>JASTWF010000234.1:531280-739633 GCA_030390025.1 Squalus acanthias
GTGTCTGTATTGGGGGGCAGTGGGATTCTGTATTTGGGGAGCAGGGGGAGTCTGCATTGGGGGCAGGGGGAGTCTGTATTGGGGGGCAGGGGGAGCCTGTATTGAGGCATTGGGAGTCTGTATAGGGGGGCAGGGGGAGTCTGTATTGGGGGTCATGGGGAGTCTGTATTGTGGGCAGGGGGAGTCTGTATTGGGGCAGGGGGAGTCTGTATTGGGGGGCAGGGGGAGTCTGTATTGGGGGCAGGGTGTGTCTGTATTGGGGGGCAGTGGGATTCTGTATTTGGGGAGCAGGGTGAGTCTGCATTGGGGGCAGGGGGAGTCTGTATTGGGGGGCAGGGGGAGCCTGTATTGAGGCATTGGGAGTCTGTATAGGGGGGCAGGGGGAGTCTGTATTGGGGGTCATGGGGAGTCTGTATTGTGGGCAGGGGGAGTCTGTATTGGGGGCAGGGGGAGTCTGTATTGGGGGCAGGGGGAGTCTGTATTGGGGGCAGGGGGAGTCTGTATTGGGGGCAGGGGGAGTCTGTATTGGGGGCAGGGGGAGTCTGTATTGGGGGCAGGGGAGTCTGTATTGGGGGCAGGGGAGTCTGTATTGGGGGCAGGGGAGTCTGTATTGGGGCAGGGGAGTCTGTATTGGGGCAGGGGGAGTCTGTATTGGGGCAGGGGAGTCTGTATTGGGGGCAGGGGGAGTCTGTATTGGGGGCAGGGGGAGTCTGTATTGGGGGCAGGGGAGTCTGTATTGGGGGCAGGGGGAGTCTGTATTGGGGGCAGGGGGAGTCTGTATTGGGGGCAGGGGAGTCTGTATTGGGGGCAGGGGGAGTCTGTATTGGGGGCAGGGGGAGTCTGTATTGGGGGCAGGGGGAGTCTGTATTGGGGGCAGGGGGAGTCTGTATTGGGGGCAGGGGGAGTCTGTATTGGGGGCAGGGGGAGTCTGTATTGGGGGCAGGGGGAGTCTGTATTGGGGGCAGGGGGAGTCTGTATTGGGGGCAGGGGGAGTCTGTATTGGGGGCAGGGGGAGTCTGTATTGGGGGCAGGGGGAGTCTGTATTGGGGGCAGGGGGAGTCTGTATTGGGGGCAGGGGGAGTCTGTATTGGGGGCAGGGGGAGTCTGTATTGGGGGCAGGGGAGTCTGTATTGGGGGCAGGGGGAGTCTGTATTGGGGGGCAGGGGAGTCTGTATTGGGGGCAGGGGAGTCTGTATTGGGGGCAGGGGGAGTCTGTATTGGGGGCAGGGGGAGTCTGTATTGGGGGCAGGGGGAGTCTGTATTGGGGGCAGGGGGAGTCTGTATTGGGGGCAGGGGGAGTCTGTATTGGGGGCAGGGGAGTCTGTATTGGGGGCAGGGGGAGTCTGTATTGGGGGCAGGGGGAGTCTGTATTGGGGGGCAGGGGAGTCTGTATTGGGGGCAGGGGGAGTCTGTATTGGGGGCAGGGGGAGTCTGTATTGGGGGCAGGGGGAGTCTGTATTGGGGGCAGGGGGAGTCTGTATTGGGGGCAGGGGGAGTCTGTATTGGGGGCAGGGGGAGTCTGTATTGGGGGCAGGGGGAGTCTGTATTGGGGGCAGGGGGAGTCTGTATTGGGGCAGGGGAGTCTGTATTGGGGGCAGGGGGAGTCTGTATTGGGGGCATGGGGAGTCTGTATTGGGGCAGGGGGAGTCTGTATTGGGGGCAGGGGGAGTCTGTATTGGGGGCAGGGGGAGTCTGTATTGGGGGCAGGGGGAGTCTGTATTGGGGGCAGGGGGAGTCTGTATTGGGGGCAGGGGGAGTCTGTATTGGGGGCAGGGGGAGTCTGTATTGGGGGCAGGGGGAGTCTGTATTGGGGCAGGGGGAGTCTGTATTGGGGGCAGGGGGAGTCTGTATTGGGGGGCAGGGGAGTCTGTATTGGGGGCAGGGGGAGTCTGTATTGGGGGCAGGGGGAGTCTGTATTGGGGGCAGGGGGAGTCTGTATTGGGGGCAGGGGGAGTCTGTATTGGGGGGCAGGGGGAGTCTGTATTGGGGCAGGGGGAGTCTGTATTGGGGGCAGGGGGAGTCTGTATTGGGGGCAGCGGGAGTCTGTATTGGGGGCAGGGGGAGTCTGTATTGGGGGCAGGGGGAGTCTGTATTGGGGGCAGGGGGAGTCTGTATTGGGGGCAGGGGGAGTCTGTATTGGGGGCAGGGGGAGTCTGTATTGGGGGCAGGGGGAGTCTGTATTGGGGGCAGGGGGAGTCTGTATTGGGGCAGGGGGAGTCTGTATTGGGGGCAGGGGGAGTCTGTATTGGGGGCAGGGGGAGTCTGTATTGGGGGCAGGGGGAGTCTGTATTGGGGCAGGGGGAGTCTG
Source organism: Squalus acanthias (assembly GCA_030390025.1). NCBI lineage: Eukaryota > Metazoa > Chordata > Chondrichthyes > Squaliformes > Squalidae > Squalus > Squalus acanthias. The sequence continues at coordinate 533,589 of JASTWF010000234.1, forward strand.
TATTGGGGGCAGGGGGAGTCTGTATTGGGGGCAGGGGAGTCTGTATTGGGGGCAGGGGAGTCTGTATTGGGGAGCAGGGGGAGTCTGTATTGGGGGCAGGGGGAGTCTGTATTGGGGGGCAGGGGGAGCCTGTATTGGGGGCATGGGGAGTCTGTATAGGGGGGCAGGGGGAGTCTGTATTGGGGGCAGGGGGAGTCTGTATTGGGGGCAGGGGGAGTCTGTATTGGGGGGCAGGGGAGTCTGTATTGGGGGCTGGGGGAGTCTGTATTGGGGGCAGGGGGAGTCTGTATTGGGGGCAGGGGAGTCTGTATTGGGGGCAGGGGGAGTCTGTATTGGGGGCAGGGGAGTCTGTATTGGGGGCAGGGGGCGTCTGTATTGGGGGCAGGGGGAGTCTGTATTGGGGGCACGGGGAGTCTGTATTAGGGGGCAGGGGGAGTCTGTATTGGGGGCAGGGGGAGTCTGTATTGGGGGCAGGGGAGTCTGTATTGGGGGCAGGGGGAGTCTGTATTGGGGGCAGGGGGAGTCTGTATTGGGGGCAGGGGAGTCTGTATTGCGGGGCAGGGGGAGTCTGTATTGGGGGCAGGGGGAGTCTGTATTGGGGGCAGGCGGAGTCTGTATTGGGGGGCAGGGGGAGTCTGTATTGGGGGCAGGGGGAGTCTGTATTGGGGGGCAGGGGGAGTCTGTATTGGGGGCAGGGGGAGTCTGTATTGGGGGCAGGGGGAGTCTGTATTGGGGCAGGGGGAGTCTGTATTGGGGCAGGGGGAGTCTGTATTGGGGGCAGGGGGAGTCTGTATTGGGGCAGGGGGAGTCTGTATTGGGGCAGGGGGAGTCTGTATTGGGGCAGGGGGAGTCTGTATTGGGGGCAGGGGGAGTCTGTATTGGGGCAGGGGGAGTCTGTGTTGGGGCAGGGGGAGTCTGTTTTGGGGCAGGGGGAGTCTGTATTGGGGGCAGGGGGAGTCTGTGTTGAGGGCAGTGACACATTCTGTGACTCTAGTTATTCAAAATAGCTGCGGGTTTTAGGACCCAGCCGCAGTGAGTGAGGTTTAATCCAGCGGCTCGCTGAGCTACATCTTCCTGCCTACCCGGTCCGGACTGTCTCTCCAGCCTCTCCCGATGATGGTGTCGTCCCGGACAGTGACCATTGTGGCCCTCTCCGTGGCCTTGGGTTTATTCTTTGTCTTCATGGGAACCATCAAACTGACGCCACGCCTGAGCAGAGACGCTTACAGCGAGATGGTAAGCAGCAGAGAGAAGGCAGCCGTCCCGCAGAGACACACAGCGTCTCCATCACACAGGGCCTGACTCAACCTGCCCCAATAATCCACCTGATCCTGGGAGAAAGCATAGCAGAAAGGGGGCAGGAGATTAGAAACAGGACAATGTCTCGCAATAAATGTGGTTATTTTACACAAGGGACTGTTCATTTCAGATAGGCTGGGAACACACACTCACAGAAATACACACACTCAGAAATATACAGACTGAGATATTAAAAGGTACGGGGAGTGAGGGGGAGAGTGGGATTTGACTGGGTGGAATATTAAAGGGTACGGGGAGTGATCATGAGAGTGGGATTAGACTGGGTGGGATATTAAAGGGTATGGGGAGTGAGGGGGAGAGTGGGATTAGCTGGGTGGGATATTGAAGGGTGTGGGAGTGAGGGGGAGATGGGTTTAGACTGGGTAGGATATTAAAGGGTACGGGGAGTGAGCAGGATGGTGGGATTGGCCTGGATGGGATATTAAAGGGTGCGGGCACTGAGGGGAGAGTGGGATTAAACTGGGTGGCATATTACAGGGTTTGCGGAGTGAGGGGGAGAGTGGGATTAGACTGTGTGGGATATTGAAGGGTACGGCCAGCGAGCAGGAGAGTGGGATTAGACTGGGTGGGATATATGAAGGGTACGGGGAATGAGCGGGAGAGTGGGATTAGACTGGGTAGGGTATTGAAGGGTACGGGGAGTGAGGGGGAGTGTGGATTTGACTGGGTGGGATATTAAAGGATACGGTGAGTGAGCAGGAGGGTGGGATTAGATGGGTGGGATATTGAATGAACGGGGAGTGAGGGGGAGAGTGGAATTAGACTGGGTGGGATATTGAATGATACGGGGAGTGAGCAGGAGGGTGTAATTAGACTGGGTGGGATATTAAAGGGTACGGGGAGTGAGCGGGAGAGTGGGATTAGACTGGGTGGGATATTGAAGGGTACGGGGAATGAGCAGGAGTGTTGGATTAGACTGGGATATTAAAGGGTACGGGGATTGAGTGGGAGAGTGGGATTAGACTGGTGGGATATTAAAGGTTATGGGGAATGAGGGGGGGAGAGGGATTAGACTGGGTGGGATATTGAAGGGTACGGGGAGTGAGGGGAGAATGGGATGAGATTGGGTGGGATATTAAAGGGTACGGGCAGTGAGGGGAGAATGGGATGAGATTGGGTGGGATATTAAAGGGTACGGAGAGTGAGGGGGAGAGTGGGATTAGACTGGGTGGGATATTGAAATGTATGGGGAGTGAGTGGGAGAGTGGGATTAGACTGGTGGGATATTGAAGGGTACGGGGAATGAGGGGGAGAGTGAGATTAGACTGGGTGGCATGTTAAAGGGTGGGTAGTGAGGGGAGAATGGGATTAGACTGGGTGGGATATTAAAGGATACGGGGAGTGAGGGGGAGGTGGGATTAGACTGGGTGGGATATTAAAGGGTTCGGGGAGTGAGGGGGAGAGTGGGATTAGACTGGTGGGATATTGAAGGGTACGGGGAGTGAGGGGGAGAGTGGGATTAGGCTGGGTGTGATATTAAAGGGTATGGGGAGTGAGGGGAGAGTGGGGTTAGACTGGGTGTGATATTAAAGGGTATGGGGAGTGAGGGGGAGAGTGGGGTTAGACTGGGTGGGATATTAAAGGGTACGGGGAGTGTGGGATTAGGCTGGGTGCGATATTAAAGGGTATGGGGAGTGAGGGGGAGAGTGGGGTTGGACTGGGTGGGATATGGAATGGTACGGGGATGGACTGGGAGAGTGGGATTAGACTGGTGGGATATTCAAGGGTATGGGGAATGAGGTGGAGATGGGATTAAACTGGGTGTGATATTAAAGGGTATGGGAGTGAGGGGGAGTGTGGGATTAGACTGGGTGGGATATTAAAGGGTTTGCGGAGTGAGGGGGAGAGTGGGATTAGACTGTTTGGGATATTGAAGGGTACGGCCAGCGAGCAGGAGAGTGGGATTAGACTGGGTGGGATATTAAAGGGTGTGGGGAGTGAGGGGGAGAGTGGGATTAGACTGGGTGGGGTATTGAAGGGTACGGGGAGTGAGGGGGAGTGTGGGATTTGACTGGGTGGGATATTAAAGGATACGGTGAGTGAGCAGGAGGGTGGGATTAGATGGGTGGGATATTGAATGAACGGGGAGGGAGGGGGAGAGTGGAATTAGACTGGGTGGGATAGTGAATGATACGGGGAGTGAGCAGGAGAGTGGGTTTAGACTGGATGGGATATTAAATAGTACGGGAAGTGAGGGGGAGAGTGCGATTAGACTGGGTGGGAAATTAAACGGTACGGGGAGTGAGGGGGAGAGTAGGATTAGACTGGGTGGGATATTAAAGGGTGTGGGGAGTGAGGGGGAGAGTGGGATTAGACTGGGTGGGGTATTAAAGGATACGGTGAGTGAGCAGGAGGGTGGGATTAGATGGGTGGGATATTGAATGAACGGGGAGTGAGGGGGAGAGTGGAATTAGACTGGGTGGGATATTGGATGATACGGGGAGTGAGCAGGAGAGTGGGATTAGACTGGATGGGATATTAAATAGTACGGGAAGTGAGCAGGAGAGTGCGATTAGACTGGGTGGGATATTAAAGGGTGAGGGGAGTGAGGGGGAGAGTGGGATTAGCCTGGGTGGGATATTAAAGGGTATTGAGAGTGAGGGCGAGAGAGGGATTAGACTGGGTGGGATATTAAAGGGTAAGGGGAGTGAGGGGGAGAGTGGGATTCGACTGGGTGGGATATTAATGGGTACGGGGAGTGAGGGGGAGAGTGAGTTTAGACTGGGTGGGAAATTAAACAGTACGGGGAGTGAGCAGGAGAGTGGGATTTGACTGGGTGGGATATTAATGGGTACGGGGATTGTGTGGGAGAGTGGGATTAGACTGTGGGATATTGAAGGGTATGGGTAGTGAGGGGGAGACTGGGATTAGACTGGGTGGGATATTGAAGGGTATGGGGAATTAGGGGGAGAGGGGATTAGACTGGGTGAGATATTAAAGGGTGTGGGGAGTGAGCAGGAGGGCGGGATTAGACTGGGTGGGATATTAATGGGTACGGGGAGTGAGCAGGAGTGTAGGATTGGACAGTGTGGGAAATTAAAGGGTATGGGGAGCGAGGGGGAGAGTGGGATTAGACTGGGTGGGATATTTAAGGGTATGGGGAGTGAGTGGGAGGGTGGGATTAGACTCGGTGGGATATTTAAGGGTATGGGGAGTGAGGGGGAGAGTGGGATTAGACTGGGTGGGATATTAAAGGGTTCGGGAAGTGAGCAGGAGGGTGGGATTAGACTGAGTGGGATATTAAATGGGACGGGGAATGAAGGGGAGAGTGGGATTAGACTGGGTGGGATATTAAAGGGTATGGAGAGTGAGGGGGAGAGTGGGATTAGACTGGGTGGGATATTAAAGGGTATGGAGAGTGAGGGGGAGAGTGGGATTAGACTGGGTGGGATGTTAAAGGGAATGGGTAGTGAGGTGAGTGGGATTAGATTGGGTGGGATACTAAAGGGTACGGGGAGTGAACAGGAGGGTGGGATTAGACTGGGTGGGATATTAAATGGTGCGGGCACTGAGGGGAGAGTGGGATTAGACTGGGTAGGATATTAAAGGGAGCGGGGAGTTAGCGGGAGAGTGGGATTAGACTGGGTGGGATATTGAAGGGTACGGGGAGTGCGGTGTGTGTGAGATTAGACTGGGTGGGATATTAAAGGGTATGGGGAGTGAGGGGGAGAGTGAGATTAGACTGGGTGGGATATTAAAGGGTGTGGGGAGTGAGGGGGAGAGTGGGATTAGACTGGGTGGGATATTAAAGGGTACGGAGAGTGAGGGGGAGAGTGGGATTAGACTGGGTGGGATATTAAAGGGTGTGGGGAGTGAGGGGGAGAGTGGGATTAGACTGAGTGGGATATTAAAGGGTGCGGGGAGTGAGGGGGAGAGTGGGATTAGACTGGGTGGGATATTAAAGGGTGTGGGGAGTGAGGGGGAGAGTGGGATTAGACTGGGTGGGATATTAAAGGGTGTGGGGAGTGAGGGGAGAGTGGGATTAGACTGGGTGGGATATTAAAGGGTGTGGGGAGTGAGGGGGAGAGTGGGATTAGACTGGGTGGGATATTAAAGGGTGTGGGGAGTGAGGGGAGAGTGGGATTAGACTGGATGGCATATTAAAGGGTACGGGGAGTGAGGGGGAGAGGGATTAGACTGGGTGGGTTATTAAAGGGTATGGGGAATGAGGGGGAGAGTAGGATTAGACTGGGTGGGATATTAAAGGGTGTGGGGAGTGAGGGGAGAGTGGGATTAGACTGGATGGCATATTAAAGGGTACGGGGAGTGAGGGGGAGAGGGATTAGACTGGGTGGGTTATTAAAGGGTATGGGGAATGAGGGGGAGAGTAGGATTAGACTGGGTGGGATATTAAAGGATACTCACCATACCCTTTAATATGCCACCCAATCTAAGTCTACACACACTGACTGTTCCCAGCCTGCTTCGAATCAGTAGCTCGGTCACTCAGCTTTTAGGCTGATTCGGAGCAAAATTACCGGGTGGGGGATGAGGAGAATTTCTTTTACACAGCGAGTTGTTGTGATCTGGAATGCGCTGCCTGAAAGGGTGGTGGAAGCAGATTCAATCGTAACTTTCAAAAGGGAACTGAATAAACACTTAAAAAGGAAAGAATTGCAGGGCTATGGGGAAAGAGCAGAGGGAGTGGGACTAACTGGATTGCTCTGGCAAAGAGCCGGCACAGGCACACTGGGCCGAATGGCCTCCTGTGCTGTATCAATGGGCCGAATGGCCTCCTGTGCTGTATCAATGGTCCGAATGGCCTCCTGTGCTGTATCAATGGGTCGAATGGCCTCCTGTGCTGTATCAATGGGCCGAATGGCCTCCTGTGCTGTATCAATGGGCCGAATGGCCTCCTGTGCTGTATCAATGGGCCGAATGGCCTCCTCCTGTGCTGTATCAATGGGCCGAATGGCCTCCTGTGCTGTATCAATGGGCCGAATGGCCTCCTGTGCTGTATCAATGGGCCGAATGGCCTCCTCCTGTGCTGTATCAATGGGCCGAATGGCCTCCTCCTGTGCTGTATCAATGGGCCGAATGGCCTCCTCCTGTGCTGTATCAATGGGCCGAATGGCCTCCTCCTGTGCTGTATCAATGGGCCGAATGGCCTCCTGTGCTGTATCATTCTATGAAAGCTCCTTTTTTTGAGCAACTAATGCCATCAGTTTTGAATCATTTTAATTGCAGAAACGAGCGTATAAGGAATATGCCAAGGCTCTGCCAGTGTTAAAGAAGATGGGCATCTCATCAATACTGCTGCGGAAACTTATCGGGACGCTGGAGGTGGCGTGTGGCATTGTGATGACACTGGTCCCAGGGAGGCCCAAGGACGTGGCTAACTTCACCCTGCTGCTGGTCATGCTGGCCGTACTCTTCTTCCACCAGCTGGTGGGTGACCCGCTCAAACGCTACGCCCACGCGCTGGTCTTTGGGATCCTGCTGACCTGCCGGCTGCTGATCATCAGGCAGGCGGATGACAAAGACAAAGAGACGGCGAGGGAGGGGCAGGCCGGGGGCGATAGCAAGACCGAGACTGAGCCAGGGAAAGGAAAGCTGAAAACCTCCTAACTCTGCTCATAACACACACACAGGGCTGGAGCTCGAGGAACCTCAGCAGCCCACCCTCGCCCGCAGTTAAAGACCTTTGTATCACAAGCTGGATTCAGCTGGAATTTGCTGAAAGTGAATGACTTACAGTCCATGAACATCTGTTGACAGGGAATCTCAGCGTGCTGGCAGCAATACTTCCCCAAGACTGGCAGCAATTCCTCACAATCCCGATCAATACTCATCAGAATAAAACCAGTCATCATCTCCCTAGTCTGCACCACTCCCTGTTCTGCAGTGATCATAAACACACCAACCACGGCTGGGAAAGAAGCTCCGAATTCATCTCGCGGAGGGAGGGAGGGAGGGAGAGCCTCACTGCGTGAAGAGAGAGTCTCCCCAGCAGTGAAATCCCCTCTTTGAACAGGGCTCCCAGAAGCGAGATGTGCTCTGTGAGGGTCTTTCCCACATGTCACAGTTTAATGGGTCCTCGCTGTCCTCATCCGTGACCCTTTCAATTAAAGAGCCAGGCGGCCCTTTCCAACAGCTCCTTCTGTTAGGCTGAGAAGTTTCCTGACTGGAGCCATTGCCGGACAATGGGAATCACCAGAATAAACAGCAGCACAGAGTGTGGCAGTGTGAGGGAGGAGTGTGAAGGAGGGAGGAGTGCACACCTGGCAGTCAGGGGGACCGGGTCTCTGCACAGTGCCGGTCACAAGGGCATCCAGGCACTGGCTGGAGCCTGGCATTGCTTACCCTGGAGAGGAGAAGACTTGGGGAGAGAGTCAAGGATTCCCGTTACCTTCCCCCGGGGGAGGGGAGGGGGCAGTGGGAGCGAGGTGGGGGAGGGGGAGTAGGGGGATGGGTGGGGAGCAGGGGAGAGGGGGATGAGGGGTGGGGGTTGAGGGGTGGGGCAGAGGGGAGGAGGGGAGGGGCAGAGGGGGAGGAGGGGTGTGGCAGAGGGGGAGGAGGGGTGGGGCGAGGGGGAGGGGAGGGGGAGGAGGGGTGGGGCAGAGGGAGTAGGGGATGAGGGGTGGGGCAGAGGGGGAGGAGGGGGAGGGGCAGAGGGGGAGAGGGGTGGGGCAGAGGGGGAGGGGAGGAGGGGTGGGGGCAGAGGGGATGGGGAGGAGGGGTGGGGCAGGGGGGAGGGGAGGGCAGAGGGGGAGGAGGGGTGGGGCAGAGGGGGAGGGGAGGAGGGGTGGGGCAGAGGGGATGGGGAGGAGGGGTGGGGCAGGGGGGAGGGGAGGGCAGAGGGGAGAGGGGGGGCAGAGGGGGGGAGGAGGGGGTGGGGCAGAGGGGGAGGGGAGGCAGAGGGGGGGAGGAGGGGGGGAGGGGAGGAGGAGGGGTGGGGCAGGGGTGAGGGGAGGGGGAGGAGGGGTGGGGCAGGGGGGTAGGAGGGGGAGGGGGAGGAGGGATGGGGCAGGGGGGGAGGAGGGGGAGGGGGAGGAGGGGTGGGGCGGGGGGAGGGGGAGGAGGGGTGGGGGAGGGGGAGGGGGAGGAGGGGTGGGGCAGGGGGAGTAGGGGGAGGGATGGGGCGGGCAGGGAGGGGGGTCAGTGACTACCAGTGAAGGGCTCCAATTGACCTCAGAACCACTGGGAGCAATTGTTGCTGACCATCAGATCTGCGGTGGATTGTGGCTGCTGTGGCCCACACGAGGATGGGGAGGAGGAACGTGTGTCTGGAGTGGATGGGCAGATGCCCTCAGAGGAAGTACAGAGTGAGCAGAGCAGGCCACGTGTACCCGCGCGACAGCGAGCCCTGTTTACCCAGGTTATACACCGTGCTCTGTGATGGACTCTTCTATCAAACACTGCAGTTGATGTTGTAATGGCATTTTTCACATTTTCATTAATTACTCCTCAGTTAGAACCACAGATTCCGGCAAATTAATAAAAAATGTTGAAACTTTCGCAAGCAAACACTGTCCTGTCTCACTCTTTGCTGCTCCTCTATGGCTTAACTTTCAACAAAAAAAGGCCCTCCTCTCCTGAAGGTGCTGACTCTCACTGGGGTACAGGTCCCCTCCTCTCCTGAAGGTGCTGACTCTCACTGGGGTACAGGACCCCCTTCCGCTGAAGGTGCCGACTCTCACTGGGGTACAGGACCCCCTTCCCCTGAAGGTGCTGACTCTCACTGGGGTACGGGTCCCCTCCTCTCCTGAAGGTGCTGACTCTCACTGGGGTACGAGTCCCCTCCTCTCCTGAAGGTGCTGACTCTCACTGGGGTACGAGACCCCCTCTCCGCTGAAGGTGCCTGACTCTCACTGGGGTACAGGGACCCCCTCTCCCTGAAGGTGCTGACTCTCACTGGGGTACGGGTCCCCTCCTCTCCTGAAGGTGCTGACTCTCACTGGGGTACGAGTCCCCTCCTCTCCTGAAGGTGCTGACTCTCACTGGGGTACGAGTCCCCTCCTCTCCTGAAGGTGCTGACTCTCACTGGGGTACGGGTCCCCTCCTCTCCTGAAGGTGCTGACACTCACTGGGGTACGAGTCCCCTCCTCTCCTGAAGGTGCTGACACTCACTGGGGTACGAGTCCCCTCCTCTCCTGAAGGTGCTGACACTCACTGGGGTACGGGTCCCCATCCTCTCCTGAAGGTGCTGACTCTCACTGGGGTACAGGTCCCCTCCTCTCCCGAAGGTGCTGACTCTCACTGGGGTACGGGCCCCCTCCTCTCCTGAAGGTGCTGACTCTCACTGGGGTACAGGTCCCCTCCTCTCCTGAAGGTGCTGACTCTCACTGGGGTACAGGTCCCCTCCTCTCCTGAAGGTGCTGACTCTCACTGGGGTATGAATCCTTTCCTCTCCTGAAGGTGCTGACTCTCACTGTGGTACAGGTCCCCTCCTCTCCCGAAGGTGCTGACTCTCACTGGGGTACGGGTCCCCTCCTCTCCTGAAGGTGCTGACTCTCACTGGGGTACGGGTCCTCATCTCTCCTGAAGGTGCTGACTCTCACTGGGGTACGGGTCCCCTCCTCTCCTGAAGGTGCTGACACTCACTGGGGTACGAGTCCCCTCCTCTCCTGAAGGTGCTGACTCTCACTGGGGTATGAATCCTTTCCTCTCCTGAAGGTGCTGACTCTCACTGGGGTACGGGTCCCCTCCTCTCCTGAAGGTGCTGACTCTCACTGGGGTACGGGTCCCCTCCTCTCCTGAAGGTGCTGACTCTCACTGGGGTACAGGTCCCCTCCTCTCCTGAAGGTGCTGACTCTCACTGGGGTACGAGTCCCCTCCTCTCCTGAAGGTGCTGACTCTCACTGGGGTACAGAACCCATTTCCCCTGAAGGTGCTGACTCTCACTGGGGTACGGGTCCCCTCCTCTCCTGAAGGTGCTGACTCTCACTGGGGTACGGGTCCTCATCTCTCCTGAAGGTGCTGACTCTCACTGGGGTACGGGTCCCCTCCTCTCCTGAAGGTGCTGACTCTCACTGGGGTACAGGTCCCCTCCTCTCCCGAAGGTGCTGACTCTCACTGGGGTACAGGTCCCCTCCTCTCCTGAAGGTGCTGACTCTCACTGGGGTACAGGTCCCCTCCTCTCCTGAAGGTGCTGACTCTCACTGGGGTACAGGTCCCCTCCTCTCCTGAAGGTGCTGACTCTCACTGGGGTACAGGTCCCCTCCTCTCCTGAAGGTGCTGACTCTCACTGGGGTACGGGTCCCCTCCTCTCCTGAAGGTGCTGACTCTCACTGGGGTACAGGTCCCCTCCTCTCCTGAAGGTGCTGACTCTCACTGGGGTACAGGTCCCCTCCTCTCCTGAAGGTGCTGACTCTCACTGGGGTACAGGTCCCCTCCTCTCCTGAAGGTGCTGACTCTCACTGGGGTACAGAACCCATTTCCCCTGAAGGTGCTGACTCTCACTGGGGTACAAGTTCACTGATACTGGTAGCCTTCCTGTCCCTGACCTGTTACCATTCTCATGTGTGAATATAGACAGTGAGTGTCGGCAGGAGCAGAGGAGCAGGAGGAGGCCATTCAGCCCCTCAAGCCTGTTCACCATTCAGTTAGATCACGGCTGATCTGTATCTTAACTCCATCTGCCCGCCTTGGTTCTGTAACCCTTAATACCCTTACCCAACAAAAATCTATCAATCTCAGTTTTGACATTTTCAATTGACCCCCAGCCTCAACAGCTCTTTGGGGGAGAGGGTTCGAGATTTCCACTACCCTTTCTGTGAAGAAGTGCTTCCGGACATCACCCCTAAACGGCCTGGCTCTAATTTTAAGGTTTTGCCTCCTTGATCTGGACTCTCCCCCCAGAGGAAATAGTTTCTCTTTATCTACCCTATCAACTCCTTCAATCAGCTTAAACACCTCAATTAGATCACCCTTAACGGTTACATTTGCAATTTTCCAATCCAGTGGGTGATGGGGGAGCGGGTGAGATGTGGGGGTTAGTGGGGTGAGATGTGGGGGTTAGTGGGGTGAGATGTTGGGGTTAGTGGGGTGAGATGTGGAGTGGGGGGGGAACCATCTCTTCCTCACCAGAGTGTCCACACACTTTCATTAGGAATGCAAAACTTTGGCCAAGAGTCTTCCCCCCCCGCACAGCGGACCCTTTCTCCCGCTTTCAGAATTCTCAGTCCACCTGGACCCCTCCCTCTGGCCTCTTACCCTCTCTAGATCTTTTCATTGCTAATTGCCGGCGTGACATCGGCCGTCTCCAGTTCTCTGCTCCCCTCACTCACTCCAACCTACCTCCCTCTGAACTTGCAGCACTCCGTTCTCTCCGATCCAACCCTAACATTGTCATTAAGCCTGCTGACAAGGGTGGTGCTGTTGTTGTTTGGCGAACCGACCTCTACCGTGCGGAGGCTGAACGCCAACTCTCCAACACCTCCTCCTACCTCCCCCTGGACCATGACCCCACTACCGAACATCAAGAAATCGTTTCCAAGACTGTCACTGACCTCATCTCCTCTGGAGATCTTCCCTCCATGGCCGCCAACCTCATAGTCCCCCAACCCCGTACAGCCCGCTTCTACCTCCTTCCCAAGATCCACAAACAGGACTGCCCTGGTAGACCCATTGTTTCAGCCTGTTCTTGCCCCACAGAACTGATTTCTTCCTATCTCGACTCTTTTTTCTCCCCTTGTCCAGTCTCTTCCCACCTACATCCACCACTTTAACAGTTTCCAGTTTCCCGGCTCCAACCATCTCCTTTTCACTATGGCCGTCCAATCGCTCTACACCTCCATCCCCCACCAGGACGGCCTAAGGACGCTCCACTTCTTCCTTGAACAGAGGCCCAACCAGTCCCCATCCACCACCACCCTCCTCCACCTGGCTGAACTTGTTCTCACATTGAACAACTTCTCCTTTGACTCCACTCACTTCCTCCAAATTAAAGGTGTTGCTATGGGAACCCACATGGGTCTTAGCTATGCCTGCCTTTTCATGGGATATGTGGAACACTCTTTGTTCCAGTCCTACTCAAGTCCCCTCCCTCACCTCTTTTTCCGGTACATTGATGACTGTATTGGTGCCGTTTCCCACTCTCACCCTGAACTAGATAATTTAATTCACTTTGCTTCCAATTTCCACCCTTCCCTCACCTTCACATGGTCCATCTCTGACTCTTCCCTTCCCTTCCTCGACTTCTCTGTCTCCATTTCTGGGGATAGGCTATCGACCACTATAAGCCCACTGACTCCCACAGCTACCTGGGCTACACTTCCTCCCACCCCGCTTCCTGTAAGGACTCTATTCCATTCTCCCAGTTTCTCCGTCTCCGCCGCATCTGCTCTGACGATGCCACCTTCCATACCAGTGCTTCTGGTGTGTCTTCCTTTTTCCTCAACCGAGGATTCCCCTCTACTGTGGTTGACACGGCCCTCGACTGTGTCCGTTCCATTTCTCGCACTTCTGCTCTCACCCCTGCCCCTCCCTCTCGGAACCACGTTAGGGTTCCCCTTGTCCTCACCTTTCACCCCACCAGTCTTCACATTCAACAGATCATCCTCCGCCATTTCCGCCACCTCCAACGTGATCCCATCACCAAACACATCTTCCCCTCACCTCCCCTTTCAGCATTCCGAAGGGACCGCCCCCTCCGCGACACCCTGGTCCACTCCTCAATCACCCCCAACAGCCCCTCCCCTTCCCACGGCACCTTCCTGTGCAAGCGCAGGAGATGCAACACCTGCTCTTTTACCTCCCCCCTTCCCACTCTCCAGGGCCCCAAACACTCCTTCCAGGTGAAACAGCGATTTCCTTGTACTTCTTGCAATTTAGTATACTGTATTCGCTGCTCACGATGTGGTCTCCTCTACATTGGGGAGACCAAACGCAGATTGGGTGACCGCTTTGCAGAACACCTCCGTTCAGTCCGTAAGGGTAACCCCGAGCTCCCGGTCACTTGTCATTTTAATTCTCCGCTCCACTCCCACTCTGACCTCTTTGTCCTCGGCCTCTTGCATTGTTCCACGGAAGCTCAGCGTAAGCTCGAGGAACAGCACCTCATCTTTCGATTAGGCACCCTACAGCCTTCTGGACTCAACATCGAGTTCAACAATTTCAGACTATAAATTGGCCCCTGTATTTCTTTATATTTTTTCTCTTGTTTCCTCACATGGTAGCTGTTAATGTTGCTGCCATCATCATTCACACATCATCTAGAGCCATCTTTTGTTTCTTAACTTGTCCCATTACCATCTCCTTTTGCCTCGCACCATCATCCCTTTTGTCAGTCAATCTCTCCTGCCTTCCACCCTGTCACAGACCTTCCCTTTGTTCTTTCCTCCCCTCCTCCCTGCCTCTGCTTAAACATCTCTCCTCCCTAACCTTTTCCAGTTCTGACGAAGGGTTCGACCTGAAACGTTGACTCTGTTTCTGTCTCCTCGGTGCTGCCTGACCTGCTGAGTGTTTCCAGCACTTCCTGTTGTTATTTCAGATTTCCAGCATCCGCAGTATTTTGCTATTCATTAGGAGTCACTGGGCAGTGATCGGGAGCTGGGCTCCTGGCTGTTTTGCCCCTTTCCGAGCCCAGTTTTGTTTCCCCAGTTGAGATGAATTATCCCAGCACTAGGACCTGAAATCTGGGACGGTCTGGTCTGGGCTGGTGTAGTTTGTAGTGGATAACTATCCCTCCAACCTCTGCCCTCCCATCCCCAGTTCCCCTCCCCTGTCCCTTTTCTCGCCTGCTCTTCCATTCCCCAAATCCCTTCCCCTTCCTCCAATGGTGTGGATCAGACCGAGCAGGAAGGGCTCAGATTCAATCCCTATTCTGTGCACCACACAGCACAGACTGGCACCTTCCTGGCCTATGCCTCAGTACCAGACTGGGTCGGACCACCAGTCACACGGAGTGACTTCCATCAGAATGAAGCAAGCTTCCCTCCCCTCCCCAGGGCCAAATGCATGTTCTTCATGTCTGAGCCTTAATAGCAGGTGTTGACTATTCAACTATGGAAGCCCATCCAACGTCCACAAAACACACTTTCCATCGGGGGTCATTGAACAGTAAGTGGAAGCAGGGACCCCTCCCCAAATCAGGAGGCAGTGAGAGTAAATTACAGCCCTCCCCCCAGCCCCCCTCGACTAAGATCAATCTCACCAGCGGGCTGGTTTAATCACATCATTAATGTTTATCACAGTTTCTGGGTAGTCAAGGGTAATGTGGACTATTTAAAAGCAGATGTGGGTAATATTGCAAATGAAAATAAGGAAATGGCAGATTGTTGTCTAATCACTCTGTGTCAGTCTCCACAGTGGAGGAAGAGGAGTTATAATAACTCGAGAAAAACAAGACAGCAGCTGGGGCTGGAATCTATGCAACCATAGAAACTAGACTGATAAGGTAGCAATACAGACGGATAAGGAAGGGGTCTGTATAAGACTTTAAAAAATGAATGTTTTATGCTTTGTTTCTTTAAAAATAACTCTGTGGGAAACCCACAAGAATGAGCCTGGGTAAGGTCAGGTGACACAGGAGACCCTCTGGAAATAAAGGAAGGTTAAGTGTAAGTCAGCGATTGGTTCAGTAAGACTCCATAGGTTTGAATGGAAAGAAAAGGTATAAAATGGAGATCCCAGGAAGGCCCTGACACCCAGAGGCGAGGATAGCAGACTCAGAGGAATGTGCTGGAGGGGACAGACAACGCCTACCCAAGGCATAACTGGGTAGTATGACTATGCTTTATGCTTTGTTACTGCTGCTTAAGACACCGTAAGGGTTGTTGATCTTTGATTGTACTGAATAAAATCAAGAAATAAAGTTTAATCTCTGCTACCAATCTGGGTCAACGTCGAATCTTTTGGGAATAAAAGATCCCAAAAAGGAGGATCTTACAATGAAATTGAAGGCTAATTATTGACCTGGTTAGGAGATTGGTTAGGCGGTAGAAGACAGAGAGTAGGGATAATAGATATGTACTCGAATTGGAAGGAAGTGACTAGTGGTGTCCCACAAGGATCTGTGCTGGGGCCTCAACTATTCACTATATTTATTAATGACTTAGATAACACAATAGAGAGCCATATATCCAAGTTTGCCGAGGACACAAAGATTGATGGTATAGTAAATAAAAAACAGAAAATGCTGGAAATACTCAGCAGGTGAGGCAGCATCTGTCGAGAGAGAAACAGGGTTAACATTTCAGGTCGAAGACCCTTCGTCGTTGATGGTATAGTAAGTAGTGTAGACGGGAGCATAAAATTACAGAGAGACATCGATAGATTAAGTGAGTGGGTGAAACTGTGGCAGATGGATTTCAACGCAGGTAAGTGTGAGGCCATCCATTTTGGACCAAGAAAGGAGCGATCGGAGTATTGTTTAAATGGTGAAAAGCTAGGAACAATGGAAGTTCAAAGAGATCTCGGGGTCAATGTACACAGATCACTAAAATGTAGTAGTCAGGCACAAAAAAAATCAAAAGCCTTTATAAGTAGAGGGCTAGAATATAAAGGGGAGGACGTTTTGCTAAAGAAAAATAAGACTTGCATTTCTATAGCGCCTTTCAAGAACCTCGGGATGTCACAAAGCGCTTTACAGCCATTTTTTAAAGTTTAGCCACTGTTGTAATGTAGGAAACCTGGCTCCCATAATTAGCAATGTGTTAATGGCCAGATAATTTGTTTTTAGGTGTTGGTTGAAGAATAAATAAAAGCCAAGACTCTCCTGCTCTTATTCAAAATAGCACCACGGGATCTTTTACGTCCGCCTGAGATGGCAGACGGGGCCTCGGTTTATTGTTTCATTCGAAAGACGGCACTCCCTCAGTACTGCGGTGGAGTGTCCGCCTGGATTATGTGCTCCGGTCTCTCGAGTGGGACGTCAACCCACGACCTTCTGACTCAGTGACTCAGGGTTTTGCTACAGCTATGCAAAAGCCCTGGTTAGACCACACCTGGAGCACTGGGTACATTTCTGGGCACCGCACCTCAGAAAGGATATATTGGCCTTGGAAGGAGTGCAGCACAGATTCACCAGAATGTTACCAGGGCTTCAAGGGTTAGATTATGAGGAGAGATTACAGAAACTAGGCTTGTATTCCCTGGAATGTAAAAGGTTAAGGGGTGATTTGATTGAGGTTTTTAGGATTTTGAAAGGAATTGATGGGATTGATAGAGAGAAACTTTTTCTGCTGGTGGAGTCTAGGACAAGGGGACAAAAACTTAAAATCAGAGCCAGGCCATTCAGGAGAGAAGTTCAGAAACACTTCTTCACACAAAGGGTGGTAGAAGTGTGGAATTCTCTCTGACAAAAACCAGTAGATGCTAGCTCAATTAATAATTCTAAATCTGAGATCAATAGATTTTTGCTAGACAAGGGTATAAAAGATTATGGAGCCAAGGCTGGAGGATGGAGTTAAGATACAGATCAGCCATGATCTCACTGAATGGGGGAACAGGCTCGAGGGGGTGAATGGTCTACCCCTGTTGCAATGTTCTCTTATTCTTCCTGAACTCCATCTGCTCCATTCGACACACTCTCCCTGCATTGTCAGTCAGTTGGAATCAAGACTGATGACACCCTCCACTGTGACTCATTCTTGCCCTGGGTTTGGAGCTGTGGGCTCCTTCACTTTCCCCCTCCATGTAAACCCAAGCTTAATGTTAATCACTGTTTCCTGATTCACTTTGTCTTTTTAACTTGCTGGTATCCAGGTTTCTCAATAAAAAGAAATACCCATCTTCAGTTACCCTCCATCAATTTTGTTTTAAATTACAAGGGAAGAGGAGTCCAGGAAAGGTTTTACTGCCGATCTGATTAAAATGAGAAGTCGCACAACACCAGGTTATAGTCCAACAGATTTATTTAAAATTACAAGCTTTTGGAGCTATCGATCGCCCCTTCTTCAGGTAAAGTTACAATGAGCCAATCTACAAAAGTTCACAGAATATAAACACAGAAAAAGCAGAGATACAATCTTTCCTTACATCAAAGACACACCAAGAGCACAGCCAAGACAATGAGATGTGTCCCAGGGGGTCCAATGTGTCAAATCCTGCTGTCTGCATATCCTCTCCATATCCCTTCCTCTACTCCGTCCTTTTTGGGTTTGTTTTTTCGTGTTTGTTTTTTAAAAACTGGAAAGACAGACAACGATGTCAAGTCACGTTCTGTAGCATGACATGAACCCGATATCCCTATTGAGGCCGTCCTCATGAGTGCGGAACTTGGCTATCAGTTTCTGCTCGATGATTTTGCGTTGTCGTGTGTCTCGAAGGCCGCCTTGGAGAATGCTAACCCGCAGATCCGAGGCTGAATGCCCTTGACTGCTGAAGTGTTCCCCGACTGGGAGGCAACCATCCTGCCTGGCGATTGTTGCGCGGTGTCCGTTCATATGTTGTCTCAGTGTCTGCATGGTCTCGCCGATGTACCATGCTCTGGGGCATCCTTTCCTGCAACGTATCAGGTAGACAACGTTGGCCAAGTCACATGAGTATGTACCATGTACCTGGTGGGTAGTGTCCTCACGTGTAATGACGGTATCTGTGTTGATGATCTGGCATGTCTTGCAGAGGTTGCCGTGGCAGGGTTGTGTGGTGTCGTGGTCGCTGTTCTCCTGACAGCTGGGTAATTTGCTGCAAACGATGGTACTTTTGAGGTTAGGCGGCTGCTTGAAGGCGAGTAGTGGAGGCGTGGGGATGGCCTTAGCAAGGTGTTCGTCGTCATCGATGACATGTTGAAGGCTGCGAAGAACATGGCGTAGTTTCTCCACTCCGGGGAAGTACTGGACGATGTAGGGTACTCTGTTGGTTGTGTCCCGTGTTCGCCTTCTGAGGAGGTCTATGCGGTTTTTCGCTGTGGCCCGTCGGAACTGTCGATCGACGAGTCGAGCGTCATACCCCGTTCTTACGAGGGCGTCTTTCAGTGTCCGTAGGTGTCCATTGCGTTCCTCCTCATCTGAGCAGAGCCACGGACAACCTCACGATGCTCCACTTCTCCAGCTTCCACCCTAACCACGTTAAAGAAGCCATCCCCTATGGACAAGCCCTGCGAATACACAGGATCTGCTCAGACGAGGAGGAACGCGATGGACACCTACGGACACTGAAAGACGCCCTCCTAAGAATGGGGTATGACGCTCGACTCGTCGATCGACAGTTCTGACGGGTCACAGCAAAAAACCACATAGACCTCCTCAGAAGGCGAACACGGGACACAACCAACAGAGTACCCTACGTCGTCCAGTACTTCCCCGGAGCGGAGAAACTACGCCATGTTCTTCGCAGCCTTCAACATGTCATCGATGACGACGAACACCTTGCTAAGGCCATCCCCACGCCTCCACTGCTCGCCTTCAAGCAGCCGCCTAACCCCAAAAGTACCATCGTTCGCAGCAAATTACCCAGCTGTCAGGAGAACAGCGACCACGACACCACACAACCCTGCCACGGCAACCTCTGCAAGACATGCCAGATCATGAACACAGATACCGTCATCACACATGAGGACACTACCCACCAGGTACATGGTACATACTCATGTGACTCAGCCAACGTTGCCTACCTGATACATTGCAGGAAAGGATGCCCCAGAGCATGGTACATCGGCGAGACCATGCAGACACTGAGACAACGTATGAACGGACATCGCGCAACAATCGCCAGGCAGGATGGTTGCCTCCCAGTCGGGGAACACTTCAGCAGTCAAGGGCATTCAGCCTCGGATCTGCGGGTTAGCGTTCTCCAAGGCGGCCTTCGAGACACACGACAACGCAAAATCATCGAGCAGAAACTGATAGCCAAGTTCCGCACTCATGAGGACGGCCTCAATAGGGATATCGGGTTCATGTCACGCTACAGAACATGACTTGACATCGTTGTCTGTCTTTCCAGTTTTTAAAAAATAAACACGAAAAAACAAACCCAAAAAACAAACCCAAAAAGGACGGAGAGAGAGGAAGGGATATGGAGAGGATATGCAGACAGCAGGATTTGACACGTTGGACCCCCTGGGACACATCTCATTGTCTTGGCTGTGCTCTTGGTGTGTTTTTGATGTAAGGAAAGATTGTATCTCTGCTTTTTCTGTGTTTATATTCTGTGAACTTTTGTAGATTGACTCATTGTAACTTTACCTGAAGAAGGGGCGATCGATAGCTCCAAAAGCTTGTAATTTTAAATAAATCTGTTGGACTATAACCTTTTGTTGTGCGACTTCTCATTTTTGTCCACCCCAGTCCAACGCCGGTATCTCCGCATCATGATCTGATTAAAGATAGTCCTCGGGGCACTGCGGGGAGCGCTGCGGCTGGGAGGTCCAGTAAGCCAGGCTAATGGGCGACTCTTTCCGCCACTGGCAACTCGTCGTCTGTGGGAAGCTATAAAAGGATGGCGGGCGGAACGGCGCGCTCAGTGAGAGCGGCGGCGGAGAGTGGGAGAGGTTATGTGAGTGATAGAATGTGAAAGTGAGAGAGTGTGTGAGTGAGAGAGTGTGAGTGTGAGAGAGTGTGAGGCGGGTGTGTGCGCCGCCCCGCTCCCCTACACACTGATCTTATTTGATCGGCCGGGCGCGGCCTGGGCCCCGGCTCGAGGTGATGAGAATCCGCGCGCGAGCTGCTGGCGATGGGCGAGGCGGCGGGAAAAGGCCCGGGCTGAGCGGAGGTGATGAACCGATCAGATAGACGAGGCCGCGGGGCAACCCCGGCCACTGAGTACCGAGGCGATTCTGATCCGCACTTCAGCCGGGCCAGGAGGGGAGGGAGAGCGATGCCGGGGCCTGGAGGGAGAGCGCTGGCGGGGCCTGGAGGGAGAGTGCGGGCGGCGGGTTGGAGGGAGAGCGATGCCGGGGCCTGGAGCGAGAGCGCTGCCAGGGCCTGGAGGGAGAGCGATGCCGGGGCCTGGAGGGAGAGTGCGGGCGGCGGGTTGGGGGTTGCAGAGAGGCCGGTCTGGGGTGCGGCGCTTTCTCGGCCCTGGTCCGGAGCAGCAGTCCCCGGGGTTGAGTCCCGGCGGGTTCCCGAGCGCCGGCCGCCAGTTGCACAGAACACATTCCCAGCGGCTGCTCCGGCCAATTCAATACCGTTTTCGCACCGCATTAAAGTGCAGTGACTTTAATCCATTCCCCCGGGTTAGCAGCTGCGCTAATTTCAGGCAGTGGAGTGTTTGTGTCCTTGTGTGTTCACTATTGAGCGGAGTGCCTCGCTCGGGCTCAGCATCTCTCTCTCTCCCTGTTTGACTCTCCCATGAACCGCGTGGGCCTGGAACTCACTGACCGCTGAGGCTATTGATTGACATTTATTTATAGCGGCCAGATCGCACAGCTCACACGCTTCACTGGGCTTTCCGAGCACTTAGGCATTCCCGGCCCAAGTCTCCGACATACCATTTTGAAGTGTGACCAAAAATATATTTGTCTTTGTATTTTTTCTCTCGAGTTACAGTATGTGCAAGGATTAACAGATTCATACCCTTCTGTGGCTTAAATTAAACAATATCTTGAGTCCAGAGCCATTTGTGTCATTTCATTCGCCTCCTAACAGTCGGTATTTATTCTGGCGATCACATCATTCAGTGGTTGGGGACATAAGAATATTAGGAACAAGTGTAGGCTATTGAGCCGCTCAAAACTGCTTCACCTCAACTTCATTTGCCCGCCATTGCTCCCTATCCTTTGCTACGGTTACCCAACAAAAATCTATCGATCTCCGTCTTCAAAGCTCCAACTGACCCCCAGCATCCAGAGTTCGCTCCTGAATGGCCAAGCTCTAATTTTAAGATTATGACCCCCATCAGAGGAAATAGTTTCTCCATATCTAGCCTAACATCTGCATTGGACATTTTAAACACTCAATTAGTTCACCCCTTAATCTTGTATTCTGTTGAGTATAGAAGCTGAGTTTATGCAACCAGTCAAGCACCGGTATCAATACGACCAACCTAGTCTCGAACTAATTATTGCATCAGTCAGTCCTTTCCTCACTGGGTTAGTGGGGAAGCAGAGGTTAACTGCATCTCAAAATAAATGGAATCCACACTTCCTAATAGAAATCAGGAATTGAGCATCCTTGGCCACAGTAGCTTGCACATTACCAATCTGATGTACATGTCTGTACAAGACCACAAAGTTTGCTAACAGTCTTGTCTTGAGGCATTAGACTGGGAAATGGAAGTATGGCATTACTGCAGTGTTGTGTGCTTTTCTCAATCTGGGGTAATGGCTAGCTCCCTGCTTCTGCTCAACATCCTGGGAGTGTGTAGAGGGTACTCTACCTGCCCTGGGAGTGTTTGATGGGACAGTGTAGAGGGAGCTTTACTCTGTATCTAACCCCCTGTACCTGCCCTGGAAGTGTTTGATGGGACAGTGTTTACGAGGGAGCTTTACTCTGTATCTAACCCGTGCTGTACCTGCCCTGGGAGTGTTTGATAGGACAGTGTAGAGGGAGCTTTACTTTGTATCTAACCCGTGCTGTACCTGCCCTGGGAGTGTTTGATGCCTACAGTTGGTGCCCAAAAATATCCGATTCACAAAATGCAAATTTTATGCCAGGATAAGTAGGATCAATTTCATGTAAAATGTAATATCAAATTAAAGAGACAACAACTAGAATTTCTCCGTTTTATTAGATTTTTTAAAAACTGCCAAAGTTTACAGGTTATTGCAATAGTCCTGCATGTGCGGAGTAGATCCCAGGACCCCAATCGCTGACACCCTCCTATCAGAAACCACACAGCAATAATTTGTTGGGCACAGCACCTTCCCTTGTGTCCAGCTCGTGGCTGTCGTGCAGTAAGAGAACACTGCTATCATCTATACAGAAGTTACAACATTCAACCCAACCAGCCTGTCAAGGGGTACAGATACACAGGTCACTATAGAGAGGCACTGGAGAAGGTTCAAAAAAGATTTACTAAAATGATACCTGAACTGAGTTATAACTATCAGGAAAGATTGAAGGCTAGGGCTCTTTTCTCTAGAAAAAAGACTGAGTGGTGACCTGATAGAGGTCTTTATAAGATTATGAAAGGGTTTGATAGGGTAAACGTAGAGATGTTTCCACTTGGAGGGAAGTTCTGAACTAGGGGCCATAAATATAAAGTAGTCACTAATAAAGTGAATAGGGAAATCAGGAGAAACTTCTTTACCCAGAGAGTGGTTAGAATGTGGAACTCGCCAGCACAAGGAGTAGTTGAGGTGACTAGCACAGATGCATTTAAGGAGAAGCTAGATAAATGCATGGAAGAAATGTGAGGGAGAAAGGAATAGAAGGATATGCTGATAGGGTTAGATGAAGAGAGATGGGAGGAGGCTCGTGTGGAGCATAAACACTGAATGGCCTGTTTCTGTGCTGTAGACTGTAATTCTACCCAAGTCCAGATCAAGTAGAAGAGAACAAAAGTAGATGCAACAGTGAACCCGTGGTACACGATAGGAGCAGGAGTAGGCCATTGAGCCCCTCGAGCCTGTTCCGCCATTCAATGAGATCAAGGCTGATGTGACCTAACTCCATATACCTGCCTTTGGCCCATATCCCTGAATACCTTTGGTTAACAAAAAGCAATCAATCTCCGATTTAAAATTAACAACTGATCTAGTATCAATTGCCGTTTGCAGTAGAGAGTTCCAAACTTCTACCACCCTTTGTGTGTAGAAGTGTTTCCTAATGTCACTCCTGAAAGGTCTGGCTCTAATTTTAGACTATGCCCCCTAGTCCTAGACTCCCCAACCAGCAGAAATAGTTTCCCTCTACCTACCCTATCTGTTCCCCTTAATATCTTGAAAACTTCCATCAGATCACTGCTTAACCTTCAAAATTCTAGGGAATACAACCCTAATTTGTGTAATCTCTCCTCGTAACTTAAACCTTGCAGTCTGGGTATCATTCTGGTAAACCTACGCTGCGCTCCCTCCAAGGCCAATATATCCTTCCTATGGTGTGCCCAGAACTGCTCTCAGTGCTCCAGGTGTGGTCTAACCAGGGTTTTGTACAGCTGCAGCATAACTTCTACCCCCTTGTATTCTAGTCCTCTAGATATAAAGGCCAGCATTCCATTAGCTTTAAATCCTTTCAGTCCAACACCCATTTACCCCAACTCTTATTTCTTGCCTGTCAACCAACCTTCTAGCTATGCTACATTTCCTCTTGTGCCATACACCTGAATTTTCTAACAAGCCACCTTTAAGGCATCAGCTCTCTCGCCTGTGAATCAGATGGTCATGGGATCAGGCCCACTCAAGACTTGAGCACATAATCCAGGTTGACACTTCATTGCAGTACAGAGTGTTGGAGGGGCTGTCATTTAGATGAGATGTTAAACCGAGGCCTCATCTGCCCTTTCAGGTGATGTAAAAGATCCCATGGCACTATTTCGAAGAAGAGCAGGGGAGTTCTTCCCAGTGTCCTGGCCACATTTATTTTCGTGAGAAGTCGCACAACACCAGGTTATAGTCCAACAGCTTTATTTGAAATCACAAGCTTTCGGAGCGGCTGCTCCTTCGTCAGGTCACTTCACTTCACCTGACGAAGGAGCAGCGCTCCGAAAGCTTGTGATTTCAAATAAAGCTGTTGGACTATAACCTGGTGTTGTGCGACTTCTCACATTTGTCCACCCCAGTCCAACACCGGCATCTCCACATCACATTTATTTTCAACCAACAATTTTAAAACCGATTAGCTGGTCATTATCACATTGCTGATTTGGCAGCAAGGTCGCACAAACAGTGACTACATTTCAAAAGTACTTAATTGTCTGTGAAGCGCTTTAGGGCGCCCCGAGGTTGTGAAAGGTGCTGTAGAAAAACAAGTTCTTTACGGAATGCCTCTTGAAATCCATGTATACAATGCTGACTCATCTATCCAGTTAATAACTTCTTCAAAAAAAAATTACATTTGTCAATATGACCTGCCTTTAACAAATCCAAAATAACAACAGAAAACGCTGGAAAAACTCAGCAGGCCAGGCAGCATCCGTGGAGAGAGAAAGAGAGTTAACGTTTCAGGTCGATGACCTTTCATCAGAACTGGGAAGAGCCGGAAATCAAATAGATTTAAGGCCAGGGTAAAGCTGGGAAAAGGGGGAGGGGATAAAGGAACAAAGGGGGAGATGGAGAGACATTAAGAGATATGCAAGGCTAGAGGTGGTGTTAATGTGACAGATTAAGGCTGAATGAAGTGTGAAATCCACTGGCAGAATGAAGGACAGCTGCCAGCTTCTAGGAGGAAAAAAAAGGTGGGGGGGGGACAAATAAAAGGGTGGATAAAATAAAATATAAATGTGATTGGAGCTGAGGTTATGATCTAAAATTGTTGAACTCGATATTGAGTCCAGAGGGCTGTAGCGTGCCTAAACGAAAGATGAGGTGCTGTTCCTCGAGCTTACGCTGAGCTTCCGTGGAACAGTGTAATAGGCCGAGGACGGTGAGGTCAGAGTGGGAGTGAAGCGGTGAATTAAAGTGACAGGCCACCGGGAGCTCGGGGTCCCCCTTACGGACTGAACGGAGGTGTTCCGCAAAGCGGTCACCCAATCTGCGTTTGGTCTCCCCAATGTAGAGGAGTCCACATCGTGAGCAGCGAATACAGTATACTAAATTGCAGGAAGTACAAGTAAATCGCTGTTTCACCTGGAAGGGGTGTTTGGGGCCCTGGACAGTGGGAAGAGGGGAGGTATAAGGGCATGTGTTGCATCTCCTGCGCGTGCACGGGAAGGTGCCGGGCGAAGGGGAAGGGGTGCTGGGGGTGGTAGAGGAGTGGACTAGGGTGTCGCGGAGGGAGCGGTCCCTACGGAATGCTGAAAGGGGAGGTGAGGGGAAGATGTGTTTGGTGGTGGGATCACGCTGGAGGTGGCGGAAATGGCGGAGGATGATCCGTTGAATGTGGAGGCTGGTGGGGTGAAAGGTGAGGACAAGGGGAACCCTATCGTGGTTCCGGGAGGGAGGGGCAGGGGTGAGGGCAGATGTGCGGGAGATAGAACGGACACGGTCCTTGATTAATCCATGCATTTGTAAATGTTCAGTAGTTATATCTTGAATTACAGATTCAAAGTTTGCCTACAATTGGTATTAGACTAACTGATCGCAAATTCCCTGGTTTGTCTTTCTCTCCCTTCTTGAACAGAGGGGCTACTTTAGCCACTCCAGTCCCAGGGCACAATTTGCATATTTGAGCATTTAAAAATTGCAGCCAGAGCCTCTGCTCTCTTCTCTCGGACTTCCTACAACAGCCCAGAGTGCAGCCCTGGGGACCCAATGACTGATCCATCCCGAGTTCAGATAACGTTTCAGAAACAAATCATTTTCTACAGTTACCTCTAACCATTGATCCATATCCTCCTCTAGGTGAACCTACCTTTTCATCATAATTTGTAAAAACTGATGCAAAATATTTAATATCTCTGCCACACCTTCATCCTCCAGAATTAAACTCCCTCTATCCCAGAGTGATTCATACAATATGAGCTCAGAACAGTAGTTCTTTTCAACAAACACATCTACTGGGTCAGTCACAGACACCAACAAAAGTACAAAAGATTATTGATACGTTTTACCATCTCAGTAAAACCTTTGGACTTTACAGGACTGGCCAGTACAGCGTGAATCAATGTGTGAAATTCTCCCCCGCTGTCCCGGGATATCAAACCATTCATTGTGAACAAGAGATCATCCACTCTACTCTCAAAATACAGGTGCCACTCAGCCACATACAGTACAACTGTTAACTAGACTAACTCATTAACTGAGTGGGTCAGCAGACCAGGCGATCCTCTGGCCAGATCATGTGATTGGTTACTAAATTCTGAGAAGGTTGCTTCAGGAATGAAATCAAACAAATCTCTTCTCGGTCACTATCGGGTGCACTGTCCCATTAGTGCGTTATCTGAATGCTTCCTTCATCCTCTACTCTCTCGCTCCCCCTTCAGGTGACTGATGACCTGGATAATGGCGTTTTTCTGAGGATCATCTGGTGCTTTGGCCACGTAGAGAGAGAAATGTTTGATGGTTTCTGACAGGAGGAGTTCTGGGTCAACACCAGCAGAAGCCTGTGCAGGAAGCCGCAGCATCCTCTCACAGACTATCGCGTAGTTTTTGTGCCAATTAACTGGATGTTTCTCTGCGGTGACCAGCTCCTGATATAACTGAGAAAGCAAAGTATAAAGATTAGGATTAGACTAAAAACAGCAATCTGAATCGTAGGCATCAGTCAGATGGGTAATGACACATGACAGAGGCTAAACAAACACCAATCTTCGGCAGTTGAAAGTGGGCGGCGGGCAAGAACACAGAGGGGTCTCACCTGGTAGGCGGACGTATAGAGCTGCACCTTTACTGGCTCTGCCTGGGCTGGTCTCTCCGCCAACTCAAATAAGAAGAAAGGGGTCTTCATCCTGCAAAACCCCAAAGTGAATCAGACAAACCCCAACCAAAAGGTGACCTGCAGTAAACAAAAACTGATAAATCATTACAGAAATTAATTGAGCACAGGAGGCCATTCGGCCTGTTGAGCCCATGCCGGCTCTCTGCAAGAGCACTTCAGCTAGTCCCACTCCCCCGCCCTTTCCCCGAAGCCTTGCAATTTTTTTTCCTTCAGGTACTTATCCAACTCCCTTTTGAAAGATAAGACTGAGTCTGCCTCCACCACCCTCTCGGGCAGTGTATTCCAGATCCTAACCACTCGCTGCGTAAAAAGTTTTTCCTCATGTCGCCTTTGGTTCTTCTGCCAATCACCTTAAATCGGTGTCCTCTGGTTCTCAACCCTTCCGCCAATGGGAACAGTTTCTCTCTATCTACTCTGTCCAGACCCCTCATGATTTTGAACACCTCTATCAAATCTCCTCTCAACCTTCCCTGCTCCAAGGAGAACCCCAGCTTCTCTAGTCTATCCACATAACTGAAGTCCCTCATCCAGTGAACCATTCTCATAAATCTTTTCTGCATCCTCTCCAAGGCCTTCACATCCTTCCTAAAGTGCGGTGTCCAGAATTGGACGCAATACTCCAGTTGAGGCCAAACCAGTGTTTTACACAGGTTCATCATAACTCCCATGCTTTTGTACTCTATGCCTCTATTTTTGAAGCCCAGGATCCCATGTGCTATTTTAACCGCTTTCTCAACCTGCCCTGTCACCTTAAATGATTTGTGCATATATACCCCCAGGTCTCTCTGTTCATACACCCAATTTAGAATTGTACTCTTTAGTTCATATTGCCTCTCCTCGTTCTTCCTACCAATATGTATCACTTCGCACTCTTCTGCATTAAATTTCATCTGCCACGTTTCCGCCCATTCCACCAGCCTGTCTATATCTTCTTGCCACAATAGGTTTGCCAGCAAAGTTGAATCCCATGGAATAAAAGGGACAGTGGCAGCATGGATATGAAATTAGCTAAGTGACAGGAAACAGCGAGTAGTGGTGAACGGTTGTTTTTCAGACTTGAGGTAGGTATACAATGGTGTTCCCCAGGGGTCGGTACAAGGACCGCTGATTTTCTTGACATATTAATGGTTTGGACTTGGGTGAACAGGGCACAATTTCAAAATTTGCAATGACACAAAACTTGGAATTATAGTGAACAGTGAGGAGGATGGTGATAGACTTCAAGAAGACATAGAGCTCTGACTTTGGTTGCCCTACCTTTCCCCCTCATGGGAATGTACCTCGACTGTACTCGAACCATCTCCTCTTTAAAGGCAGCCCATTGTTCGATTACAGTTTTGCCTGCCAATCTTTGATTCCAATTTACCCGTTCTCAATCCACTGAAATTGGCCTTCCTCCAATTAAGTATTTTTACTCTAGATTGCTCCCTGTCCTTTTCCATAGCTTATCTAACCCTTATGATACTATGATTACTGTCCCCCTAAATGTTCCGCTACTGACACTTGCCCCACCTCATTCCCCAGAACCAGCAATGCCTCCTTCCTCATTGGGCCGGAAACGTACTGATCAATAAAGTTCTCCTGAACACACTTCAGAAATTCTTCCCCCTCTCTGCCCTTTACACTATTACTATCCCAGTCTATATTAGGATAGTTGAAGTCCCCCATTATCACTACTCTATAGTTCTTGCACCTCTCTGTAATTTTCCTGCAAATTTGCTCCTCTATATCCTTCCCACTAGTTGGCGGCCTATAGAATACACCTAGTAGTGTACTGGCATGTCTATAGCTTCTTAACTCTAACCAAATAGATTCTGTCCTTGACCCCTCCAGGACATCCTCTCTCTCCAGCACTAACATTCTCCTTAATCAATACTGCCACCCCACCTCCTTTCATTCCTTCCTTCCTTATCTTTCCTGAATGCCTTATATCCAGGAATATTTAATATCCAATCCAGGTCTCCGTTATCACCACAACATCATATTTCCATGTGGCTATTTGCACCTGCAGCTCACCAACCTTATTTACCATGCTTTGTGCATTTACACATATGCACTGTAAACCTATCTTAGACCTTCTTGTATTCTCTCTTAATCTGACCCCACCCAATACCTTACTATTTCTTACTCTAGTGCTATCTGTCTCTCCCAATCCTTTGTGTACTTTGTTTCTTCCTTCTAATACTACATCCTGGTGCCCATCCCCCTGCCAAATTAGTTTAAACCCTCCCCAATAGCACGAGCAATCCCCACCCAACACCCCCCCGCGAGGATTTTGGTCCTGGCTCTGATGAGGTGCAACCCATCCGGCCTGTGCAGGTCTCACCTCCCCCAGAACTGGTCCCAATGTCCCAGGAATCTAAAGCCCTCCCTCCTGCACCATTTCTATGGCCACACATTCATCTGTTCTATCCTCCTATTTCTATACTCACTAGCTCGTGGCACCGGGAGTAATCCGGAGATTACTACCTTTGAGGTCCTACTTTTTAATCTCTTTCCTAGCTCCCTAAAATCTGCCTGCAGGACCTCATCCCTCTTTCTACCCATGTCGTTGATACAGATATGGACCACAACCTCTGGCTGTTCAGCCTCCCCACCACCCGCCCCTCCTCCCCCACAACTAGCAATGTTCTGCAGCCGCTCAGTGACATCCTTGACCCTGGCACCAGAAAGGCAACTGCTTTTTGTGGGAGAGAGTTCCACACTTCCACCACCCTTTGTGTGAAGAAGTGTTTCCTAACTTCTCTCCTGAATGGCCTGGCTCTGATTTTAAGATTATGTCCCACTGTCCTAGACTCCACCAGCAAAAAAAATTCTATCTACCCTATCAATTCCTTTCAAAATCCTCAATCAAATCACCCCTTAACATTCTATATTCCAGGGAATACAAGTCTAGTTTATGTAAACTTTCTTCATAATCCATCCCGTGGAGCCCTGGTAACATTCTGGTGAATCTGCGCTGCACTCCTTCCAAGGTGCGATGCCCAGAACTGTGCACAGTACTCCAGGTGTGGTCTAACCAGGGCTTTGTATAGCTGTAGCAAAACTTCCTCCCCTTTATATTACAAAGCCTAACATTAGCCTTTTGATTATTTTTGTATCTGACTACTACATTTTAGTGATATGTGTACATGGACCCCTAAATCTCTTTGGACCTCCACTGTTCCTACTTTTCACCATTTAAATACTCGGATCTACCCTTTTTTGGTCCAAAATGGATGACCTCACAGTTAACTGATTTGAAATCCATCTGCCACTGTTTTGCCCACTAATTAAATTTTATCAAAGTCTCTCTGTAATTTTATGCTCCCGTCTACACTATACTTACTATACCACCAATCTTTGTATCATCAGCAAACTTGGCTATATGACTCTCTATTGTGTTATCTAAGTCATTAATAAATGTAGTGAATAGTTGAGGCCCCAGCACAGATTCTTGTGGGACACCACTAGTCACTTCCTTCCAATTTGAGTACATATCTATTATCCCAACTCTCTGTCTCCTACGGGTTCAGGACGCTGACATACCTGTGTTTTCATT
Source organism: Squalus acanthias (assembly GCA_030390025.1). Taxonomy (NCBI): domain Eukaryota; kingdom Metazoa; phylum Chordata; class Chondrichthyes; order Squaliformes; family Squalidae; genus Squalus; species Squalus acanthias. Next base: position 563,748 of record JASTWF010000234.1, read on the forward strand.
AGTAGCTCACCTCCCATGGTGTTGGAGGATCTGCTGGTTTATAGCAGCAGGAGCACAGTATTACTCTGCTACTAAACTAGCAGTTTAAAGTGGCTTGGCAGTTGTCTCTGAGGCCACAAAGTCTAATGATTGTAAAAAAAACACATTCTGGGGTCTGCAGAATTGAAATGTTTAGTCGGGGAACTTTGCGATTTGGAGCAAAGTTGCCAGTTGCAGGCTGAAGATGGGAGTGAAGGTCAGCAGCTCATAGCATTGGCAACAAAATGTGACGTCTACAAGCACAGAGACTGGTATCGGTATAAATACCGGCGGAGCTTCTGTGCCCGTATGGTAGGTCAGAGGGTGAGCTGTTTTGTAGGGACACACACAGCAAGAGAGAGAGGACTGATAGTGAGAAAAGGGGTGGACAGAAAGGGAAGAGAGAGAGAGAGAGAGAGAGAGAGGACTGATAGCGACAGTGAGAGAGAGGACATAAGAATTAGGAGCAGGAGTCGGCCATACGGCCCTTCGAGCCTGCTCCACCATTCAATAAGATCATGGCTGATCTTCAACCTCAAATCCACTTTCCCGCCCTATTCCCATATCCCTTGATAACCCTAGAGTCCAAAAATTTATCGCTCTCAGCCTTGAATATACTCAATGATTCAGCATCAACAGCCCTCTGGGGCAGAGAATTCCAAAGATTCACAATCCTGAGTGATAGGACTGATAGCGAGAGGAGGCGCAAGGCCGGGGGGGGGGGGGGGGGTTGTGGAAGAGGGCAGGGAGAGGCAGAGAGAGCAAAAGAGTGAGAGAGAGCGAAAGAGAGGGCGAGAGCGGTGACAACACTTAAAAAGGATCATTTATTAACATTCCCTGTGTCTGGGAGTTGCTGGGTTACCTTGCTTGCCACATCTCTTCATTCGCTACAGCTTCCCATGAAACTTGATCAAACCTGAAAGAGAGAAACATCTGTTCACACTCCAGCATTACCCCCCTCGCCCTGCCCCTCATTCTGCCCGTCTCTCGCCCCGCACCTCACGCCGTCCCCAGTCCTCGCGCAACGTCAGCAGCTTCAGTTGGAGAGATAGTTAACGCCCGTAAAAACCTCCAAACGGTAACAGAAGCAGCTCCAATACATGTTGCTGATAATGGGAGACTTCAATGTGAAAGTGGGATCTAACTGGAACGTGTGGGAGGAAAGTTTAGATTTGGTGAGGTCAACGATTACTTTCCTTCTGCCTAAGTAACAATCTGATGGCGGCGAACATACTTTTCTATTAAAGAAAACCACAAAAATTGATTTGTTGTCACCTAATGGGCAGACAAGAAATATGATCGATTTGATCATAGTCTGGATATATTTGGGAATTGGATAAATACTTGGAGAAAAAATTGCAGGGATATGGGGAAAGAGCGGGGAGTGGGACTAACTGGGTTGCTCTTTGAAAGAGCCGGCACAGATTCGATGGTCCAAATGGCCTCCTTCTGTGCTGTACTATTCAATGATGCGGAGATGCCAGTGTTGGACTGGGGTGGACAAAAATGAGAAGTCGCACAACACCAGGTTATAGTCCAACAGTTTTATTTGAAATCACAAGCTTTCGGAGCTGTTGCTCCTTCGTCGGGTGAAGTAAAGAGATACAGAATCGCCAAAGCATATATAGATAGAGAACAATGCATGTGTACCTTACAATGGTAGACGACTAAATTTAATCATCCTGACTGTTTATCTGCCGAGGTGTGACAAAAGGCAATCAGGTCAGCCAGGAAGGTCCCACATCAAAGACATAGCAAGATACAACTGAGACAATGAGGTGGAGTTACAGGGGGTCTAACGTGTCAAAAGCTGCAGTCAGTATGTAAAACGATAAACTTTAAAATTTTTACTTTTTTACTGGGAATCACATCTGTGAACAAGCCAACGACGACTCGAGTCTGGATCACGTCATGTATCGTGACATAAACCCAAGATCCCGGTTGAGACCGTCCTCATGAGTGCGGAACTTGGCTATCAGTTTCTGCTCGATGATTTTGCGTTGTCGTGTGTTTCTAAGGCCGCCTTGGAGAACGCTTACCCGCAGATCCGAGGCTGAATGTCCTTGACTGCTGAAGTGTTCCCCGACTGGGAGGGAACACTCCTGCCTGGTGATTGTTGCGCGGTGTCCGTTCATACGTTGTCTCAGTGTCTGCATGGTCTCGCCGATGTACCATGCCGCGGTGCATTCTTTCCAGCAACGTAGGAGGTAGACAACATTGGCCGAGTCACATGAGTATGTACCATGTACCTGGTGGGTAGTGTCCTCACGTGTGATGATGGTATCTGTGTTGATGATCTGGCATGTCTTGCAGAGGTTGCCGTGGCAGGGTTGTGTGGTGTCGTGGTCGCTGTTATCCTGAAAGCTGGGTAATTTGCTGCGAACGATGGTACTTCTGAGGTTAGGCGGCTGTATGAAGGCAAGTAGTGGAGGCGTGGGGATGGCCTTAGCGAGGTGTTCGTCATCATCGATGACGACAAACACCTCGCTAAGGCCATCCCCACGCCTCCACTACTTGCCTTCAAACAGCCGCCTAACCTCAGAAGTACCATCGTTCGCAGCAAATTACCCAGCTTTCAGGATAACAGCGACCACGACACCACACAACCCTGCCACGGCAACCTCTGCAAGACATGCCAGATCATCAACACAGATACCATCATCACACGTGAGGACACTACCCACCAGGTACATGGTACATACTCATGTGACTCGGCCAACGTTGTCTACCTCATACGTTGCTGGAAAGAATGCACCGCGGCATGGTACATCGGCGAGACCATGCAGACACTGAGACAACGTATGAACGGACACCGCGCAACAATCACCAGGCAGGAGTGTTCCCTCCCAGTCGGGGAACACTTCAGCAGTCAAGGACATTCAGCCTCGGATCTGCGGGTAAGCGTTCTCCAAGGCGGCCTTAGAAACACACGACAACGCAAAATCATCGAGCAGAAACTGATAGCCAAGTTCCGCACTCATGAGGACGGTCTCAACCGGGATCTTGGGTTTATGTCACGATACATGACGTGATCCAGACTCGAGTCGTCGTTGGCTTGTTCACAGATGTGATTCCCAGTAAAAAAGTAAAAATTTTAAAGTTTATCGTTTTACATACTGACTGCAGCTTTTGACACGTTAGACCCCCTGTAACTCCACCTCATTGTCTCAGTTGTATCTTGCTATGTCTTTGATGTGGGACCTTCCTGGCTGACCTGATTGCCTTTTGTCACACCTCGGCAGATAAACAGTCAGGATGATTAAATTTAGTCGTCTACCATTGTAAGGTACACATGCATTGTTCTCTATCTATATATGCTTCAATAACTGATGATATGGACGGAGAAGAGACGGGGAACCCCATCAAGAACTGCAGAACAGGTATTGGGTATCAAAAACAGCACGAAGAAAATAATGGATAACGGAAGTTCTGGAGTTGAGTGAAAAAGAAAGAAAACTTAAGGTGAGCATCAAACCAGATCTCAATGAGACCGAATACAAGTTAGCCAGAGAAATAAATCTAAAAGCCAAGAGAGACAAGAACAACTTGATAAAGGACCAGTGCAAAGAAGCAGAGATTCAGCCAAAGGAAATGAATCACAGGGGCTGTATCAGAAGATAAGAGAACCAAGTGAATCTTACAAACTTACTACAGTGAAAGACCAAAATGGTCAGATAATTGAGGACGAACAGGCAAGGAGCAAGCGGTGGAAAGAATATTTTGAAGATCTTTATAATGTATGACGCAAGATCTATACTATCCATGAACATCCCCATCCTCAACGATGGCAGAGCCCAGCATGTGAATGTAAAAGACAAGGCTGAAGCATTTGCAACCATCTTCAGCCAGAAGTGCCAAGTGGATGATCCATCTCGGCCTACTCCTGAGGTCCCCACCATCAAAGAAGCCAGTCTTCAGCCAATTTGATTCACTCCATGTGATATCAAGAAACGGTTGAGCGCACTGGATACAGCAAAGGCTATGAGCCCCGACAACATCCCGGCTGTCGTGCTGAAGACTTGTGCTCCAGAACAAGCCACACCTCTCGCCAAGCTGTTCCAGTACAGATACAACACTGGCATCTACCCGACAAAGTGGAAAACTGCCCAGGTATGTCCTTTCCACAAAAAGCAGGACAAATCCAATTCAGCCAATTATCACCCCAGCAGCCTACTCTCAATCATCAGCAAAGTGATGGAATGTGTCATCAACAGTGCTATCAAGCGGCACTTACTCACCAATAACCTGTTACCGATACTCAGTTTGGGTTCCGCCAGGACCACTCGGCTCCAAACCTCATTACAGCCTTGGTCCAAACATGGACAAAACAGCTGAATTCCAGAGGTGAGGTGAGAATGACTGCCCTTGACATCAAGGCAGCATTTGACAGTGTGGCACCAAGGAGCCCTAGTAAAATTGAAGTCAATGGGAATCAGGGGGAAAACTCTCCACTGGCTGGTGTCATACCTAGCACAAAGGAAGATGGTATTGGTTGTTGAGGCCAATCATCACAGCCCCAGGACATCACTACAGGAGTTCCTCAGGGCAGTGTTCAAGGCACATCTTCACCTGCTTCATCAATGACCTTCCCTCCATCATAGGGTCAGAAGTGAGGATGTTCGCTAATGATTGCACAGTGTTCAGTGCCATTCGCAATTCCTCAGATAATGAAGTAGTCCGTGCCCGCATGCAGCAAGAACTGGACAACATCCAGGCTTGGGCTGATAAGTGGCAGGTAACATTCACGCCACACAAGTGGCAATGACTATCTCCAACAAGAGAGAGTCTAACCACTGCCCCAAGGCATTCATTGGCATTACCATCGCTGAATCCCCCACCACCAACATCCTGGGGGTCAGCATTGACCAGAAACTTAACTGGACCAGCCACATAAATACTGTGGCTACAAGAGCAAGTCAGAGGCTGGGTATTCTGCAGCGAATGACTTACTGCCTGACTCCCCAAAGACTTTCCACCACCTACAAGGCACAAGTAAGGAGTGTGATGGAATACTCTCCACTCTCCTGGATGAGTGCAGCTCCAACAACACTCAATAAGCTCAACACTATCCAGGACCAAGCAGCCTGCTTGATCGCCACCCCATCCACCACCGGCGTACCGTGGCTGCAGTGTGTACCATCTACAAGATGCACTGCAGCAACTCGCCAAGGCTTCTTCAACAGCACCTCCCAAACCCGCGACCTCTACCACCTAGAAGGACAAGGGCAACAGGCGCATGGGAACACCATCAATGTTTATTTTTATTTGCACTGGGTGGGTGACAAACTCCTCCGAGCATGACTTTTTTGTCCATGGGCAGTTAACAACACCCGACCCAACAACACCGACCCTAAAACAGCAGCAACACCCGACCCTAAAACAGCAGCAACACCCGACCCTAAAACAGCAGCAACACCCGACCCTAAAACAGCAGCAACACCCGACCCTAAAACAGCAGCAACACCCGACCCTAAAACAGCAGCAACACCCGACCCAACAACACCCGACCCAACAACACCCGACCCTAAAACAGCAGCAACAGAAAATTCAGATTTTTCATTTTTGTTCATTGCGCAAATACTTTTTGGAGTCTTTGAAGAGTTAGTGACTTGATATCTTCACTTTATCTCTTACTCCTAACTCCCCTCTTCACATCAAGCAATCCCAGGTCAGGTTCTAATATCTTGAGGCCTTGGAGAGGGTGCAGAGGAGATTTACTAGAATGGTACAAGGGATGAGGGACTTCAGTTATGTGGAGAGATTAAAGAAGCTGAGGTTGTTCTCCCTAGAGCAGAGAAGTTTAAGAGGAGATTTAATAGAGGTGTTCAAAATGTTGAGGGGTTTTGATAGAGTAAATAAGGAGGGTTGATAATCAGAGGATGCAGATTTAAGGTGATTGGCAAAAGAACCAGATGCGAGATGAGGAAAATGGTTTTTTTACGTAGGGAGTTGTGATCTGGAATACACGGCCCGAAAGAGCGGCGAAAAGGAAAAAGTTGCAGGGTTATGGCGAAGGGCAGGGGAGTGAGATTAATTGGATAGCTCTACCAAAGAGCTGGCACAGGCACGATGGGCCGAATGGCCTCCTGTATGATTCTATCTTTTATCAAGTCCAAAGCAAGGTTGAGGGCAGGTTCGGGTATGGCGGGGGTTCCGGCCCGACCCCTCACTGACCTTTGCTCCCGGACAGGAAGCGCATTTGACCGTCACAAACCGATTACTGCCATAAGTAATAGGAGCAGGAATAGGCCATTCGGCCCCTCGAGCCTGCCCCGCCATTCAATAAGATCATGACTGATCCTCCACCTCAACTTCACTTTCCTTCCCAATCCCCGTATCCCTCGATTCCCTTAGAGTCTCAACCACCAGTTTAAGGAGGAAATTTTTTTTATAAACTGTAACCTTTCTGCAGCATCCCAGTGGAGGGCTTATTTTACAGCAGTGTATCCGCACATTTTTGCCCTGATATATAAACATTTTTCAAAAAGTCAGATTTTATTACAAACTGTTAGTGAACAACAGGCGAAAGGATCGCATTTAATAATGAAAACTAAAAAAAACAAGTCCCGCTAGATTGTAGCACCACCTCGGAACACTGAATGTCGAGGGGATCCCTCCCAAATGAGCAAGTTTAAAAACATTTTTTTTTAATGTAAACATGAATCTTTAGGTGCAGAAGCTGTGTGCCCGGGGCTCGAGCCCGGGAGTATGATCGCTGTGTGTAGAAAGTTCAGAGAATACCTTTCCCAGGTCCCGTTCCAATTTTCTGCAACAAGCAATTCCCCCCACTTCCAGGGTCACTTTATCTCGCTGATTATTACCAACAAGAATTGGTCGCCTCAGACGGGCCGCTCCCAGCGAAAGAGCGGCGGTTATTCAACAGGGCCAGCAGCAGGAGAGCAAGTCGCCGTTCAGCAGGCTAAACCTGTTGGTTCGGCATCAAACTCGCGATCAGAGGTTTTGTGGGAGTTGATTTAATCATCCTGTGGGCTTGTTTATCAATCTTACGCCAGTGGAATTTTATTTTATTTGTACAGTTCGGTTTATCCAACTGCTAAATCACGGATGAAATAAAGAGTGCATCGCCCATGGCTTGGCTCACTGTGTGTCTGAGGCCAACGCTGTTTTGGAACAAGAGTATTATCCTGCTGCTGAAGTAAGCTTTATGTAACTGGTGTCTTTCAAATGCCAGTAGGTGTCATTGTTGTCTTATTAAAAAAAGACAGCAACAAATTCTTAATTTTTAACCTGGGAGCGAGAGAAATCAAGATAGCTGACATGACAGAGTTCCTCCTCAGGATTCAAAGTGTTCCAAATCACATAATTTTTCGCACATGCTCGAATCAACTTTTTCTCCCCCCGAAAAACAACCCCGGGTGCACAGAATTCACAGGAGGCTCAGAGGTGAACGGCGATTACTTTCACCGTCTCACTCAGCAGGTCAGGGCTCATCTTTAGGTAAAGGGACGATTGAATCCAGTAAAAGGTCAGAACCAGTTGCACTTAATATCGACCCTAGCCCTTTAAATATTCTTGGTTGTCAGTAGGTTGCTGTTAATATCTCGCCCACATCCTTCCGTTGACGGAGTTCCTGATTCCCTGCTATCCGCAGGGAAGCCATTCAGCACCCGCCGCCTCTCACCTGCTATTGGCTCATCCGCCGGACCCTCAGGACCTGCCCCCCCATAGCTATTGGTGAGAGTCGACGCCAGTCACAGAAGTATTTCCTCAGACACTGCACAGGAGAATGGAAAGATACGTAGAGGTGATACTGCATGAAGAACAAGCTGGTTTTAGACCAGGGCAAAGAATAGATCAAACATTCACTATAAGCCCACTGACTCCCACAGCTACCTGGACTACACTTCCTCCCACCCCACTTCCTGCAAGGACTCTATTCCATTCTCCCAGTTTCTTCGTCTCCACCGCATCTGTTCTGACGATGCCACCTTCCATACCAGTGCTTCCGATATGTCTTCCTTTTTCTTCAACTGAGGATTCCCCTCTACTGTGGTTGACACGGCCCTCGACCGTGTCCGTTGCATTTCTCGCACTTCTGCTCTCACCCCTTCCCCTCCCTCCCGGAACCACGATAGGGTTCCCCTTGTCCTCACCTATCACCCCACCAGCCTCCACATTCAACGGATCATCCTCCGCCATTTCCGCCACCTCCAGCGTGATACCAGCACCAAACACATCTTCCCCTCCCCTCCCCATTCAGCATTCCAAAGGGACCGCACCCTCCGCAACACCCTGGTCCACTCCTCTATCACCCCCAACAGCCCTTCCCCTTCGCCCGGCACCTTCCCGTGCAAGCGCAGGAGATGCAACACCTGCCCTTTTACCTCCTCCCTTCCCACTGTCCAGGGCCCCAAACACTCCTTCCAGGTGAAACAGTGATTTACTTCTACCTCTTGCAATTTAGTATACTGTATTCGCTGCTCACGATGCGGTCTCCTCTACATTGGGGAGACCGCTTTGCGGAACACCTCCGTTCAGTCTGTAAGGGTGACCCCGAGCTTCCGGTCACTTGTCACTTTAATTCTCCGCTCCACTCTGACCTCGGCCTCTTGCACTGTTCCAATGAAGCTCAACGTAAGCTCGAGGAACAGCACCTCATCTTTCTATGAGGCACTTTACAGCCGTCTGGACTCAACATTGAGTTTAACAATTTCAGACGATAACCTCTGCCCCTATTTTTTCAGGCGACAGCTGCTGACAATTCTGCCATCCCCATTTACAGTGTTTAACCACTCCTGCCTCCACCCTATCACAGACCGTCCCTTTTGTTCTTTCCTCCCCCCTTTCCCTGCCTCTGCTCCTGCTTAAAATCTGTTACATCTCCAACTTTTTCCAGTTCTGACGAAGGGTCACAGACTTGAAACGTTAACTCTGTTTCTCTCTCCACAGATGCTTCCTAACCTACTGAGTATTTCCAGCATTTTCTGTTGTTATTACAATAGATCAACTGTTTGTGATGAGACAGATTTCGGAGAAATCTATAGAACACAACATCACAGATTTTAATCAGGCCTTTGACAGTGTACTGCGAGAAGGGATATGGGTGGTCTTGAGGATGTATGATATTCCTGAGAAACTTGTCAGACTGATCGAAAACATTTATAACAAGTCTCTGAGCTGTTAGAGTGGGTAGGAAACTGACGGAATGGTTTAAATCAACAATTGGGTGAGACAGGGAGACACACTGTCACCTGATTTATTTAATCTAGTAGTGGAAATAGTAATGAATCTTGCAATAAAAGATATTGGAGGAGTTTCCTTATGTGGCAAGAGTATAAACAACCTCGGCTTTGCCGATATTGACAAAGCAACATTTGGAACAGATTTGCAGAGACGAATTGAGAAGGTGCACATGGAGAGTAGAACATTTGGATTACACATTAACACAAAGAAGACAAAGGTCATGTCATTTGAGAAGCATCAGCAAGATGTACATATTACAGTTGGAAGGGTTGCAGTTGAACAGGTGGAAACGTTTGGATACCTGGGTGGGTTAGTGCCAGAGAATGGGATGAAGAGGACATCAACAGAAGGATTGGACTTGTTTTTGGAAGATTAAGCACGATATGGAAACAACAACTTGCAGTTATATAGCATTAAATTAAAAAGCAGAACTCAAAGGTAATAATCTCTGGATTGTTACTGGAGCCATGTGCAATTTGGCATAGGGACAAACAGATCAGCGGTTTAAATGTGTGGCTCAAAGAGTGGTGTGGGAGGAAGGAGTTTCAGTTCATGGGGCACTGGCACCAGTACTGGGGAAAGAGGGAGCTGTTCCGTTGGGACAGGCTCCACTTAAACCAGGCTGGGACCAGTGTCCTGGCGAACCGAATAACTGGGGGGGTGGGAGGATTCAGGAAAGAATAAATTTAAAAGCAGCAAGAGAAATGTCAAAGCTCTGGAGCAGAGTAGAGTTTTGGGTAAAAATAACCAGGGTGGGTCAGGAAGGGACAGAGAGAGTAACAAAGGTAATAAGTCATCAGTGACTAAGGTGACATCAGGGGAAAAATAGAAATAAGTCAAAGCTAAAGGCATTATATCTGAATGCGCGAAGCATTCGCAACAAAATAGATGAATTAATAGCGCAGATAGAAATTAATAGATGTGATCTAATAGCCATTACAGAGACGTGGTTGCAAAGTGGCCAAGGTTGGGAACTAACTACTCCAGGATACTTAACTTTTAGAAGAGATAGGCAAAATGGAAAAGGAGGAGGGATATCCCTGATAATAAAGGATGGGATAAAGACAGTAGAGAGAAAGGATCTTGGCTCCAAAAATCAAAAAGTAGAATCAGTTTGGGTGGAGCTAAGAAACAGCAAGGGGCAGAAAACATTGGTGGGAGTTGTTTATAGGCCCCCAAACAGTAGTTGTAATGCAGGGCAGAGTGTAAATCAGGAAATTAGAGGCGCATGTAACAAGGGTAATACAGTAATCATGGGAGACTTTAATCTACATATAGACTGGGCAAACCAAATTTGCAGAAATAGTGTGGAGGACGAATTCATGGAATGTATGCAAGATAGTTTTCTAGATCAGTATGTTGAGGAACCAACTAGGGAACAGGCTATTTTAGACCTAGTATTGTGCAATGAGAAAGGGTTAATTAATAACCTTGTAGTAAAGGGGCCTCTAGGGAAGAGTGACCATAATATGATGGAATTTTATATTGAGTTTGAAAGTGATTTCGTTAAATCCGAAACTAGGGTCTTAAATCTAAACAAAGCGAACTAGGTAGGTTTGAGTATGAGCGAGTTGGCTGAGGAAGATTGGGAAACTACATTAAAAGGTATGACGGTAGACAAGCAATGGCTAGCATTTAAATAATTAATACATAATTTACAACAAATATACATTGCTTTAAGGCACAAAAACCCCACAGGAAAAGTGGTCCAACCGTGGCTAACAAGAGAAGTATTAGATCAAAGGAAGAGGCTTATAATTTTGCCAAAAAGAATAGTAAGCCTGAGGATTGGGAAGATTTTAGAATCAGCAAAGGAGAACCAAGAAATTGATAAAGAAAGGGAAAATAGAATACGAGAGTAAACTAGCGAGAGACATAAAAACAGACTGTAAAAACTTCTATAGGTATGTAAAAAGGAAAAGATTAGCAAAAGTAAATGTCGGCCCCTTACAGGCTGAGACAGGAGCAATTATAATGGGGAATAAAGAAATGGCAGAGAAATTAAACAAATACTTTGTGTCTGTCTTCACAGAAGACGACACAAAAAACCTCCCGGAAATAGTGGAGAACCAAGGGTCTAGCGAGAATAAGGAACTGAAAGAGATTAGTATTAGTAAAAAAAAAAGTAATGGAGAAATTAATGAGACTGAAAGCCGATAAATCCCCTGGACCTGATGGCCTACATCCTAGGATTTTGAAAGAGGTGGCTATAGAGATAGTGGATGCATTGGTTGTCATCTTCCAAAATTCCATAGATTCTAGAAAGGTTCCTGCGGATTGGAAGGTAGCAAATGTAACCCCACTATTTAAGAAAGGGGGGAGAGAAAATGGGGAACTACAGACCAGTTAGCCTGACATCAGTAGTAGGGAAAATGCTAGAATCTATTATTAAGGACGTGGTAACAGGGCACTAGGAAAATAATAATAGGATTGGGCAGAGTCAACACGGATTTATGAAAGGGAAATCATGTTTGACAAATCTATTAGAATTTTTTGAGGTTGTAACTAGCAGAATAGATAAGGGGGAACCAGTGGATGTGGTGTATTTGGATTTTCAGAAGGCATTCGATAAGGTGCCACACAAGAGGTTATTAAACAAAATTAGGGCTCATGGGATTGGGGGTAATATACTAGCATGGATTGTGGATTGGTAAACGGACAGAAAACAGAGAGTAGGAATAAATGGGTCATTTTCAGGTTAGCAGGCTGTAACTAGTGGGGTACCGCAAGGATCAGTGCTTGGGCCTCAGCTATTCACAATCCACATCAATGATTTGGATGAGGGGACCAAATGTAATATATCCAAGTTTGCTGATGATTCAAAGCTGGGTGGGAATGTAAGTTGTGAGGAGGATGCAAAGAGGCTTCAAGGGGATATAGACAGGCTTAGTGAGTGAGCAAGAACATGGCAAATGGAATATAATGTGGAGAAATATGAAGTTAGCCACTTTGGAAAGAAAAATAGAAAAGCAGAGTATTTTTTAAATGGAGAGAGATTGGGAAATGTTGGTTTTCAGAGGAACCTGGGTGTCCTTGTACACGAATCACTGAAAGTTAACATGCAGGTACAGCAGGTAATTAGGAAAGCAAATGGTATGTTGGCCTTTATTACAAGAGGATTTGAGTATAAGAGTAAAGACGTCTTACTGCAATTATATAGGGCCCTGGTGAGAGCACACCTGGAGTATTGTGTACAGTTTTGGTCTCCTTACCCAAGAAAGGATATACTTGCCATAGAGGGAGTGCAACAAAGGTTTTCCAGACTGATTCCTGGGATGGAGGGATTGTCCTATGAGGAGAGGTTGAGTAGACTAGGCCTATATTCTCTAGAGTTTAGAAGAATGAGAGGTGATCTCATTGAAACATACAAAATTCTTACAGGGCATGACAGGATAGATGCAGGGAGGATGTTTCCCCTGGCTGGGGGGTCTAGAACCAGGGACCACAGTCTCAGAATAAAGGGTCAGCCATTTAGGACTGTGATGAGGAGAAATTTCTTCACTCAGAGGGTGGTGAATCCTTGGAATTCTCTACCCCAGAGGGCTGTGGATGCTCAGTCGTTGAGTATATTCAAGACAGAGATCGATAGATTTTTGGATATTAAGGGAATCAAGGGATATGGGGATAGTGCTGGAAAGTGGAGTTGAGGTAGATGATCAGCCATGATCTTATTGAATGGCGGAGCAGGCTCGAGGGGCCAAATGGCCTACTCCTGGCTCCTAATTCTTTTGTTAAGATAGTAAAACGTCCCAAGGCACTTCACAGAAGTATTATCAAACAATATGGAAAGCTAAAGATATTTTGGTAAAAACGAAAGAAGGAGTTTATGAAGCAATGGTTAGCCCCATCTTATTATATGGATCCGAGTGCTGGAACATGGGAAAGGTTATCGAGGAAAAGATACCAACAGCAGAGATGAGTTGGTTGAGAGGAATACTGGGAGTATCCAGAAAAAGAACAAGGCTTGTTCAAGAAACAAATCTTGTGCAGAAAATCCAGAGAAGCTGACTGCGATGGTTCGGGTACATTTCAAGAATGGAAACAGCTAGACTACCTTCCATGGCCCTGCGCACAGAGGTACATGGAACAAGACAACTAAGGAAGCGTTGGATAGACAAGTCAAGAGTGGCTGATCACAAATATGGATATGGATGACTGAGCGGCCAGGCTAGTTCAGAACCGACAACAGCCCCGTGGCACCCAGACACCTACCCTCCTGTCCCAGCGCCGTACACCCAGACACCTACCCTCCTGTCCCAGCCCCGTACACCCCGACACCTACCCTCCTGTCCCAGCGCCTACACCCCGACACCTACCCTCCTGTCCCAGCGCCGTACACCCAGACACCTACCCTCCTGTCCCAGCGCCGTACACCCAGACACCTACCCTCCTGTCCCAGCCCCCTGCACCCAGACACCTACCCTCCTGTCCCAGCCCCTTGCACCCCGACACCTACCCTCCTGTCCCAGACCCCTGCACCCAGACACCTACCCTCCTGTCCCAGCCCCCTGCACCCAGACACCTACCCTCCTGTCCCAGCCCCGTACACCCCGACACCTACCCTCCTGTCCCAGCGCCTACACCCCGACACCTACCCTCCTGTCCCAGCCCCTTGCACCCCGACACCTACCCTCCTGTCCCAGCCCCCTACACCCCGACACCTACCCTCCTGTCCCAGCGCCTGCACCCAGACACCTACCCTCCTGTCCCAGCCCCGTACACCCCGACACCTACCCTCCTGTCCCAGCCCCGTACACCCAGACACCTACCCTCCTGTCCCAGCCCCTTGCACCCCGACACCTACCCTCCTGTCCCAGACCCCTGCACCCAGACACCTACCCTCCTGTCCCAGCCCCGTACACCCAGACACCTACCCTCCTGTCCCAGCCCCCTGCACCCAGACACCTACCCTCCTGTCCCAGACCCCTGCACCCAGACACCTACCCTCCTGTCCCAGCCCCCTGCACCCAGGCACCTACCCTCCTGTCCCAGACCCCTGCACCCAGACACCTACCCTCCTGTACCAGCCCCGTACACCCAGACACCTACCCTCCTGTCCCAGCGCCTACACCCCGACACCTACCCTCCTGTCCCAGCCCCGTACACCCAGACACCTACCCTCCTGTCCCAGCGCCTACACCCCGACACCTACCCTCCTGTCCCAGCCCCGTACACCCAGACACCTACCCTCCTGTCCCAGCGCCTACACCCCGACACCTACCCTCCTGTCCCAGCCCCGTACACCCAGACACCTACCCTCCTGTCCCAGCCCCGTACACCCCGACACCTACCCTCCTGTCCCAGCCCCGTACACCCAGACACCTACCCTCCTGTCCCAGCCCCGTACACCCAGACACCTACCCTCCTGTCCCAGCCCCGTACACCCAGACACCTACCCTCCTGTCCCAGCCCCGTACACCCCGACACCTACCCTCCTGTCCCAGCCCCGTACACCCAGACATCTACCCTCCTGTCCCAGCCCCGTACACCCCGACACCTACCCTCCTGTCCCAGCCCCGTACACCCAGACACCTACCCTCCTGTCCCAGCCCCGTACACCCAGACACCTACCCTCCTGTCCCAGCCCCCTGCACCCAGACACCTACCCTCCTGTCCCAGCCCCGTACACCCCGACACCTACCCTCCTGTCCCAGCCCCGTACACCCAGACACCTACCCTCCTGTCCCAGCCCGCTACACCCAGACACCTACCCTCCTGTCCCAGCGCCTACACCCCGACACCTACCCTCCTGTCCCAGCCCCGTACACCCAGACACCTACCCTCCTGTCCCAGCGCCTACACCCCGACACCTACCCTCCTGTCCCAGCGCCTACACCCCGACACCTACCCTCCTGTCCCAGCCCCTACACCCAGACACCTACCCTCCTGTCCCAGCCCGTACACCCCGACACCTACCCTCCTGTCCCAGCCCCGTACACCCAGACACCTACCCTCCTGTCCCAGCCCCTACACCCCGACACCTACCCTCCTGTCCCAGCCCCGTACACCCCGACACCTACCCTCCTGTCCCAGCGCCGTACACCCCGACACCTACCCTCCTGTCCCAGCCCCGTACACCCCGACACCTACCCTCCTGTCCCAGCCCCGTACACCCAGACACCTACCCTCCTGTCCCAGCCCCGTACACCCCGACACCTACCCTCCTGTCCCAGCCCCGTACACCCAGACACCTACCCTCCTGTCCCAGCCCCTGACACCCAGACACCTACCCTCCTGTCCCAGCCCCGTACACCCCGACACCTACCCTCCTGTCCCAGCCCCGTACACCCAGACACCTACCCTCCTGTCCCAGCCCCGTACACCCCGACACCTACCCTCCTGTCCCAGCCCCGTACACCCAGACACCTACCCTCCTGTCCCAGCGCCGTGCACCCCGACACCTACCCTCCTGTCCCAGCGCCTACACCCCGACACCTACCCTCCTGTCCCAGCCCCGTACACCCCGACACCTACCCTCCTGTCCCAGCCCCCTGCACCCGACACCTACCCTCCTGTCCCAGCCCCTGCACCCAGACACCTACCCTCCTGTCCCAGCCCCCTGCACCCAGACACCTACCCTCCTGTCCCAGCCCCGTACACCCCGACACCTACCCTCCTGTCCCAGCCCCGTACACCCAGACACCTACCCTCCTGTCCCAGCCCCTTGCACCCCGACACCTACCCTCCTGTCCCAGCCCCCTGCACCCGACACCTACCCTCCTGTCCCAGCCCCCTGCACCCGACACCTACCCTCCTGTCCCAGACCCCTGCACCCAGACACCTACCCTCCTGTCCCAGCCCCGTACACCCAGACACCTACCCTCCTGTCCCAGCCCCGTACACCCAGACACCTACCCTCCTGTCCCAGCCCCCTGCACCCGACACCTACCCTCCTGTCCCAGCCCCTTGCACCCCGACACCTACCCTCCTGTCCCAGCCCCGTACACCCCGACACCTACCCTCCTGTCCCAGCCCCCTGCACCCGACACCTACCCTCCTGTCCCAGACCCCTGCACCCAGACACCTACCCTCCTGTCCCAGCCCCGTACACCCAGACACCTACCCTCCTGTCCCAGCCCCTTGCACCCCGACACCTACCCTCCTGTCCCATCCCCTGCACCCGACACCTACCCTCCTGTCCCAGCCCCCTGCACCCGACACCTACCCTCCTGTCCCAGACCCCTGCACCCAGACACCTACCCTCCTGTCCCAGCCCCGTACACCCAGACACCTACCCTCCTGTCCCAGACCCCTGCACCCAGACACCTACCCTCCTGTCCCAGCGCCGTACACCCCGACACCTACCCTCCTGTCCCAGCCCCCTGCACCCGACACCTACCCTCCTGTCCCAGCCCCGTACACCCAGACACCTACCCTCCTGTCCCAGCCCCTTGCACCCCGACACCTACCCTCCTGTCCCAGCCCCGTACACCCCGACACCTACCCTCCTGTCCCAGCCCCTTGCACCCCGACACCTACCCTCCTGTCCCAGCCCCGTACACCCCGACACCTACCCTCCTGTCCCAGCCCCCTGCACCCGACACCTACCCTCCTGTCCCAGCGCCTACACCCCGACACCTACCCTCCTGTCCCAGCCCGTACACCCCGACACCTACCCTCCTGTCCCAGACCCCTGCACCCAGACACCTACCCTCCTGTCCCAGCCCCGTACACCCAGACACCTACCCTCCTGTCCCAGCCCCGTACACCCCGACACCTACCCTCCTGTCCCAGCCCCGTACACCCCGACACCTACCCTCCTGTCCCAGCCCCGTACACCCCGACACCTACCCTCCTGTCCCAGCCCCGTACACCCCGACACCTACCCTCCTGTCCCAGACCCTGCACCCAGACACCTACCCTCCTGTCCCAGCCCCGTACACCCCGACACCTACCCTCCTGTCCCAGACCCCTGCACCCCGACACCTACCCTCCTGTCCCAGCCCCGTACACCCCGACACCTACCCTCCTGTCCCAGACCCCTGCACCCAGACACCTACCCTCCTGTCCCAGCCCCGTACACCCCGACACCTACCCTCCTGTCCCAGCCCCGTACACCCCGACACCTACCCTCCTGTCCCAGCCCCGTACACCCCGACACCTACCCTCCTGTCCCAGCCCCGTACACCCCGACACCTACCCTCCTGTCCCAGCCCCGTACACCCAGACACCTACCCTCCTGTCCCAGCCCCGTACACCCCGACACCTACCCTCCTGTCCCAGCCCCGTACACCCCGACACCTACCCTCCTGTCCCAGCCCCGTACACCTCGACACCTACCCTCCTGTCCCAGACCCCTGCACCCAGACACCTACCCTCCTGTCCCAGCCCCGTACACCCAGACACCTACCCTCCTGTCCCAGCCCCTTGCACCCGACACCTACCCTCCTGTCCCAGCCCCGTACACCCAGACACCTACCCTCCTGTCCCAGCCCCCTGCACCCGACACCTACCCTCCTGTCCCAGCCCCGTACACCCCGACACCTACCCTCCTGTCCCAGCCCCTTGCACCCCGACACCTACCCTCCTGTCCCAGCCCCCTGCACCCAGACACCTACCCTCCTGTCCCAGCGCCTACACCCCGACACCTACCCTCCTGTCCCAGCCCCGTGGCACCCAGACACCTACCCTCCTGTCCCAGCACCGTACACCCCGACACCTACCCTCCTGTCCCAGCCCCGTACACCCAGACACCTACCCTCCTGTCCCAGCGCCTACACCCCGACACCTACCCTCCTGTCCCAGCGCCTACACCCCGACACCTACCCTCCTGTCCCAGCCCCGTACACCCCGACATCTACCCTCCTGTCCCAGCGCCTACACCCCGACACCTACCCTCCTGTCCCAGCGCCGTGCACCCCGACACCTACCCTCCTGTCCCAGCCCGCTGCACCCAGGCACCTACCCTCCTGTCCCAGCGCCGTGCACCCCGACACCTACCCTCCTGTCCCAGCGCCTACACCCCGACACCTACCCTCCTGTCCCAGCGCCGTGCACCCCGACACCTACCCTCCTGTCCCAGCCCCGTGCACCCAGACACCTACCCTCCTGTCCCAGCGCCTACACCCAGACACCTACCCTCCTGTCCCAGCCCGCTGCACCCAGGCACCTACCCTCCTGTCCCAGCCCCGTACACCCCGACACCTACCCTCCTGTCCCAGCGCCTACACCCAGACACCTACCCTCCTGTCCCAGCCCGCTGCACCCAGGCACCTACCCTCCTGTCCCAGCGCCTACACCCCGACACCTACCCTCCTGTCCCAGCCCCGTACACCCCGACACCTACCCTCCTGTCCCAGACCCGTACACCCAGACACCTACTCTCCTGTCCCAGACCCCTGCACCCAGACACCTACCCTCCTGTCCCAGCCCCCTGCACCCAGACACCGACCCTCCTGTCCCAGCCCCGTACACCCCGACATCTACCCTCCTGTCCCAGCCCCGTACACCCAGACACCTACCCTCCTGTCCCAGCGCCTACACCCCGACACCTACCCTCCTGTCCCAGCGCCTACACCCCGACACCTACCCTCCTGTCCCAGCGCCTACACCCCGACACCTACCCTCCTGTCCCAGCGCCTACACCCCGACACCTACCCTCCTGTCCCAGCCCCGTACACCCAGACACCTACCCTCCTGTCCCAGCCCCCTGCACCCAGACACCTACCCTCCTGTCCCAGCCCCCTGCACCCAGACACCTACCCTCCTGTCCCAGCCCCCTGCACCCAGACACCTACCCTCCTGTCCCAGCCCCGTACACCCCGACACCTACCCTCCTGTCCCAGCGCCTACACCCCGACACCTACCCTCCTGTCCCAGCGCCTACACCCCGACACCTACCCTCCTGTCCCAGCCCCGTACACCCAGACACCTACCCTCCTGTCCCAGCCCCCTGCACCCAGACACCTACCCTCCTGTCCCAGCCCCCTGCACCCAGACACCTACCCTCCTGTCCCAGCCCCCTGCACCCAGACACCTACCCTCCTGTCCCAGCCCCGTACACCCCGAC
This sequence comes from Squalus acanthias, assembly GCA_030390025.1. Lineage (NCBI taxonomy): Eukaryota > Metazoa > Chordata > Chondrichthyes > Squaliformes > Squalidae > Squalus > Squalus acanthias. Next base: position 582,979 of record JASTWF010000234.1, read on the forward strand.
ACCTACCCTCCTGTCCCAGACCCCTGCACCCAGACACCTACCCTCCTGTCCCAGACCCCTGCACCCAGACACCTACCCTCCTGTCCCAGCCCCCTGCACCCAGACACCTACCCTCCTGTCCCAGCGCCTACACCCCGACACCTACCCTCCTGTCCCAGCGCCTACACCCCGACACCTACCCTCCTGTCCCAGACCCCTGCACCCAGACACCTACCCTCCTGTCCCAGCCCCCTGCACCCAGACACCGACCCTCCTGTACCAGCCCCCTGCTCCCAGACACCTACCTGTCGTACTCGTGTGTCCAGTTGTACATGTTCTTGGTGAGCTGGATCCAGCTTTCTGGGCTGAACGGATTGATGGAGTGGACCAGTTTCTCACACACCCCCCAGGGCCAGAGGGAGTAACTGTTCTTCCAGCTCGGGTCTCCTTCATGCAGCCCGATGCACACAAAGAACTCCTTGCTGTAAAACACAGGTGTATATTTCAGTGACTCACAGTAACCAGACAATCGAAGCCCTTCCAAAGTGTCATCGCATCGTCACTTCAACACAAGGATCCTGAATATTTAAATCTGGAGCACAGGGCAGATATATGGAGCTCTGCTCCTGTACGTTCCTCCAATTGTGGGTGTCACTACTCCAGAGATCAGAGCAAGCGCATCCCATGGAGTTTGAGGAAACATCCAGGGACCCCGGTTGAGTGGAGAGCTGTAACACACTGTGGTCACATCAGTCTTGGTAACATTCGTTCTTCTCATAGATGAACATCAGTGCCAAGAGTGAAATATTTCACAACTTCAAACTCAAACTGAGTGCCCCATTAAACACTCCCAGGGCAGGGACAGCACGGGGTTAGATACAGAGTAAAGCTCCCTCTACACTGTCCCATCAAACACTCCCAGGGCAGGTACATCACGGGTTAGATATAGAGTAAAGCTCCCTCTACACTGTCCCATCAAACACTCCCAGGGCAGGTACAGCACAGGTTAGATATAGAGTAAAGCTCTCTCTACACTGTCCCATCAAACACTCCCGGGGCAGGTACAGCATGGGTTAGATATAGAGTAAAGCTCCCTCTACACTGTCCCATCAAACACTCCCAGGGCAGGTACAGCACGGGGTTAGATACAGAGTAAAGCTCCCTCTACACTGTCCCATCAAACATTCCCAGGGCAGGTACAGCACGGGTTAGATACAGAGTAAAGCTCCCTCTACACTGTCCCATCAAACACTCCCAGGGCAGGTACAGCACGGGGTTAGATACAGAGTAAAGCTCCCTCTACACTGTCCCATCAAACACTCCCAGGGCAGGTACAGCACGGGTTAGATACAGAGTAAAGCTCCCTCTACAGGTGTGGTGCCGGAGGACTGCTAACGTTGTTGAAGAAGGGAGAAAGGGATAGACCGAGTAATTACAGACCAGTCAGCCTAACCTTGGTGGTGGGAAAATTGTTGGTAAAAATTCTGAGGGACAGTATTAATCGTCATTTAGAAAGGTACAGATTAATCAAGGACAGTCAGCATGGATTTGTTAAAGGAAGGTCGTGTCTGAATAACCTGATTGAATTTTTTGAGGAGTTAACAAGGAGGGTTGATGAGGATAGTGCGTTTGATGTAGTCAACATGGATTTTAGCAAGGCTTTTGACAAGGTCCCACATGGCAGACTGGTCAGAGAAGTAAAAGCTCATGGGATCCAAGGGAAAGTGGCAAGTTGGATCCAGAATAACAACAGAAAACGCTGGAAAAACTCAGCAGGCCAGGCAGCATCCGTGGAGAGAGAAAGAGAGTTAACGTTTCAGGTCGATGACCTTTCATCAGAACTGGGAAGAGCCGGAAATCAAATAGATTTAAGGCCAGGGTAAAGCTGGGAAAAGGGGGAGGGGATAAAGGAACAAAGGTGGAGATGAAGAGACATTAAGAGACATTAAGAGATATGCAAGGCTAGAGGTGGTGTTAATGTGACAGATTAAGGCTGAATGAAGTGTGAAATCCACTGGCAGAATGAAGGACAGCTGCCAGCTTCTAGGAGGAAAAAAAAGGTGGGGAGGGACAAATAAAAGGGTGGATAAAATAAAATATAAATGTGATTGGAGCTGAGGTTATGATCTAAAATTGTTGAACTCGATATTGAGTCCAGAGGGCTGTAGCGTGCCTAAACGAAAGATGAGGTGCTGTTCCTCGAGCTTACGCTGAGCTTCCGTGGAACAGTGTAATAGGCCGAGGACGGTGAGGTCAGAGTGGGAGTGAAGTGGTGAATTAAAGTGACAGGCCACCGGGAGCTCGGGGTCCCCCTTACGGACTGAACGGAGGTGTTCCGCAAAGCGGTCACCCAATCTGCGTTTGGTCTCCCCAATGTAGAGGAGTCCATATTTGCTGCTCACGATGTGGACTCCTCTACATTGGGGAGACCAAACGCAGATTGGGTGACCGCTTTGCGGAACACCTCCGTTCAGTCCGTAAGGGGGACCCCGAGCTCCCGGTGGCCTGTCACTTTAATTCACCGCTTCACTCCCACTCTGACCTCACCGTCCTCGGCCTATTACACTGTTCCACGGAAGCTCAGCGTAAGCTCGAGGAACAGCACCTCATCTTTCGTTTAGGCACGCTACAGCCCTCTGGACTCAATATCGAGTTCAACAATTTTAGATCATAACCTCAGCTCCAATCACATTTATATTTTATTTTATCCACCCTTTTATTTGTCCCTCCCCACCTTTTTTTTCCTCCTAGAAGCTGGCAGCTGTCCTTCATTCTGCCAGTGGATTTCACACTTCATTCAGCCTTAATCTGTCACATTAACACCACCTCTAGCCTTGCATATCTCTTAATGTCTCTTAATGTCTCTTCATCTCCACCTTTGTTCCTTTATCCCCTCCCCCTTTTCCCAGCTTTACCCTGGCCTTAAATCTATTTGATTTCCGGCTCTTCCCAGTTCTGATGAAAGGTCATCGACCTGAAACGTTAACTCTCTTTCTCTCTCCACGGATGCTGCCTGGCCTGCTGAGTTTTTCCAGCGTTTTCTGTTGTTATTTTGGATTTCCAGCATCCGCAGTATTTTGCTATCATATTAGAAGTTGGATCCAGAATTGGCTCAGAGGCAGGAAGCAAAGGGTAATGGTCGACGGATGTTTTTGTGACTGGAAAGCTGTTTCCAGTGGGGTTCTGCAGGGTTCAGTACTAGGTCCCCTGATTTTTGTGGTATACATCAATGATTTAGACTTCAATGTAGGGGGCATGATTAACTAGTTTGCAGATGATACAAAAATTGGCCGTGTGGTTGATAATGAGGAAGAATTGTAGACTGCAGGAAGATATCAATGGACTGGTCAGGTGGGCAGAAAAATGGCAAATGGAATTCAATCCAGAGAACTGTGAGGTAACGCATTTGGAGAGGGCTAACAAAGCAAGAGAATACACAATAAATGGTAGGAACAAAGGGACCTTGGAGTGCATGTCCACAGATCCCTGAAGGTAGCAGGACAGGTAGATAAGGTGGTTAAGAAGGCATACAGGAGACTTTCCTTTATTAGCCGAGGCATAGAATACAAGAGCAGAGAGGTTATGCTTGAACTGTATAAAACACTAGTTAGGCCTCAGCTAGAGTACTGCGTGCAGTTCTGGTCAGCACATTACAGGAAAGATGTGATTGCACTCGAGAGGGTGCAGAGGAGATTTACAAGGATGTTGCCTGGAGTAGAGAATCTTAGCTATGAGGAAAGACTGGATAGGCTGGGGTTGTTTTCTTTGGAACAGAGGAGGCTGAGGGGAGACTTGATTGTGTATAAAATTATGAGGGGCCCAGACAGAGTGGATAGGAAGGACCTATTTCCCCTAGCAGAGGTCAATAATCAGGGGGCATAGATTTAAAGTAATTGGTAGAAGGATCAGAGAGGAGTTCAGGGGAACTTTTTTCACCCAGAGGGTTGTGGGGGCCTGGAACTCACTGCCTGAAAGGGTGGTAGAGGCAGGAACCCTCATCACATTTAAAAAGTTCTTGGATATGCACTTGAAGTGCCGTAACCTACAGGACTAACGACTAAGAGGTGGAGAGTGGGATTAGGCTGGAGAGCTCTTTTTTGGCCGGCACAGACACGATGGGTCAAATGTCCTCCTTCTGTGCTGTAAATTTCTATGATTATATACACTGTCCCATCAAACACCCCCAGGCGGGGGGAGAGCCGGGGGTCGAAACACCCCCAGGGCAGGTACAGCACGGGTTAGATACAGAGTAAAGCTCCCTCTACACTGTCCCATCAAACACTCCCAGGGCAGGTACAGCACGGGTTAGATACAGAGTAAAGCTCCCTCTACACTGTCCCCATCAAACACTCCCAGGGCAGGTACGGCACGGGTTAGATACAGAGTAAAGCTCCCTCTACACTGTCCCATCAAACACTCCCAGGGCAGGTACAGCACGGGTTAGATACAGAGTAAAGCTCCCTCTACACTGTCCCATCAAACACTCCCAGGACAGGTACAGCACGGGTTAGATACAGAGTAAAGCTCCCTCTACACTGTCCCATCAAACACTCCCAGGACAGGTACAGCACGGGTTAGATACAGAGTAAAGCTCCCTCTACACTGTCCCATCAAACACTCCCAGGGCAGGTACAGCACGGGTTAGATACAGAGTAAACCTCCCTCCCCACTGACCCATCAAACACTCCCAGGACAGGTACAGCACGGGTTAGATACAGAGTAAAGCTCCCTCTACACTGTCCCATCAAACACTCCCAGGACAGGTACAGCACGGGTTAGATACAGAGTAAAGCTCCCTCTACACTGTCCCATCAAACACTCCCAGGACAGGTACAGCCGGGTTAGATACAGAGTAAAGCTCCCTCTACACTGTCCCATCAAACACTCCCAGGGCAGGTACAGCACGGGTTAGATACAGAGTAAAGCTCCCTCCCCACTGTCCTATCAAACACTCCCAGGGCAGGTACAGCACGGGTTAGATACAGAGTAAAGCTCCCTCTACACTGTCCCATCAAACACTCCCAGGGCAGGTACAGCACGGGTTAGATACAGAGTAAAGCTCCCTCTGCACTGTCCCATCAAACACTCCCAGGACAGAGGGTTAGACAATGGGTAAGGTTCAGTCTGAATGGCCCCAGAGAATTGTGGATTTGTGCATGTCCTTGCAGGAGCGACATTGCCAATTTATTGATCAGCTGTGAAGTGACATTTCTTTAAGCTGTGAGCTCAACCCCATTTGTACCTGGGTTGTGACTGACCCCAACCCCACCAGCGGACAGAGGAGATTCTCATCTCCATCTCGGCTGGATTTCAACTGGGGTCCCAGGAGTGAAAGGCAGGTGCACTGCTACCCAGTGTCCGAGTCCAATTCCAGAAAGGGGCTGAGTTGGACCCTGTGTGCAGGGCCTTCTCACCTCTGGGACCCATGTATTAACCAGATCCACCCGAGCTCATCGGGTTCACTGTGCTATCACCAGAGAAACGAATTTCACACAGCTCCCTCGAGAGACAGGGTCTGGACAGATCCGGAACTGCGTCTGCACGGAATCGATGGGCTGCCTGAGCTGGTCGAGCTCACCGAGTAAAGGGGTTATTGTACAGAAACTCACTGGCTGTTCTCGCTGAGTAACCGGTGCAGGTTGAATGTCACAGTCCCAGCAGAATCCTCTCGGTTGACAGGTTTCCAGCGATTTCCTGGGAAGCGGACACTGGGTAGGTGCTTGGCCAGTTTCGGTAAATACCAATCGTAAGTCATCATCTACAGGGGAAATGACACCAGGTTATATCCTTTACCGAGATTCCTCCAGTCGTGAGGCAGCTTTAATTACACAAAACCAGTAAAGGCCACTCGGGTCTGTTTGTTCCAATGAAGATAAGCACGGTTTGCTCTGATCATTCAGCTCCCCAGTGTATTCGATACGACACAATAACCACAGGCTCAGGCCCACATCAAAGATTCACCCAACAAAAGCAGATCACCCTGGGGGACTGAGTGAGGAGACACTGGCTCTCCCCCCACCATTAGACCCTCGGGACCCCGGCTCTCCCCCCGCCATTCGACCCCCAGCTCTCCCCCCGCCATTCGACCCCCAGCTCTGCCTCCCCCCTCCCCCTCCGCCCATTCGAACCCCCGCTCTCCCCCAGCCCATTCGACCGCTCCAGGACCTGCCCGCTCTCCCACCCCCATTAGACCCCCCAGAGCCCCGGCTCTTCCCCCTGGCCATTCGACCCCCGGGACCGCCCCCGGCTCTCCCCCGCCATTAAGACCCCCGTGGACCCCCGGCTCTCCTGACTCCCCTCCCCCCCTGCCATTAGACCCCCGGACCCCGGCTTCACACCCCTGCCATTCGACCCCCAGCTCTCCCCCCCCACCATTCAACCCCCAGGACCCCGGCTCTCCCCCCGCCATTCGACCCCAGGACCCCGGCTCTCCCCCCGCCATTAGACCCCCGGGACCCCGGCTCTCCCCCCGCCATTCGACCCCCAGGACCCCAGCTCTCCCCCCACCATTCAACCCCCAGGACCCCGGCTCTCCCCCCGCCATTAGACCCCGGGACCCCGGCTCTCCCCCCACCATTCAACCCCCAGGACCCTGGCTCTCCCCCCGCCATTAGACCCCCGGGACCCCGGCTCTCCCCCCGCCATTAGACCCCCAGGACCCCAGCTCTCCCCCCACCATTCAACCCCCAGGACCCCGGCTCTCCCCCCGCCATTAGACCCCCAGGACCCCAGCTCTCCCCCCACCATTCAACCCCCAGGACCCCGGCTCTCCCCCGCCATTCGACCCCCAGGACCCCGGCTCTCCCCCCACCATTCAACCCCCAGGACCCCAGCTCTCCCCCACCATTCAACCCCCAGGACCCCGGCTCTCCCCCCGCCATTAGACCCCAGGACCCCAGCTCTCCCCCCACCATTCAACCCCCAGGACCCCGGCTCTCCCCCCACCATTCAACCCCCAGGACCCCGGCTCTCCCCCCACCATTCAACCCCCAGGACCCCAGCTCTCCCCCCACCATTCAACCCCCAGGACCCCGGCTCTCCCCCTGCCATTCAACCCCCAGGACCCCGGCTCTCCCCCCGCCATTCAACCCCCAGGACCATGGCTCCCTCCATTTCCACACCCTCCACCGACCCAGACTCCCCCCATTTCTTCCCCCTCCCCCCAGGACCCCAGCTCCCCCCATCATCCCCCAGGACTGAGTGAGGAGAGTACTTTTTCCCCTGATATTCAGTGGTTAAATCGAAGAGTTTGAATAACTGAAATTAATGTGCTGTTGGGGTGAGTTGTAGACGATTAGTTCACAAGTTGTGTCAGTGTTTTGTCAGGAGTTAGACACTGTTTACAGCACAGAGCGATTCTGCCCTCACTCTGAGCCCAGAGGAATGACGAGAGTGTACAGCCGCAGTACTGCGGGCGTGTCACTGCTCAGGGACATCACTTGAGGCGTCTGCTTCGCTCACACATCACTCAGATGTTAAAAAGTAGCAGCTAAAAATGATCTGATTAATATTTAAATTTGCAACAGTTTCCTAATAATGTGATTATAAATTATTTTGAAGCTTCTGAATGTGTCGCCTAGTTCTCCCTGCTGGTTTTGGGGGGATTGATGCAGAGTGCTGCTCGATCCCTCTGCCTTTCCCCTCAGTCTCTCCGAACCCTCGCCCTGTCCCCTCGGCCCTTGGGCCTGTCCCCTGGGTCTCTCCGATCCTGTTTCAGTTGGTCGTAGGTTCCGTTACCTCCTGATCCACCAAGCTGAGGTCCGGTCTTTGCCCCTCACAGTAATGGAGGTATCGCAGGGAGTTTCCTGGGAGGTCTCCTCGGAGCAGGATCGTGGCGTTAGGGGGCATACTGCTCAACAGGTTTCTGGCAAATTTATCCACAACATCATTATTACTTTGGTCACAAATCCTGAACAAAATGAGAATATAATTGGAAAAAAATTGATTATTGGAACAGTGCATCCAGTGTACATTTTCTGTACATCACACCTCAATCTCACACTCAACTTTCAATGTCCAACTTTAAAGAAAGCATAAAACAACAAACAACACTCCAAAAACATAAGACACCAGAGCCAGGATGTCTACAGTCTAGAAATTTAACTCTAATAACTCAGATAGTGTTCACTTACCAGCAATTTGACTTAAAGGAACATACATTTATACTTCAGTAGCAGGCTATTACATTATAGATAGTATACGGTGAGCGAGGAGCACCCACGGGGTGCAACGGTGAATGACCCAGCATTACGAATTTCAGGTTCAACAGACTTTGCATCCCTTGTGACCTTAAGAGTTTTGCTGTACAATAGATAGTCAAACGATAACATGACACAGGAGCCATTACAACACACCGCCCGCCCATGCGCCCCCCCCCCCCCAGGCACCCCCCCCCCGCCCCCCGTAGGCACCGCCCCCCCCGCAGGCACCGCCCCCCCCCCCGCAGGCACCGCCCCCCCATGCCCTCCTGTCTTTCAGAAGGTGGACTAAAGTACTTGAGTGAGACAAAGCAAGATTGTAACACAACAAACTGGTTTATTTTATATGAAATACATGAATGAACAAAATATTATTTGCAGGGTGTGATTTACCCATTTATCATTAATCATTGTACCAACACGATAATAGAAGTACGTGACTTATCCCCTTGTTATGGGCTAAATCTTCTTTACAAGTCAAGTATAAAGGGGGATCGAGAGGCACCTATCGGTAAAACGGGCGGGGGGGGGGGGGAAAAGCGAGAGGCAGCGATCGGTAAAGGGGGAGCGAGAGGCAGCGATCGGTAAAGGGGGAGCGAGAGGCACCGATCCTGTTGCTGGGGTCTCCTGTTCCTACATTCAGGTTTAAGCACTCTGGTGTCACCTTGTTATAAACCCAGTTTCTGATAAATGACCCAAGTCCCTGTGCTTGTGTCTCTGGCAGAACGAGATCCAGCCGGGCTCTTTAGACGGGTGAGAATAGACAATCTCTCACTGTGAACCATTACCATTACTATCCCCCCTCCCTGTACCCTCACCGTGATGGAATCCAGGCTTATCGCACTGTCTCCGACTCTAACTCATCCTTCCCAGGGTTAAATCTGTGGAGCTCCTTCGTCTCTCTCAGCCTTTCCCTCGTCCTACAATCTACAGGCATTTAAAACCAAATCCTAGCCCAACATAACTACACCCTGATTTGTCCCATCTTCACTCACAGTGTCTCAGTGTTGCACTGTCGGCTTTGACCCTTCCTTCTGGCTCCTCAATGAAAATTAGTTATTAAAGAAACAAAAGAACAAACTTGCATTTATATCGTGCCTTTCGGGTCTTCAGGATGTCCCAGTGCTTCACAGTGAATTAATGAGGGAAACCTGGGAACCAAATTGCGCATAACAAGGTCCCAGAAACAGCAATAAGGTAACAACCACATAACCTGTTCTGGTGTTGTTGATTGAGGGATAAATGTTGGCCCGGACACCAGGGGGACTTCTTCAAATAGTGGCCGTGGGATCTTTTACGTCCACCTGAGAGGACAGACGAGGCCTCAGTTTAATGTCTCAACTGAAAGACGGCACCTCAAACAGCGCAGCACTCCCTCAGTACCGCCTGGATTATGTGCTCAAGTCTCTGGAGTGGGACTTGAACCCACAACCTCTGACCCAGAGGAGAGAGTGCTACCATCGAGGCAAGCTGACACTGACTATCGGCAGCTATTGGCGGATGATTTGAAAGTCATTCCTTACCTGTAGTTCAGGTGGATTTGGAAGGCGATGAGTAGGAGGGCAGGGAGCCGCTCTGCCCAGTGCCACAGTGCGTTATTGCCCATTATTCTCCGCAGCATGGAGCAGACTGAAACTAGGCCACAGCCTGACAGAACACAAACCACCAAATTACTCTGTAGCCAGAACCTTTCAACCTGCAGAAATAAAATGAACAATGTAAATGAAAATAAATGATATCCCAATTTATAATCCTAACTATAATCTTCCAAAGTTCTCTCGATTCAGGAACCGTTCCTTTAGATTAGAAAATTGTGCATTTCACTCCGCTATTTAAGAATGGCGAGTGAGGGAAACCAGGGAATCAAGACCAGTTAGCCAAACATCTGTTGTACTAGAGTCTATAATTAAGGATAGGGTGATTGAACACCTTGAAAATTTTCAGTTGGTCAGAGATTTGTGAAAGGTAGGTCATGCTCGACGAACCTGATGGAATTTTTTGAGGGTGACTAAAGTAGTGGACAGGGGAATGTCTATGGATGTTATTTATATGGACTTCCAGAAGGCATTTGATAATTAACAGTCTCTTATGAGGGATTTTAAGGTAGAAGCCCACAGAATTGAGGGCAAATTATTGACCTGGTTAGGAAATTGGCTGAGCGGCAGGAGACAGAGAGTAGGGATAATGGGTAGGTACGCAAACTGGCACGATGTGACTAGTGGTGTCCCTCAGGGATCTGTGTTGGGGCCTCAACTATTCACTGTATTTATTAACGACGAATGGGATAGAAAGCCACACATCCAAATTTGCTGATGACACAAAGATAGGGGGCATTGTAGGCAGTGTAGATGAAAGCATAAAAATTACAAAGAGATATTGATAGATTAAGTGAATGGGCAAAACTGTGGCAAATGGATTTCAATGTAGGCAAATGTGAGGTCATCCACTTTGGGCCTAAAAGGATAGAAGCAGGGTACTTTCTAAATTGGTGAAAAGCTAAAAACAGTGGATGTCCAAAGAGACTTGGGGGTCCAGGTACATAGATCATTAAAATGTCATGAACAGATACAGAAAATAATGAAAAAGGCTAATGGGATGCTGGTCTTTATATCTAGAGGACTAGAATACAAGGGGGTAGAAGTTATGCTACAGCTGTACAAAGCCCTGGTTAGACCACACCTGGAGCACTGTGAGCAGTTCTGGGCACCACATCTTAAGGAGGATATATTAGCCTTGGAGGGAGTGCAGCGTAGGTTTACCAGAATGATACCCGGACTTCAAGGGTTAAATTACGAGGAGCGATTACACAAATTAGGGTTGTATTCCCTGGAATTTAGAAGGTTAAGGGGTGATCTGATCAAAGTTTTAAAGATATTAAGGAGAATAGATAAGGTAGATCGAGAGAAACTATTTCCGCCGGTTGGGGATTCTAGGACTAGGGGGCAAAGTCTAAAAATTAGAGCCAGACCTTTCAGAAGTGAAATTAGGAAACACTTCTACACACAAAGAGTGGTAGAAGTTTGGAACTCTCTTCCACAAACAGCAATTGATGCAAGATCAATTGTTAATTTTAAATCTGAGATTGATAGATTTTTGTTAACCAAAGGTATTAAGGGATACGGGCCAAAGGCAGGTATATGGAGTCAGGTCACAGATCAGCCATGATCTCACTGAATGGCGGAACAGGCTCGAGGGGCTCAATGGCCTACTCCTGCTCCAATGTTCCTATAATCTGTCCGTTACCAATTGACACTGTTGGCACAATGCGGAAATCAGGTTTAATTTGGCACAGTTGTACGATCAAAGCGAGAGAGGTCAGGTTGTCATGATCTGGAGAATCTGGGTTCAGGGACGCTGGTGTTGTGACTACCCTAGGGAAGGAGAGGAATGTTGCCAAGACCCAGAAGGTTCTGTGAAAAAAGTGAGGGGTGGCAGGCTATGTGCAGTGACCTACAGCAGTTCCCGTTAAACTACCACCCCATCTCCAACCTCCCTTTCCTCTCCAAAGTCCTTGAATGGGTTGTCGCCTCCCAAATCCGTGCCCATCTTTCCAGCAACTCCATGTTTGAACCCATCAATCACGTTTCTGCCCGTCACAGCACTGAAACATCCCCAATCAAAGTTACAAATGACATCCTCTGTGACTATGGTAAACTATCCCTCCTCATCCTTCTCCACCTGTCTGCAGCCTTTGACAAGGTTGACCACACCATCATCCTCCAACACCTCTCCTACGTTGTCCAGCTGGGTGGGACTGCTCTCTTGGTTCCTCACTTACCTATCCAATTGTAGCCAAAACATTTCCAGCAATCGCTTCTCTTCCTGCCCCCGAACCATTACCTCCAGAGTCCCGTACAGATCCATCCTTGACCCCCTCCTCTTCCTCATCTACATGCTGCCCCTCGGCGGCATCATCCAGACATGTCAGCTTCCACATGTACGCTGATGACACCCAGCTCTACCCCGCCACCTCCCTACAACCCCGCCACTGTCCCGAAATTGTTAGACCGCTTGTCCAACATCCAGCACTGGATGAGCTGCAATTTCCTCCAATTAAACATTGGGAAGACCGAAGCCATTGTCTTCAGTCCTGCTGCCACAAACTCCGTCCCTAGTCACTGATTCCATTCCCGTGAGACTGAGCCAACCTTGACATCCTATTTGACTCTGAGCTGAACTCCCAACCCCATATCCTCTCCATCACCAAGACCGCCTACTTCCACCTCTAATATCGCCCGTCTGCACCCCTACCTCAGCCCATCTGCTGTGGAAACCATGCCTTGGTCACTTCCAGACTCCACTATTCCAATGGTCTCCTGGCCGGCCTCCCATCTCCCACCCTCTAAACTTGAACTCATCCAAAATTCTGCTGCCCATATCCTAACTCGTACCAAGTTCCGTTCACCCGTGCTTGCTGACCTACATTGGCTCCCAGTCCGGCAGTGCCTCAGTTTTAAATATTTCATCCTGGTTTTCAAATCCCTCCAGGACCGTGATCCCCTCCCTAGCTCTGTGATCCCCTCCCGACCCACCCTGGACTCTGTTCCTCTGACTCGGACCTCTTGTGCACCCCTCCCCGCAGCCCACCACTGGCAGCCGTGCCTTCAGCCGTCTAGGTCCCATGCTCTGGAATTCACTCCCTAAACCCATCCACCTCCCTCTCCATAAAACCTCCCTCTTTGGCCAAGCTATTAGTCACCCCTCCCAATATCCCTTCTTCATTAAAGGCGCTATATAAATGCAAGTTACTGTTGTTGATAATTAAACAGACTGTATATAACTGTGTCTGTAGTTTGTGTAGAAGTGAGACCCCCATGTCCAGCAACAGGTTACAGTTTCTCCCAGGCAGTTAAATACAGAGGTACGTTTAATAATTGATAGGAACCCTGGTACAGGCCAGCAACACAACAGCACAGAGACACAGTCTCTTCACAGAACATTTTCCGGATTTTGTATGATATTCCCAACTTCCCCCTCCCTCCAGGATGCGAGGAGCCATAATTCCGCTTTCCACAGCCCAGTCCCTCAAGATCGTTGCACAGGGCAGAACAGAACTTACCACACTGGGCGCCAGTGTTACACTCCAAGGTTGGGTACAGCACTGGTTAGATGCTGTGCCCTTAATTCGGTCCCAACACTGCCTTAACTTTACCCATCACTACAACGCCCACTGTGCCAATAGCAAGACATTTCTACATCAGTCATTGCACAGCAGCAGTTAACAAGGGGCACAGAATGCGGAGCCGTGTTATCAGAGCTGCAGAGTATGTCTGTGTGGGAGTCCCTCCAGTGCCTGAGGCAGGCAGAACCTGCCTTCAGTTCCTGGTCACCAAGATACAAGGTAAACATCCAAGTCCTAGGAGTGATGCAGAGAAGTGCAGGAGGCTAACTCAGTGTCAGAGGGAGTGAGTTATGAGGAAACGTTAGAAAAACGCAGACACTTCAGGCTTGAAAGGAGACCTTTAACCTCTCCAGCAAACTGAGGTTAATCCCAAGTCACTATTCCAAGTTAAACCACGAGTGCAAGACAGGGGAACACAGGTCCAAACCGTCAAAAGGGAAGTTCAAGACTGATATCAGGAATCCCTTCTTCACACCTGAGCGATGAATACTTCCATCCGGGTCGGGGAACGGAAATGAAAACTCGGGTCATTTAAGCAGCAGCTGGACGCTGTAATGGGAGAATCATCGGGCTCTATGGAGGATGATGGCCTCCCTCATATCTGTGTTGATCTTTCTAATCACCGTGTGGCAATTCCTGCACGTACCTCGGCCCTGTCCCCCACAGGGGAACCTTACGGCCGGCAGAGAGACTTTCACCCCATCAGTCTGGGCTGGAACCCATGTTGCTCGAATGCAGCACTGCCCTGCTCCCACAAGCATGTCCGTCACACTCCCCAGTTCATCAGATCATTTATTGGGTGCATTCTGTGCTGCATCTGGACTGAGGATCAAGCCAACAAGCAAAAACGCAACTCTGTAACCCAGCAACTACCCAGAGATATTGGCTCATCGGATTGGGCAGTTTACACATCCAATGAAGTAGAACCAAAAGTGCAAGTGCTGTCTGTGGGATAAGGTGTGTAAATCAGTAGGAGGTGCGACACATGAACTCATCACACACTGCTCATCACATAGTCAAATCAGATCAATTCAATCATTGGACACTCACCACTCCAACAAAGAGGGGTTTGGTGATGTCCAGGTTAGCTCTCCAGGAGAAGAACAGGGAGTAGGAGCAGAGCATCATAGTGAAGAGCCACAACACCGAGCACTGGGGGGAGCTCCTGCAAACACATACCAATCAGAACCCTCAACACACCCGTTTCCATAGCAACCACAACCTACCGACACATCGACATCTTCAGGCCAAGTCAACATTTCTCAGACTGGGTGAAGAAAAAGTGACAAGGGCACAACAGATCGAGGAGACCATATGGGGCAAGGGGATCAAACCTAGCCCAACCACTTCCCAAGTGTGCAGTACTGCTGATCTCCAGATGCCACCACCAAACACATCTTCCCCTCTGCTCGCAGCATTCCGAAGGGACCATTCCCTCCGTGACAACCTGGTCCACTCTTCAATCACCCCCAACACCCGCTCCCCTTCCCATGCAAGTGCAGGAGATGCAACACCTGCCCTTTCACCTCCTTCCAGGTGAAACAGCGATTTACTTGTACTACTTTCAATTTAGTATACTGTATTCACTGCTCACAATGGGGCCTCTTCTACATTGGGGAGTCCAAACGCAGATTGGGTGATTGCTTTGCTGAACACCTCCGTTCAGTCCGCAAGCGGGACCCTGAGCGCCCAGTCGCCTGCCATTATAATTCTCCATCCCACTCCCGCTTCTCTGTCCTCGGCCTCCTACACTGTTCCAATGAAGTTCAACGGAAGCTCAAGGAACAGCACCTCATCTTTCGATTAGGCACTTCACAACCTTCAGGACTCAATATTGAGTGCAACAATTTCAGGTCATAACCACGGCTCCCATTTTTCTGGACAGCAGGTGCTGGTAATTATGCTGCTGTTACCATTTACACCTCCTCTGGGCCCATCTTTTGTTTCTTTACTTGTCCCATTCTCTTTTGCCTTGCATCATCATCCCTTTTGTTATTTAATCTCTTCTGCCTTCCATGCTATCACAGACCTTCCCTTCCCTCCTCCCCTTTACTTGCTTAAAACCTGTTACATCTCGAACATCTTTCAGTTCTGATGAAAGGTCACTGACCTTTGTTTCTCTCCCCACAGATGCTGTTTGACCTGCTGAGAATTTCCAGCATTTTCTGTTTATACTTCAGATTTCCAGCATCCGCAGTAATTTGCTTTTGATCTGTACACTGTTGCTAGTTGTTCATAGTGTGGTCCAGTGTATAGACTAGACAGACTAGATGCAGGAAGGATGTTCCCAATGGTGGGGGAGTGCAGAACCAGGGGTCACAGTCTAAGGATAAGGGGTAAGCCATTTAGGACTGAGATGAGGAGGAATTTCTTCACCCAGAGAGTGGTGAACCTGTGGAATTCTCTACCACAGAAGGCAGTTGAGGCCAATTCATGAAATATATTCAAGAAGGCTAAAGGGATCAAGGGATATGGGGAGAAAGCAGGGACAGGGTACTGAATTTGGATGATCAGCCATGATCTCATTAAATGGCGGAACAGGCTCGAGGGGCCGAATGGCCTACTCCTGCTCCTATCTTCTATGTTTCTATAAGATGCAGAGTGACAAGAAGTGAGCCTTATCTGGAGGTTATGGACCAGCCAGGGGCAGGTGAGAGGCACTGGGATCCAGAGGCACTGGGATCCAGAGGCACTGGGATCCAGAGGCACTGGGATCCAGAGGCACTGCGATCCAGAGGCACTGCGATCCAGAGGCACTGCGATCCAGAGGCACTGCGATCCAGAGGCACTGGGATCCAGAGGCACTGGGATCCAGAGGCACTGGGCCTGTGTTTATCCACTACAGCAATGTTGATGTCCAAAGGAGCCTATTTCCTCCATCACTGCTGCTTTGTGAGAATTCAGGGCCCGTGCTTCATAAAAGTCCAGTGGTTGTTTGGGGAGGAGGAGGGGTGGTGAGCTGAAAACCCACGGATCACTCCAACCTGCCTGCTTCAACTGGGCGGGACAACTCTCAGCCCCTCCTCACTGGCACAACAACAACAACAACAATTTATATAGCACCTTTAACGTAATAAAACGTCCCAAGGCGCTTCACAGGAGCGTTATCAAACAAAATTTGACACCGAGCCACAGAAGGAGATATTCGGGCAGATGACCAAAAGCTTGGTCAAAGAGGTAGGTTTAAAGAAGACTCTGAGGAGAGAGAGGTAGAGGCACGGAGAGGTTTAGGGAGGGAATTCCAGAGTTTAGGGTCCAGGCAGCTGAAGGCACGGCCACCAATGATGGAGCGATTAAAATGGGGATGCTCAAGAGGTCAGAATTGGAGGAGTGCAGAGATCTCGGAGAGTTGTAGGGCTGGAGGGGATTACAGAGATAGCGAGGGGCAAGGCCATGGAGGGATTTGAAAACAGGGATGAGAATTTTAAAATTGAGGCGTTTGTTTAACCGGGAGCCAGTGTAGGTCAGCGAGCACAGGATGATGGGTGAACGGGACTTGCACAGGGGTGATGGGTGAACGGGACTTGGTGCGAGTGTCGGTCAGCGAGCACAGGGGTGATGGGTGAACGGGACTCGGTGCCAGTGTAGGTCAGCGAGCACAGGGGTGATGGGTGAACAGGACTTGGTGCGAGTTAGGACACGGGCAGCCGAGTTTTGGATGACCTCAAGTTTACAGAGGGTGGAAGATGGGAGACTGGCCAGGAGTGCGTTGGAATAGTCAAGTTTAGAGGTAACAAAGGCATAGATGAGGGTTTCAGCAGCGGATGAGCTGAGGCGGGGCAGAGACGGGCGATGTTACAGTGGTGGAAATAGACGGTCTTAGTGATGGCGTGGATGTGTGGTCGGAAGTTCATCTCGGCGTCAAATATGACACCAAGGTTGCAAACAGTCTGGTTCAGCCTCAGACAGTTGGCAGAGAGAGGGATGGAGTCGGTGGCTAGGGAACGGAGTTTGTGGCGGGGCCCAAAGACAATAGCTTCAATCTTCCCAATATTTAGTTGGAGGAAATTTCTGCTCATCCAGAACTGGATGCCGGACAAGCAGTCTGACAATTTAGAGACAGTGGAGGGGTCGAGAGAGGCGGTGGTGAGGTAGAGCTGGGTGTCGTCAGCGTACATGTGGAACCTGATGCTGTGCTTTCGGATGAGGTCACCGAGGGGCAGCATGTAGATGAGAAATAGGAGGGGCCCAGGATAGATCCTTGGGGGACCCCAGAGTTAACAGTGCAGGAGTGGGAAGAGAAGCCGTTGCAGGTGATTCTCTGACTACGACTGGATAGATAAGGATGGAACCAGGCAAGGGCCGTCCCACCCAGCTGGACGATGGTGGAGAGGCGCTGGAGGAGGATGGAGTGGTCAACCGTGTCAAAAGCTGCAGACAGGTCGAGAAGCATGGTTTACCTTTGTCACAGTCACATAGGATGTCATTTGTGACTTTGATAAGAGACGTTTCGGTACTGCGGTAGGAACAGAAACCTGATTGGAGGGTTTCAAACATGGAGCTCTGGAAAAGGTGGGCACGGATTTGGGAGGTGACAGTACGTACAAGGACTTGAGAGGAAAGGGAGATTGGGTTTGCAAGGATCAAGGATTGCGGTTTTGTGGAGAGGGGTGATGATGGCAGATTTGAAGGAGAGGGGGACAGTACCCGAGAGAGAACCGTAAACAATGTCAGCTAACATGGGAGCCAGGAAGGGAAGTTGGGTGGCCAGCAGTTTAGTGGAAATAGAGTCGAGGGAGCAGGAGGTGGTGGGTCTCATGAATAGGATGAGCTCGGAGAGGGCATGAGGGGAGATAGGAGAGAAACTAGAGAAAGATGCAAGTTCAAGGCTAGGGCAGGGGGGGGAACCACATTACTGGAACATTCACAGAGTCAGTACGGGGAAGGGGGGAAAATTGGAAGAAATATCATCTCACACACTGACCAATTTTTATTGGCCAATCTCACCTACCTCATTGGCCAATCTCACCGACCTCACTCCACCAATTGGTGGAGATAAGAAATTAAACCTCAGTCATTGACGATCAATCAGTTAGAGTGGAGAGAATTTACTGCACGGGGACGGGGAGAGCGCGCGCGCATTTACGGCACGGGGAGAGCGCGCGCGCATTTACGGCACGGGGAGAGCGCGCGCGCATTTACGGCACGGGGAGAGCGCGCGCGCATTTACGGCACGGGGAGAGCGCGCGCGCATTTACGGCACGGGGAGAGCGCGCGCGCATTTACGGCACGGGGAGAGCGCGCGCGCATTTACGGCACGGGGAGAGCGCGCGCGCATTTACGGCACGGGGAGAGCGCGCGCGCATTTACGGCACGGGGAGAGCGCGCGCGCATTTACGGCACGGGGAGAGCGCGCGCGCATTTACGGCAGGGGGAGAGCGCGCGCGCATTTACGGCACGGGGAGAGCGCGCGCGCATTTACGGCACGGGGAGAGCGCGCGCGCATTTACGGCACGGGGAGAGCGCGCGCATTTACTGCACGGGGAGAGCGCGCGCTTTTAATGCACGGGGACGGGGAGGGCGCATTTACTGCACGAGGAATTGGTGGGGCGGGGGGAAGAGTGCATTTACTGCACGGGGACGGGGGGAGAGAGAGAGAGAGAGAGGGCATTTACTGCCTGTGCTGGGAGCGGTCGTTTGTACCTTTTAAAGCCCTGGAGTGGGATGGCTGCGAGTGCCAGAGCTGCTCCGATGGTTGACAGTTCAGTCTTTATTTGTGCCATCTGATAGCTGTAGAGAACAGAGAAGCACAGAAATTAGCTCTGCAACAGATTAACTTGTGATTCCCTCCCCTCTCCTCCGTAGTTACTATGCTGAGTAAATAAATACACAACCTGCCCCGTCACATCAGCACCCTGAATTCATACAACCATTTATTGCAAAAACATCCTCAGGCATTTCAAATAGACATAATGAAAGTAAACAGCAAGCCAGGAAGGGTGACAGGAACCAGTCGAATGCACCCGATACTGCCTCTATCTGAACACAGCCGGTCCTCCATCATTATAGAACCTAGTTCTGTGTTTGATTTTAAAGGTCAATACACCCAGTGGGTGCTGTCACCCTATCCAATCCCGTGGTCCCAGTTGGTGCCGTCACCCTATCCAATCCCGCCCTCCCAGTGGGTGCTGTCACCCTATCCAATCCCGCCCTCCCAGTGGGTGCTGTCATCCTATCCAATCCCGTGGACCCAGTGGGTGCTGTCACCCTATCCAATCCCGTGGTCCCAGTGGGTGCTGTCACCCTATCCAATCCCGTGGTCCCAGTGGGTGCTGTCACCCTATCCAATCCCGTGGTCCCAGTGGGTGCTGTCACCCTATCCAATCCCGTGGTCCCAGTGTGTGCTGTCACCCTATCCAATCCCGTGGTCCCAGTGGGTGCTGTCACCCTATCCAATCCCGTGGTCCCAGTGGGTGCTGTCACCCTATCCAATCCCGTGGTCCCAGTGGGTGCTGTCACCCTATCCAATCCCGCCCTCCCAGTGGGTGCTGTCACCCTATCCAATCCCGTGGTCCCAGTGGGTGCTGTCACCCGATCCAATCCCACCCTCCCAGTGGGTGCTGTCACCCGATCTAATCCTGTGGTCCCAGTGGGTGCTCTCACCCTATCCAATCCCACCCTCCCAGTGGGTGCCGTCACCCGATCTAATCCTGTGGTCCCAGTGGGTGCTCTCACCCTATCCAATCCCACCCTCCCAGTGGGTGCTGTTCAAATGAGGGTGGAGGGGAGTTTTTGGAGTTATCAGTAGTGTTTGGAATTATTTTAAATTCACGCATGATGTATGTCACCCGTACAATTTTAATCTGCTTTTTAGATTGTTAAACAAATCCTGCAGCTCTCATGTTTGCTCAAAGACTCAGTTAAGGACTCTATTATTTTGTAGACCTATTAAAGTCCAGGACTGTATTGGTGATATTTGCTTTAGATCTTTTTTCTTCCCTGTAATAATAAATAAGGTATTAAATTTGACTACTACTTTTAACTTGAACCGCGCGGCATGCTCCGGGACACCCCGCGGTGTACTCTGGTGCCAGCAGGGAGACTGGGACCCCGGGGGGGGTGTACCCTGGTGCCAGCAGGAAGACTGGGACCCCGGGGGTGTACCCTGGTGCCAGCAGGAAGATTGGGACCCCGGGGGTGTACCCTGGTGCCAGCAGGGAGACTGGGACCCCGGGGGTGTACCCTGGTGTCAGCAGGGAGACTGGGACCCCGGGGGTGTACCCTGGTGCCAGCAGGAAGATTGGGACCCCGGGGGTGTACCCTGGTGCCAGCAGGAAGATTGGGACCCCGGGGGTGTACCCTGGTGCCAGCAGGAAGATTGGGGACAGACCGAGCAGTTCACACAATAGCTTCTGTTCCAAGAGCATTGGGCAGCATCAGCCGCCACTCACCTCCACACCTGCAGCAGTCCTGAGCCCGACTCTGATTTGGCCTAGAAACAAACAAAGTCCCGTCAGGAAACATTTTCATCAATCTGTCTAAACAAAAAAATGTTCAAAATGATGGTGTCTCCAGAGATTCCCCGAGAGCAGGGGTTCCACTGATCAATTACTGGGACACCTGGCAATGGTCCATGATGCAGGGCACCAGCAAGGCTGAGAGGTTTAGGAGACCAGGCAAAGGGAATGTGGTGGTTCAGGGACTCCAAGCTTGGCCATTAAAGCTATAGATTGAAGGAGGAAGGAGCGAGGGAGGAAGCAAGGGAAGGGAACAGTGCTGTTAGTTTGAGGAACAATGAATCAGAGCAGAAGACGGTGTAGTTAGTCTATCTGATACAGGGAGGAGGAAGAGTGTGCAAGTTTGGGTATCTGGAGATTGGGAGGACTGAGAGGAAAATCCAGAGCAGCTCCTGACTACAGTAATATTGAGATATATTAACACTGAAGAGCAAGAGTTACCCGTACAGGGGATTTCACCATTTCTTCTTAAATTTCTGACACTTGACAAACCTCTGCTGTCCTAATTTTCTACAATTTTCAATTCCCAATACCCCAACTCCTAAAGCCTAGTGCCAAAACTGACAAGGTGTCAGGCTTTACCAGATTGAATGTGCCGTACTCTTCCCGCAGCAGGTGGGTGATGAAGCCTCTCAAGGTGGTCTGGTCTCCCCAGCTCCAGCGCGCTCGATTGAGGTAGGACGAGATGGGCAGGTAGAGATAAGGCAGCAGACCAGCTCCAAAACACAGACCCAACCACAGCACGGCCCTCACAGACAACTCCTGGACATTCAGAACATAACAGAGCGGAATGGCACAGTCAGTGATTCCACAGCCAAGAGAGACAGAGGCACACAGAGAGATGCATACACAGCCTGTACAGAGAGACAGAAATAAAGACACACAGGGGAAGAGAGGAGGAAAGAGAGAGAGCAGGAGAGAGGTTAAAGAGAAAGAGAACAGGAGAGAGGTGTGAGAGAGAGAGAGAGAGAGAGGAGAGAGAGGAGAGAGGAGAGAGAGAGAGAGAGAGAGAGAGAGAGAGAGAGAGCTCGCGCGCGAGGGAGCGAGGAGAGAGATTATAGAGAGAGAGAAAGAGGAGGAAAGAGAGAGAAGAGAGTTTAAAGAGAGAGGAGAAAAGAGCAGGAGAGGGGTTAAAGAGAGGGGAGGAAAGAGAAAGAGTGGAATAGGAGAAAAGAGATGAAAATAGAGGGAGAGAGAGCTGGAGAGGAGGAAAGAAAGTGGAAGAGGAGGAAAGAAAGAGTGGAAGAGAGGAAAGAGTGAGATGAAAATAGAGGGAGAGAGAGAGAGAGAGGAGGAAAGACAGACACCAGCAAAGTGGCAGTCAGAGACAGACAGAGCGAGAATGAGCTATAGTTGGTGAACATCAGGAACTGCAGAAGCCCTTAAAACATGGGTGGTATTTTACCTTCTCCCTGTGTAGTCTAAACAACACCCAGGGTACGATATACATCAGATAGAGAGCAACAGTGTGCTGATTACACAGACTCAGGCCACAGCAGAACGCACCCTGCAGAGAAAGCTGCAAACAGAAACAAGACTTTATCAGTAGGTGCAGAGGCTGTAACATGAGCCAGAGATGTGAACAGGAAGCAGGCAGGCAATCTCCTGTTCTGGTACCTAGTCCCGAGCCCCAGCCCGAGACTCTGCCAGTGACAGGGGACTCAGGTGGCAGTCACCGAGACTCTGCCGGTGCCGGGGACTTTCGGGCACATTTGCAGGAGACCTGGTCTTCCGATGGCCTGTCATCATCAGTCTGTACTCCATGGACAGCACCAGCCCATCATCATCAGGCTGGGCTCCGTGGACAGCACCAGCCCATCAGAACATAAGACGTAGGAGCAGGCGTAGGTGATCTGGCCCCTCGAGCCTGCTCCGCCATTCAAGAAGATCATGGCTGATCGGATCTTGGCCTCAAATCCACTTCCCTGCCCGCTCCCCATAACCCTTGACTCCCTCATCATTCAAAAATTTGTCTATCTCCACCTTAAATATATACAATGACACAGCCTCCACAGCTCTCTGGGAAAGAGAATTCCAAAGATTCACGAGCCTCAGAAGAAATTCCTCCTCATTTCCGATTTAAAAGGGTGCCCCCTTATTCTGAAATGATGCCCCCTAGTTCTAGATTCCCCCACGAGGGGAAACATCCTCTCTGCATCTACCCTGTCAAGCCCCCTCAGAATCTTATGTTACAATAAGATCACCTCTCATTCTTCTAAACTCCAATGAGTATCGGCCCAACCTGCTCAACCTTTCTTCATAAGACAACCCCTTCATCTCCGGAATCAACCTCGTGAACCTTCTCTGAACTGCCTCCAATGCAAGTATATCCTTCCTTAAATAAGGAGACCAAAACTGTACGCAGTACTCCAGGTGTGGTCTCACCAACGCCCTGTACAGTTGTAACAGGACTTTCCTACTTTTATACTCCATTCCCTTTGCAATAAAGGCCAACACTCCATTTGCCTTCCTAATTACTTGCTGTACCTGCATGCTAACTTTTTGTGTTTCATGTACAAGGACCCCCAGATCCCTCTGTACCTCAGCATTTTGTAATCTCTCCCCATTTAAATAATAATTTGCTTTTTTATTTTTCCTACCAAAGTGCATAACCTCACATTTTCCCACATTAAACTACATCTGCCAGATTTTTGCCCACTCACTTAGTCTATCTATATCCCTTGAGATTCTTTGCGTCCTCCACACAATTTGCTTTCCCACCTATCTTTGTATCAGCAGCAAATTTGGCTACATTACACTCAGTCCCTTCATCCAAGTCATTAATATAGATTGTAAATAGTTGAGGCCCCAGCAGTGATCCCTGCGGCACCCCACTAGTTACAGCCTGCCAACCTGAAAATGACCCATTTATCCCGACTCTCTGTTTTCTGTTAGTTAGCCAATCCTCTATCCATGCTAATATATTACCCCCAACCCAGTGAGCTCTTATCTTGTGTAGTAACCTTTTATGTGGCACCTTATCGAATGCCTTCTGGAAATCCAAATACACGACATCTACTGGTTCCCCTTTATCCACCTTGCTCGTTACATCCTCAAAGAACTCCAGCAAATTTGTCAAACATGATTTCCCTTTCATAAAACCATGCTGACTCTGCTTGACTATATTATGATTTTCTAAATGTCCTGCTATCACTTCTTTAATGATGGACTCTAGCATTTTCCCAATGACATGTTAGGCTAACTGGTCGATGATAGTTGCCTGTTTTCTGTCTCCCTCCTTTCTTAAATAGGGGCGTTACATTTGCGGTTTTCCAGTCTGCTGGGACCTCTCCAGAATCCAGGGAATTTTGGTAGATTACAAGCTCACCATCAGGCTGGGCTCTGGACAGCACAAGCCCACCATCAGGCTGGGCTCTGGACAGCACAAGCCCACCATCAGGCTGGGCTCTGGACAGCACAAGCCCACCATCAGGCTGGGCTCTGGACAGCACAAGCCCATCAGGCTGGGCTCTGGACAGCACAAGCCCATCAGGCTGGGCTCTGGACAGCACAAGCCCATCAGGCTGGGCTCTGGACAGCACAAGCCCATCAGGCTGGGCTCTGCGGACAGCACCAGCCCAATTCTCTTTCGAAAGCCACGATTGAGTCTGCCTCCACCACCCTTTCAGGCAGTGCATTCTAGATCCTAACCACTCGCTGCATAATAAAGTTTTTCCTCATGTCACCTTTGGTTCTTTTGCCAAACACCTTAAATCTGTGTCCTCTGTTCTCAATCCTTCCGCCAATGGCCACAGTTTCTCTCTATTTACTCTGTCTAGACCCCTCATGATTTTGAACACCTCCATCAAATTTCCTCTCAACCTTCTCTGCTCCAAGGAGAACAACCCCAGCTTCTCCAGTCTATCCACGTAACTGAAGTCCCTCAACCCTAGAGCCATTCTAATAAATCTTTTCTGCACCCTCTGAGGCCTTCACATCCTTCCTAAGCCCAGAATTGGACACAATACTCCAGTTGAGGCCAAACCAGTGTTTTATAAAGGTTCATCATAACTTCCTTGCTTTTGTACTCTATGCCTCTATTTATGAAAATGAGAAGTCGCACAACACCAGGTTATAGTCCAACAGATTTATTTAAAATTACAAGCTTTCGAAGCTATCGATCGCCCCTTCTTCAGGTAAAGTTACTATCACGTAGTAACTTTACCTGAAGAAGGGGCGATCGATAGCTCCGAAAGCTTGTAATTTTAAATAAATCTGTTGGACTATAACCTGGTGTTGTGCGACTTCTCATTTTTGTCCACCCCAGTCCAACGCCGGCATCTCCGCATCATGACCTCTATTTATGAAGCCCAGGATCCCGTATGCTTTTTTAACCGCTTTCTCAACCTGCCCTGCCACCTTCAACAATTTGTGCACATATACCCCCAGGTCTTGCTGTTCATGCACCCCCTTTAGAATTGTACCCTTTAGTTTATATTGCCTCGCCTCGTTCTTCCTACCAAAATGTATCACTTTGTACTTTTCTGCGTTACATTTCATCTGCCATGTGTCTGCCCATTTCACCAGCCTGTTTGTCTTCCTGAAGTCCATCACTTTCCTCCTCATTGTTCACTATACTTCCAAGTTTTGTGTCATCTGCAAATTTTGAAATTGTGCCCTGTACACCCAAGAAAGCAGTGGTCCTAGTACCGACCCCCGGGGAACACCACTGTGTACCTTCCTCCAGTCTGAAAAACAACCGTTCACTGCTACTCTCTGTTACCTGTCACTTAGCCCATTTCGTATCCATGCTGCCACTGTCCCTTTTATTTCATGGGCTTTCTAAAAGCTTTCCCACTACCGAGGTTAAACTGACTGGCCTGTAGTTGCTGGGTTTATCCTTGCACCCTTTTTTGAACAAAGGTGTAACATTTGCAATTCTCCAGTCCTCTGGCACCACCCGCGTTTCTAAGGAGGATTGAAAGATTATGGCCAGTACCTCTGCAATTTCCACCTTTACTTCCCTCAGCATCCTAGGATGCATCCCATCCGGTCCTGGTGACTTATCTACTTTCTACAGCCAGCCTTTCTGGTACCTCCTCTTTTATCAATTTTTATCCCATCCAGTATCTCCACTACCTCCTCTTTCACTATGATTTTGGCAGCATCTTCTTCCTTGGTGAAGACAGATGCAAAGTACTCATTTAGTACCTCAGCCATACCCTCTGCCTCTATACATAGGTCTCCTTTTTGGTCCCTAATCGGCCCCACCCCTCCTCTTACTACCCATTTACTATTTATATGCCTACAGAAGACTTTTAAATTCCCTTATATGTTAGCTGCCAATCTATTCACAATTTCTCTTGGCCCCTCTTATTTTCTTTTTCACTTCCCCTCTGAACTTTCTAAATTCAGCCTGATTCTCACTTGTATTCTCAACCTGACATCTGTCATACGCGCTCATTTTCTGCTTCATCTTACTCTCTATCTCTCTCGTCATCCAGGGAGCTCGGACTTCGGTTGCCCTACCTTTCCCCCTCGTGGGAATGTACCTCTACTTTACCCGAACCATCTCCTCTTTAAAGGCAGCCCATTGTTCAATTAGTTTTGCCTGCTAATCTTTGATTCCAATTTACCCAGGCCAGATCCGTTCTCAACCCACTGAAATTGGCCTTTCTCCAATTAAGTATTATTCCTCTAGATTGCTCCCTGTACTTTTCCATAGCTTATCTAAACCTTATGATGCTGTGATCACTGTTCCCTAAATGTTCCCATACTGACACTTGCCCCACCTCATTCCCCAGGTGGGGCAAGTGTCAGTATGGGAACATTTAGATCCAGCAATGCCTCCTTCCTTGTTGGGCCGGAAACATACTGATCAAGAAAGTTCTCCTGAACACACTTCAGAAATTCCTCCCCCTCTCTGCCCTTTACATTACTATCCCAGTTTATATTAGGATAGTTGAAGTCCCCCATTATCACTACTCGATAGTTCTTGCACCTCTCTGTAATTTCCCTGCAAATTTGCTCCTCTATATCCTTCCCACTAGTTGGTGGCCTGTAGAATACACCTAGTAGTGTAATGGCACCTCTATCATTTCTCAACTCTAACCAAATAGATTCTGTCCTTGACCCCCTCCAGGACACCCTCTCTCTCCAGCACTGTAACATTCTCCTTAACCAATACTGCCACACCACATCCTTTCTTTCCTTCCCCATCTCTCCTGAACACCTTACATCCAGGAATATTTAATATCCAATCCTGCCCTTTTTTGAGCCAGGTCTCCGTTATCACCACGACATCATATTCCCAAGTGGCTATTTGCGTCTGCAGCTCACCAACCTTATTTACCACACTTAGACCTATCTTAGACCTTCTTGTATTCTCTCTTAGTCTGACCCCACCTAATACCGTATTATTTCTTACTCTAGTGCTATCAGTCTCTCCCAATCCTTTGTGCACCTTGTTTCTCCTTTCTAATGCTACATCCTGGTGCCCAACCCCCTGCCAAATTAGTTTAATCCCTCCCCAACAGCACGAGCAAAACCCCCCTGCGAGGATATTGGCTCTGTTGAGGTGCAACCCGTCCGGCCTGTACAGGTCCCACCTCCCCCAAAAGCGGTCCCAATGTCCCAGGAATCTAAAGCCCTCCCTCCTGCACCATCTCTCCAGCCATGCATTCATCTGCTCGATCTTCTTATTTCTATACTCACTAGCTCATGGCACCAGGAGTAACCCAGAGATTACTACTTTTGAGGTCCTGCTTCTTAATCTCTTTCCTAGCTCCTGAAAATCTGCCTGCAGGATCTCATCCTTCTTTCTACACATTGTTCAATGGGTCTGTGATCGGTCTCCCCTGATCAATGGGTCTGCAATCTGTCTCCCCCTGATCAATGGGTCTGCAATCTGTCTCCCCCTGATCAATGGGTCTGCAATCTGTCTCCCCCTGATCAATGGGTCTGCGATCGGTCTCCCCCTGATCAATGGGTCTGCAATCTGTCTCCCCCTGATCAATGGGTCTGCAATCTGTCTCGCCCGATCAATGGGTCTGCAATCTGTCTCCCCCTGATCAATGGGTCTGTGATCTGTCTCCCCCAGATCAATGGATCTGCGATCTGTCTCCCCCTGATCAATGGATCTGCAATCTGTCTCCCCCAATCAATGGGTCTGTGATCTGTCTCCCCCTGATCAATGGGTCTGCAATCTGTCTCCCCCTGATCAATGGGTCTGCGATCTGTCTCCCCCTGATCAATGGGTCTGCGATCTGTCTCCCCCTGATCAATGGGTCTGCGATCTGTCTCCCCCTGATCAATGGGTCTGCGATCTGTCTCCCCCTGATCAATGGGTCTGCGATCTGTCTCCCCCTGATCAATGGGTCTGCGATCTGTCTCCCCCTGATCAATGGGTCTGCGACGTCTCCCCCGATCAATGGGTCTGTGATTTGTCTCCCCCGATCAATGGGTCTGCGATCGGACACCTCTATTGATCAATGGTTCTGCAATCTGTCTCCCCTAATCAATGGGTCTGCGATCGGTCTCCCCGATCAATGGGTTTGCGATCTGTCTCCCCCAATCAATGGGTCTGCGATCGGTCTCCCCTAATCAATGTGTCTGCGATCGGTCTCCCCTAATCAATGGGTCTGCGATCGGTCTCCCCTAATCAATGGGTCTACGATCGGTCTCCCCTAATCAATGGGTCTGCGATCGGTCTCCCCTAATCAATGGGTCTGCGATCGGTCTCCCCTAATCAATGGGTCTGCGATCGGTCTCCCCTAATCAATGGGTCTGCGATCGGTCTCCCCTAATCAATGGGTCTACGATCGGTCTCCCCTAATCAATGGGTCTGCGATCGGTCTCCCCCTGATCAATGGGTCTACGATCGGTCTCCCCTAATCAATGGGTCTGCGATCGGTCTCCCCTAATCAATGGGTCTACGATCGGTCTCCCCTAATCAATGGGTCTGCGATCGGTCTCCCCCTGATCAATGGGTCTACGATCGGTCTCCCCTAATCAATGGGTCTGCGATCGGTCTCCCCCTGATCAATGGGTCTACAATCGGTCTCCCCTAATCAATGGGTCTGCGATCGGTCTCCCCCTAATCAATGGGTCTGCGATCGGTCTCCCCCTAATCAATGGGTCTGCGATCGGTCGCCCCCTAATCAATGGGTCTGCGATCGGTCTCCCCTAATCAATGGGTCTGCGATCGGTCTCCCCCTAATCAATGGGTCTGCGATCCGTCTCCCCCTGATCAACGGGTCTGCGATCCCTCTCCCCCTGATCAACGGGTCTGCGATCAGTCTCCCCCTGATCAATGGGTCTGCGATCCGTCGCCCCCTGATCAATGGGTCTGCGATCCGTCGCCCCCTGATCAATGGGTCTGCGATCCGTCGCCCCCTGATCAATGGGTCTGCGATCCCTCTCCCCCTGATCAATGGGTCTGCGATCTGTCTCCCCCTGATCAATGGGTCTGCGATCCGTCTCTCCCTGATCAATGGGTCTGCAATCTGTCTCCCCCCGATCAATGGGTCTGCAATCTGTCTCCCCCTGATCAATGGGTCTGCAATCTGTCTCCCCCCGATCAATGGGTCTGCGATCGGTCTCCCCCTGATCAATGGGTCTGCGATCCGTCTCCCCCTGATCAATGGGTCTGCGATCTCTCTCCCCCTGATCAATGGGTCTGCGATCTGTCTCCCCCTGATCAATGAGTCTGCGATCCCTCTCCCCCTGATCAATGGGTCTGCGATCCCTCTCCCCCTGATCAATGGGTCTGCGATCCGTCTCCCCCTGATCAATGGGTCTGCGATCGGTCTCCCCCTGATCAATGGGTCTGCGATCTCTCTCCCCCTGATCAATGGGTCTGCGATCTCTCTCCCCCTGATCAATGGGTCTGCGATCCCTCTCCCCCTAATCAATGGGTCTGCGATCCCTCTCCCCCTAATCAATGGGTCTGCGATCCGTCTCCCCCTAATCAATGGGTCTGCGATCCGTCTCCCCCTGATCAATGGGTCTGCGATCCCTCTCCCCCTGATCAATGGGTCTGCGATCCCTCTCCCCCTGATCAATGGGTCTGCGATCCGTCTCCTCTATTGATCAGTGGGTCTGCGATCTCTCGGTCTGCGATCTCTCTCCCCCTGATCAATGGGTCTGCGATCCGTCTTCCTCCATTCAATGGCCTGCGATTTGTCTTAGTGAGATTAGTGATCAAACACAACAAGATATCCGTGATTGGCCAATGGATCAAGGACCAGATTAAGTTATTTTTTTTATTTTAAGTCAATTTTTATCAAAAGGTAAAATAAATGAATACAGGTGTTGTGTCAATGACCCCATCGCTGGACTCCAGCCACTCCCTGGTGTAGTGAGGGGCTTCACAATAAGTGAGCAAGGTCACACAGCCTGCTGTTGGTGTGGGAGGGGTCCACTCCGGTTTTACCTTTGACCTTTCCCGTGCTGTTGGTGCTGTGCTGAATCGAACCATCAGGACCATGAGGAGACCCACAAAGAAATTGTTCAAGGCGAAAACCTCGGCTGCAACAGACCACTGCCACGCCAGTCGGGAAAAGGCAAAGAGCCCAGCGGCGAGAATCCCTCCAGAGTACGAACCCGACAACCTGAAACACACGGGAACGGGACACTCAGACACAAAAACAACAAGTTGCATTTTATTAGGGCAGCTGACCAAAAGCTTGGTTAAAGAGGTAAGTTTTAAGGAGCATCTTAAAGGAGGAAAGGGAGGTAGAAATTAGGCGAGCTTTACGGAGGAAATTCCAGGGCTTAGTGGCTTGGCTGAAAGCACAGCCGCCAATGGTGGAGCAATTAAAATCGGGGATGCTCAAGAGGCCAGAACTGGAGGAGCACAGATATCTGAGGGTTGTAGGGCTGGAGGAGGTTACAAAGATAGGGAGAGGCGAGACCATGGAGGGATTTGAAAACAAGGATGAGAATGTTAAAATCGAGGAGTTTCTCAAGCGCGAGCCAACGTAGGTCAGCGAGCACAGGGGTGACTGGTGAATGGGACGAGGTGCGAGTTAGGACACGGGCAGCAGAGTTTCGGATGACGTCAAGTTTACGGAGGGCAAAACATGGGATGCCAGCCAGGAGTGCGCTGGAATAGTCAAGTCTAGAAGTAACAGAGGCATAGATGAGGGTTTCAGCAGCAGATGAGCTGAGGCAGGAATGGAATCGGGCGATGTTGAGGAGGTGGAAATAGGCGGTCTTAGTGATGGAGCGGATATGTGGTCGGAAGCTCATCCCGGGGTCAAATATGAGACCAAGGTTGCGAAAAGTCTAGTTCAGGCTCAAACAGTTGCCAGGGAGAGGGATTGAGTTGGTAGCTAGAGAACGGAGTTTGTGGCGGAGACCAAAGACAATGGCTTCAGTCTTTCCAATATTTAGTTGAAGGAAATTTCTGCTCATCCAGAACTGGATATCGGACAAGCAGTATGACATTTTAGAGACCGAGGAGGGGTCGAAAGAAGTGGTGGTGAGGTAGAGCTGGTTGACGTCAGTGTACACGTGGAAACTGACGTCGTGTTTTCAGATGATGTCGCCGAGGAGCAGCATGTAAACAAGAAATAGGACAAGGCCAAGGATAGATCCTTGGGGGACAGCAGAGGTAACGGTGCAGGAGTGGGAAGAGAAGCCATTGCAGGTGATTCTCTGGCTATGATTAGATTGATAAGAATGGAACCAGGCAAGTGCAGTCCCACCCAGCTGGACGATGGAGGAGAGGCATTGGAGGATGGCGTGGTCACCAGTGTCAAAGGCTGCAGACAGGTCAAGGAGGACGAGGAGGGATAGGTTACCATGGTCACAGTCACATAGGATGTCATTTGTGACCGAGAGCCGTTTCGGTACTGTGGCAGAGGCGCAAACCTGATTGGAGGGATTCAAACATGGAGTTCCGGGAAAGACGGGCATGGACTTGGGAGGCGACAATACATTCAACCACTTTGGAGACAAAAGGGAGGTTGGAGTTGGGGCAGCAGTTTGCAAGGATGGAGGGGTCAAAGGTTGGTTTATTGAGGAGAGGGGTGATGATGGCACATTTGAAGGGGCGGTGGACAGTACCTGAGGAGAGCAAACCTTTAACAATGTCAGCTAACATGGGAGCCAGGAAGGGAAGTTGGGTGGTCAGTAGTTTGGTGGGAATAGGGTCGAGGGAGCAGGAGGTGGGTCTCATGGACAAGATGAGCTCGGAGAAGGCATATGGGGAGATCGGAGAGAAACTGGAGAAAGATGCGATTTCAGGGCTACGGCTGGGGGGGGGGGGGGGTGCAACCTTAGAGGACATTTGGCCCGGTGGACTAGGGGAAGGGAGGGAAGCGGCAGAGCCAACTGAACAGATGGTCTCAACCTTAGGTGACAAAGTAGTCCATGGGTTCCTCGCACTTGTTGCGGGCGAGGAGGGAAGGGGCGAGGAGGGAAGGGGCGAGGGGTTTAAGGCGAGGGTGGA
Organism: Squalus acanthias; assembly: GCA_030390025.1. Lineage (NCBI taxonomy): Eukaryota > Metazoa > Chordata > Chondrichthyes > Squaliformes > Squalidae > Squalus > Squalus acanthias. The sequence continues at coordinate 615,130 of JASTWF010000234.1, forward strand.
GGAGGGAGGGAAGAGGGGTTTAAGGCGAGGGTGGAGGAGGGAGGGGAGAGGGGTTTAAGAAGACAGTTTGCAGTAGAGAAAAGAAGCCAGGGGTTATCTTTGCATTCTCGGAATATCCTGGAATAGTGAGCAGTTTTGGCAGACGTTAGCAGGACCTGATATTGCTTTATGTTGTCCAGCCATATCTGGCGGTGAATGGCTAAACCAATTGTCCACCATATCCGTTCAAGTCTGCGTCCCTTGGACTTAAGGAAGCAGAGATGGAACAGCCAGGATAAGAGAGAGAAATTGTTTTAATGGGGAATAGGGCACCAAAGGTGGAGGTGAGGGTGTGGTTGAGCAGATCAGTAACTGCAGAAATGTTGTGGTGAATGGAGGGCCAAAGGTGAGACAGTTAGAATTTTGAAAGTGCAGTTGTAAGTGAATTGGGAGAGAGCTACTTCCAGGGGCAGACACAGAAGGAAGTGGGGTTGGGAGGGGGAAAGGGCCCTTGTGTGGGTGTAGAACGATACAAGGAAATGATCAGAGGTGGCCTTATCTGTGATTTACACGATGGGAGTAGACATGGCAGACAGTGGGTATGGTAGCATAATGGTTATGTTACTGGACTAGTAATCCAAAGGCCTGGACTAATGATCTGGAGACATGAGTTCAAATCCCACCATGGCAGCTGGGGAATTTAAATTCAAAATAATTAAATAAATCTGGAATTTTAAAAAGCTAGCATCAGTAATGGTGACCGTAAAAACCCATCTGGTTCACTAACGGTCTGGCCTATATGTGACTCCAGACCCACAGCAATATGGTTGACTCTTAACTGCCCTCTGAGATGGCCGAGCAAGTTGTATTCAAGAAGGCGGCTCACCACTTTCTCAAGGGCAATTAGGGATGGGCAATAAATGCTGGCCTTGCCGACAACATCCACATCCCGTGAATGAATAAAAAAGACACGGGATGCCCACGGGACCGCAGATAGCCAGGGGAACAGGACCTCAAACATAGGAACAGGAGTAGGCCATTTAGCCTTTGTCCATACACACACTTTCCAGCAGGGGTCACTGGATAGTGATCCGGAGCAGGAACCCTGGCTGAAAGTTGCCCTGCTGAACATAGTTAGACAAAGGCGGATGTTAGCTCAGTCCCAACAAGAGGACAGGCCATCATAGATAGAGTAATGAGCCTGAATTAGTCAATAATCTAACAGTGAGGGAACACCTAGCTAACAGTGACCATAACATGACTGAATTCAACATTAGGATTTAAGAGGGAGACGGGCGAGTCATGACCCCAGATTTTAAATTTAGGTAAGGCTGACTTAGGAAGGATGAGGCAGAAATTGGCCACAGTAGACTGGGCAGAATTATTAGCGGGTAAAACTACAGTGGGAGGTGTTCAAAGTAGTATTTGGTAGAATACAAGACCTGTACATACCCCTGAAGGGGAAGAGCTCTATTTATGTAATTAAACAACCTTGGTCAACAAAAGAACTGATGTATAAGCCCTTTCCTTTAGTTTTATACTAAGTGCAAAGAATAGTGGAAATCCTGTAGACTGGGATAGATATAAAGAACAGCAAAGAGATACAAAGAAAGTGGCAAGAGCTGCAAAAAGGGAATACGAGAAAAAACTTGTTATCATCAAGGGCAACACTAAAGTTTTTACAAATATAGGATTACATAGGATATACAGCACAGAAACAGACCATTCGGCCCAACCAGTCTATGCCGGTGTTTATGCTCCACTCGAGCCTCCTCCCGTCTTTCCTCATCTAACTCTATCAGCATAGCCCTCTATTCCCTTCTCCCTCATATGCTTGTCCAGCCTCCCCTTAAATGCATCTATACTATTCGCTTCAACCACTCCCTGTGGTGGTGAGTTCCACATTCTCACCACTCTCTGGGTAAAGAAGTTTCTTCAGAATTCCCTATTGGATTTCTTGGTGACTATCTTATATTGATGGCCTCTAGTTATGCTCTTCCCCACAAGTGGAAACATTCTCTCTGTATCCACCCGATCAAAACCTTTCATAATTTTATAGACCTCTATTAGGTCACCCCGCAGCCTTCTTTTTTCAATGAGAAAAGAGATCCAGCCTGTTCATCCTTTCCGGATATGTATACCCTCGCATTTCTGGTATCATCCTTGTAAATCTTCTCTGCACTCTCTCCAGTGCCTCTATATCCTTTTTATAATATGGCAACCAGAACTGCACGCAGTACTAAAAGTGTGGTCTAACCAAGGTTCGATACAGGTTTAGCATAACTTCCCTACTTTTCAATTCTATTCCTCTAGAAATAAAGCAGAGTGCTTGGTTTGCATTTTTAATGGCCTTGCTAACCTGTGATGCAACATTTAGTGGATTTGTATATTTGTACAAAGATCCCTTTGTTCCTCTACCCCACCTAGACTCGCACCCTCCAAGTGATAAGTGACCTCCCTATTCTTCCTACCAAAATGTAATACCTCACATTTATCTGTGTTGAACTTCATTTGCCAATTATTTGCCCATTCTGCAAGTTTATTAATGTCCTCCTGTAATTTGTTGCAGTCCTCCTCAGTATTGACTATCCCCACCAATTTGGTATCATCTGCAAATTTATTAATTGTGTTTTTGATTTCCCAAGTCTAAATCGTTAATGTAAATTGTGAACAGCAGTGGTCCCAGCACTGATCCTTGTGGAACACCACTACCCACCTTCTGCCACTGTGAATAGCTACCCTTTACTCCCACTCTCTGCTTTCTGTCTTGAAGCCAGCTAGCTATCCATTCTGCTACTTGTCTCCTGACTCCGTATTCTCTGACCTTGTTCATCAGTCTATTATGGGGTACCTTATCGAAGGCCTTTTGAAAATCCAGATAAATTATATCTACTGCATTACCATTGTCTACTCTCTGTTACCTCTTCAAAAAATTCACTAAGGTTGGTCAAGCAAGACTTTCCCTTTTGAAATCCATGCTGACTATTCATTATTATATTTTTGGTTTCTAGATGTTCTTCTATTTTCTCCTTTAGTCGGGATTCCATTATTTTTCCTACCACCGATGTTAAACTGACTGGTCTATAATTCCCTGAACATGTTATATGCTCCTTCTTAAATATTGGTATTACATTAGCTATCCACCAGTCTTCTGGCACTACACCTTTTTCTAATGAATTATTAAATATGCATAGTAATGCCTCTGCTATCTCTTCCCTAGATTCTTTTAAAATGCGTGGATGCAATCCATCCGGACCAAGGGTTTAATACTCTTTGAATTTGATTAGTTACTTTAACATATCCCCTTTTTTATTTTAAATGCACTTATCTCATCATCCAATGTCATGTCCACCTGTTCTATCTCCCTGGTAAATACTGAAGCAAAATAATTATTTAATATTTCTGCCATCTCTCGATCATTACCTGTGGTACTATCCTGTCTATCCCTTAATGGCTATTCCCATCCTTCCTTTTTTTATTGCTGTGCCTATAAAATATTTAACTATTTTGTTTTATGTGCATTGATAATTTAATTTCATAGTTCCTCTTTACCTCCCTAACTGTTTTTGAGTTCACTCCTAATCATTTTGTATTCTCCCTTATCATGCACTCCCCTGCTGTCTATGTACTTAATGTATGCCTCTTTCCTTACCTTCAATTGTTCCCTTATGGCTTTATTCATACATGGAGTCTCATTACTGTTTAGTTTGTTCTTTCCTTATAGCGGAATATATTTTTCCAGCACTCTGTTGAACACCGTTTTAAATGTTTCCCATCATTGTTCTACATCGTTGTTTGCCAATATTGATGCCCATTTCACCCCCACCCACCCTCCAAGTTCTATTCTCAGCCCCATAAAAATCAGCTTTTCTCCAATCTATTAACCTGGTTTTCATCATACTTTTGTCCTTCTCAATTATAATCTTAAAGCGTATTATATTATGGTCACTATTGCCTCTTTGTTCCCCTACTTTTACTTCTCTTATCTGCTCTGGTTCACTCCCCATTACTAGATCCAATAGCGAATCCTCCCTTGTTGGGCTTTTTACATATTGGGTTAGAAAGGAGTCCTGTACACATTGTAGGAACTCCATTCCCTTATCCCCTTTACCTACCTCTTCGATCCAATTAATATCGGGGTAGTTGAAATCCCCCATGATTATTATTCTATGTTTTTTACTCATTTCCCTAATTTGTCTGCATATTTCTTCCTCCACCTCCCTTCCACTATTAGGTGGTCTGTAGACTACACCTATTAGTGTGATTGATCCTTTATTATCTTTTATCTCTATCCATACGGATTCTATTTTTGTCTTGCTGATATCTGCGTCACTTTTTTCTACTGCCATTATGTTATCCCTAATAAGTACAGCTACTCCACCTCCCCTTTTTCCCTCTCTATCTTTTCTAAATATGTTATACCCTGCAATGTTTAATTCCCAGTCCTGATTTTTCTGTAGCCATGTCTCAGTGATCCCTACTATGTCTGGTTCCTCGTAACGCACGATTGCCTCCAGCTCCCGTTTTATTACAGACACTGTGCATTGCTGTACAGACAGTTTAACTCATTTTTAATAGCATTTCCTCTCACTATGTTTAACCATCTTTTTAGACTTCTGTTCTATAACTATTTATTCCTTTGCCATCAATGTCCTCCCTTACTTTATTATTTCCTGCACTCAAGAAAGAGAGAGTATTTTCTAAATGGAGAGAAGCTAGGAACTGTGGATGAGCAGAAAGATTTCGGGGTCTAAGTAAAGAAATCACAAAGCTAGTGGACAGGAAAAAAATAATTTAAAAGGCTAATGGAATGTTGGCCTTTATCTCAAGGGGGCTGGAATATAAAGGGGTTGAAGTTACGTTTTCTTTTATTCGTTTATGGGCATCGCTGGCAAGGCCAGCATTTATTGCCCATCCCTAGTTGCCCTTGAGGTGGTGGTGGTGAGCCGCCTTCTTGAACCGCTGCAGTCCGTGTGGTGATGGTGCTCCCACAGTGCTGTTAGGGAGTTCCAGGATTTTGACCCAGCGACGATGAAGGAACAGCCAATATACTTCTAAGTCAGGATGGTGCGTAACTGGGAGGGGAACTTGGAGGTGGTGGTGTTCCCATGCGCCTGCTGCCCTTGTCCTTCTAGGTCGCGGGTTTGGGAGGTGTTGCCGAAGAAGCCTTGGCGAGTTGCTGCAGTGCATCTTGTAGATGATACACACTGCAGCCACGGTACGCCGGTGGTGGAGGGAGTGAATGTTTAAGGTGGTGGATGGGGTGCCAATCAAGCGGGCTGCTTTGTCCTGGATGGTGTCGAGCTTCTTGAGTGTTGTTGGAGCTGCACTCATCCAGGCAAGTGGAGAGCATTTAATCACACTCCTTACTTGTGCCTTGTAGATGGTGGAAAGGCTTTGGGGAGTCAGGAGGTGAGACTCGCTGCAGAAACCTAGCCTCTGACCTGTTCTTGTTGCCACAGTATTTATGTGGCTGGTCCAGTTAAGTTTCTGGTCAATGGTGACCCCCCAGGATGTTGATGGTGGGGGATTCAGCGAATGTAATGCCGTTGAATGTCAAGGGGAGGTGGTTAGACTCTCGCTTGTTGGAGATAGTCATTGCCTGGCACTTCTGTGGCGCAAATGTTACCTGCCACTTATCAGCCCAACCCTGAACGTCGTCCAGGTCTTGTTGCATGCGGGCATGGACTGCTTCATTATCTGAGGAGTTGTGAATGGCGCTGAACACTGCAGTCATTAGCAAACATCCCCATTTCTGATCTTATGTTGGAGGGAAGCAGCTGAAGATGGTTGGGCCTAGGACACTGCCCTGAGGAACTCCTGCAGCGATGTCCTGGGGCAGTGACGATTGGCCTTCAACCACCACAACCATCTTCCTTTGTGCTAGATATGACTCCAGCCAGTGGAGCATTTTCCCCGATTCCCATTGACTTCAGTTTTACTAGGACTCCTTGATGCCACACTCGGTCAAATGCTGCCTTGATGTCAAGGGCAGTCACTCTCACCTCACCTCTGGAATTCACCTCCTTTGTCCGTGTTTGGACCAAGGCTGTAATGAGGTCTGGTGCTGAGTGGTCTTGGCGCCGCGTGGTCTTGGCGGAAGCCAAACTGGGCATCAGTGAGCAGGTTTTTGGTAAGTGCCGCTTGATAATCATCAGCAAAGCGATGGAAGGCTGAGAGTATACTGATGGGGCGGTAATTGGCCGGGTTGGATTTGCCCTGCTTTTTGTGGACAGGACTTAACTGGGTAGTTTTCCACATTGTCGGATAGATGCCAGTGTTGTAGCTGTACTGGAACAGCTTGGCTAGAGGCGCGGCTAGTTCTGGAGCACAAGTCTTCAGCACAATAGCCGGGATGTTGTCGGGGCCCATAGCCTTTGCTGTATCCAGTGCGCTCAGCCATTTCTTGATATCACATGGAGTGAATCGAATTGGCTAAAGACTGGCTTCTGTGATGGTGGGGACCTCAGGAGTAGGCCGACATGGATCATGCACTCGACACTTCTGGCTGAAGATGGTTGCAAACGCTTCAGTCTTGTCTTTTGCACTCAAGTGTTGGGCTCCACCATCATTGAGGGTGGGGATATTCATGGAGCCTCCTCCTCCTGTTAGTTGTTTAATGGTCCACCACCATTCACGACTGGATGTGGCAGGACTGCAGAGCTTTGATCTGATCCGTTGATTGTGGGATCGCTTAGCCCTGTCTATAGCATGCTGCTTCTGCTTTTTAGCATGCATGTAGTCCTGTGTTGCAGCTTCCCCAGGTTGGCACCTCATTTTTAGGTATGCCTGGTGCTGATCCTGGCATGCTTTCCTACACTCCTTATTGAACCAAGGTTGGTCCCCTGGCTTGGTGGTAATGGTAGAGTGAGGGATATGCCGGGCCATGAGGTTACAGATTGTGGTGGAATACAATTCTGCTGCTGCTGATGGCCCACAGCGCCTCATGGATGCCCAGTTTTGAGCTGCTAGATCTGTTCTGAATCTATCCCATTTAGCAACAACTTGTATTTATATAGCACCTTTAACAAAGTAAAATGTCCCACGGTGCTGCACAGGTGTATTATAAGACAAAAAATTTGACACCGATCCACATAAGGATAAATTAGGGCAGGTGACCAAAAGCTTGGTCAAAGAGGTAGGTTTTAAGGAAGAAAGAGAGGTAGCGAGGCGGACAGGTTTAGGCAGAGAATTCCAGAGTTTAGGGCCTAGGCAACAGAAGGCACGGCCACCAAAGGTTGAGCGATTATAATCAGGGATCCTCAAGAGGGCAGAATTAGAGGAGTGCAGATATCTCCGGGGGTTGTGGGGCTGAAGGAGATTACAGAGATAGGAAGAGGCGAGGCCATGGAGGGATTTGAAAACAAGGATGAGAATTTTGAAATTGAGGCGCTGTTTAACCGGGAGCCAATGTAAGTCAGCGAGCACAGGGGTGATGGGCGAACGGGACTTGGTGCGAGTTAGGACACGGGCAGCTGAGTTTTGGATGACCTCAAGTTTACGTAGGGTGGAATGTGGAATAGTCAAGTCTAGAGGTAACAAAGGCATGGATGAGGGTTTCAGCAGCGGATGAGCTGAGGCAAGGGTGGAGATGGGCGAGGTTACGGAGGTGGAAGTCGGTGGTCTTTGTTATGCTGCGGATATGTGGTCGGAAGCTCATTTCAGGGTCAAATATGACACCAAGGTTGTGAACAGTGTGGTTCAGCCTCAGACAGATGTTAGGGAGAACGGGTGTCCTCAATGTGAAGACGGGACTTCAGTGTGAAGCGGTGGTCACTGCTACCAATGCTGTCATGGACAGATGCATCTGCGACAGGTAGATTGGGGAGGAAGAGGTCAAATAGGTTTTTCCCCACGTGTTGCTTCTCTCACCACCTGTTGCAGGCCCAGACTGGCAGTTAGTCCTTCAGGACTCGGTCAGTAGTGCTACCGAGCCACTCTTGGTGATGGACATTGAAGTTCCTCACCCAGAGTACATTCAGTGCCCCTGCTACTCTCAGTGCTTCTTCCAAGTGGTGTTCAACATGGAGGAGTACTGATTCATCAACTGAGGGAGAGCAGTAGGTGGTAATCAGCAGGAGATTTCCTTGCCCATGCCTGACCTGAAGCCATGAGACATGGGGTCCGGAGTCAATGTTGAGGACTCCCAGGGCCACTCCTTCCTGACTGTATACCACTGTGCCGCCACCTCTGGTGGGTCTGTCCTGTCGGTGGGACAGGACATACCCAGGGATGGTGATGGAGGAGTTTGGGACATTGGCTGAAAGGTATGATTCTGTGAGTATGACTATGTCAGGCTGTTGCTTGACTAGTCTGTGGGATGGCTCTCCCAATTTTGGCGCAAGTCCCCAGATGTTGGTGAGGAGGACTTTGCAGGGTCGACTGGGCTGGGTGTACCGTTGCCGTGTCCAGTGCCGAGGTCAATGCCGGGTGGTCCGTCCGGTTTCATTCTTCTTATGTTTCGTAGCAGTTAGTTACAACTGAGTGACTTGCTGGGCCATTTCAGAGGGCAGTTAAGAGTCAACCACATTGCTGTGGGTCTGGAGTCACATATAGGCCAGACCAGGTAAGGACAGCAGATGTCCTCCCCTAAAGAACATTAGTGAACCACATGAGTTTTTACGATAATCCAACAGTTTCATGGTCACCATTACTGATGCTAGCTTTTTATTCCAGATTTATTTAATTCACTGAATTTAAATTCCCCAGCTGCCGTGGTGGGGATTTGAACTCACGTCTCTGGATCATTAGTCCAGGCCTCTGGATTACTAGCCCAGTGACATTACCACTACGCTACAGTTACAGAGCTCAGGCTCGACCTCATCTAGAGCACTGCGTTCAATTCTGGACACCACACCTCAGGAAGGATATATTAGCCTTGGAGGGAGTGCAACAACAACTTGCATTTATATAGCGTCTTTAACATAGCAAAATATCTCACGGCGCTTCACAGGAGCGTTTTATCAAACAAAATGATACCGGGGCTAAAAGGGTTAAATTAGGAGGACAGGTTGCATAGACGAGGTTTGTATTCCCTCGAGTATAGAAGATTAAGGGGTGATGTGAGAGATGTTTAAGATGATTAAAGGATTTGATAGCCTAGATAGAGAGAAACTATTTCCTCTGGTGGTGGGCATAACCTTAAAATTAGAGCTAGGCCATTCAGGGGTGATGTCAGGAAGCATTTCTTTACAGAGTAGTGGAAATCTGAAACACCCTTCCCCCAAAAAGCTGGTTAGGCTAGGGCTCAGTTGAAAATTTCAGAACTGAGATTGATAGATTTTTTATTAGGTATGGGTATTAAGGGATACAGAACCAAGGCGGGTAGAGGGAGTTAAGAGACAGATCAGCCGTGATCTAATTGAATGGCCTCCTCCCTTTCCTATGAAGCTCACTCCAGTTGTTGGAGACTGGGATTCTGTGGCCCTGATAGTGTGTCTGTAGAGGCAGAGTGGAGCCCCTTCTCCCACCCCTGGACTCACCTGACAACTGTGTCAAAGAGCAGCGGGGCTGTGGCTGCTCCCAGCATCGCATTCAACACATTGACTCTGAAAGCAGGAGACCCCAGTGGAAGAACGGTCATGGCCAGCCTGGCCAGGAGAGTGAACAATGGGTACCCAGGAGGATGTGCCACCTGCAACACAGGGAAACAAGAGGCCATGAAACCGCCACACCACCCAAAATGTAATAGAACAAACTGCACCTCCCCAACTGCCCCTCACCTGACAGCAGCCATTACCCCCACAACAGTACCCACTCCAAAAAAGGCCTCATCTGATGAATTATGGGATGCACTGACAGAGAGAGCAGTTGTGAGGGGTCGACAATTGGCCTCAGTACCCATTCCCCCAGGCTAGGGTGGAGAAACATTAGCCAGGGTTCCTGCTGAGAGGTGCCAGGCTCCTCTGTGCCCTTACTGGCTCTCCCAGGGCAGCCACTCCTTGGTGTGGGGGGCGGGGGGGGGGGGTGGTGTTAACTTCCATAACCTTCCTGTTACTTCTCTCACTGCCCTTCCAACCCCACCGTATCACCAACCCACTCTCCATCACCTTCCAGAATGTGTTCTCATAAACGACGCCTTTGCCATCCATAATCTTACCGTGGATGAATCTGTTGATTACCTGGAGCTGACAGGTAACAATCCTCCATCAATGGATTGCCCTGCACTGACCCACCCTGGTGATGGCATAGCTCTTCATTGCCAAGTCGCACCTCGTCCTCTCCTCACCCCATAATTCTCACCTCTTCCATCTCTCCTGCCTCATTCATAATCCTTGTTGTGTACCGCCCTCCTTAGCCAAATACCGACTTAATGTAACAATCTCCTCCCTCAGCCTCTGCACCGAGCGACTTCTCATTTCAACCTATCCCTAAACTTCTCCGCCCTCTGATGGCCGCCCAATCTTCACACACCCCCGCCTCGCCATCTCTTGCAGCTTCTGCATTCCCAAGGTCTCGATCACTGGTGAGGCCATCTCTGACCACTTCCTTATCTCCCCGGCCACCCAGTTCTCCATCCCTTCCCCGAACCCCAACATTCTCACCATCCACCCCAGGAAAAAAAGCCCCCCCCCAACCCCACCCCCAGCTCCGTCCAATAGTCTCAGTGCCATCACCTCTTGGTGACATGTGCCAATGTTGGCCAGCTCAACCACTCCCTTACCTCATTCCCACCAAAGACTCAGCATCTTGCTGCCCCAATACAGTCTCCATCTTCACACTCTCACATCTGAAAGCCTCAAACTCGGACACACCTGCAGCCTGACTGGTCAATTCACTCATTACCAGCACAATTGTATGCAACTCTCCTTAGCCAACCCCTCCTAAAAGATCATCCGAGAGGCCAACAACCACCTGCGACTCCTTTTCTCCTTAATGAACCACCCGTTTCAACCCCTTTCCCCATCACCTCCAGCCTCACCTCCGATACCAGCTGAGAAGTCATGCAGTGCAGAGGACTAGGGGAGGAAGGGGCGTGAGACTTGGGACGGGGAGAATGGAAAACAGATTGAGACGATGCGTGCAGGTGTCTCTGCCAGTACCTTACATTCTTTGTGCTGCTCTTGACCTCTCCCCAGTCTCCCACTGATCCTACCCGGTCCTGTCATTCAGCAGTTTCTTCACCATCTTTGCTTAACCCCCCCGGCCCCCACCACCAAACTCATCTCTTCAACGAGACCCACCTGATGCTCCCTTGACTTCCCGGTCCCCTTAACTTCGGACCTCTCACCTGGTCCCCATGCCAAACAACTCTGTACATGGCTCCCTTTGGTCAGGCACGACCTCGGTCCTCAGCCTACTCTCCACCCACCCATCCTCTACAATACCTCCATCTCTAACCTCCCTTTCCTCAAATATGTTCCCCCCCTCAGCCCTGTTCAAATCCCTTCTTGGTCTGTTATCCCCACTCCGAGCTACAGCTCCCCCCCACTGTTCTCTTCATCGCCTCTCATCTGTTATCCATCTCCCTTGAACTGCCCTTCGGTGGTTTTATTCCGACATATCTAAACAAAGCCAACGTATCACCAGTAATGGGATCCTCTGCAGCCCCACACCACCATCCCAGGATCTGTCCAACACCACATCTTTGTGCCATAAACTCTTCTCTCTTGCCACCGACCCCATTCCCCCTCCCTGGCCGTTTGCTCAGGCTGAACCATCGGTGAAAACTTGGTGTCCTGTTCAAACCCCTGATCCTATCCATCACCAAAACCATGATCGTTCACCCCTAACACTGCCCCTGCCCCAAAACTCTTACCCAATCGCCACACAATCTCTTGCCAGACCCCCCATCATCCCCAAACTCCGTGTTCAAACTCAGCCACCCAATCCCTGTCCCTCAACAGGTCATGATGCGGAGATGCCGGTGTTGGACTGGGGTGGACAAAATTGAGAGGTCGCACAACACCAGGTTATAGTCCAACAGTTTTATTTGAAATCACAAGCTTTCGGAGCTATCGATCGCCCCTTCCTCAGGTGAAGTAGTAAAGAAATACAGACTCGACAAAGCATATATAGATAGAGAACAATGCATGTGTACCTTACAATTGCAGACAACTAAATTAAATCATCCTGACTATCTGCCGAGGTGTGATAAAGTTAATCAGATCAGCCAGGAAGGTACCACATCAAAGACATAGCAAGATACAACTGAGACAATGAGGTGGAGTCGCAGGGGGTCTAACGTGTCAAAAGCTGCCGTCTGTATGTAAAACGATAAGCTGTAAAAAAATTTTACTTTTTTACTGGGAAAATTTTTACTTTTTTACTGGGAATCACATCTGTGAACAAGCCAACGACGACTCGAGTCCGGATCACGTCATGTATCGTGACATAAACCCAAGATCCCGGTTGAGACCGTCTTCATGAGTGCGGAACTTGGCTATCAGTTTCTGCTCGATGATTTTGCCCGCCTAACCTCAGAAGTACCATCGTTCGCAGCAAATTACCCAGCTTTCAGGATAACAGCGACCACGACACCACACAACCCTGCCACGGCAAACTCTGCAACACATGCCAGATCATCAACACAGATACCACCATCACACGTGAGGACACTACCCACCAGGTACATGGTACATACTCATGTGACTCGGCCAACGTTGTCTACCTCATACGTTGCAGGAAAGAATGCACCGCGGCATGGTACATCGGCGAGACCATGCAGACACTGAGACAACGTATGAACGAGCACCGCGCAACAATCACCTGGCAGGATTGTTACCTCCCAGTCAGGGAACACTTCAGCAGTCAAGGACATTCAGCCTCGGATCTGCGGGTAAGCGTTCTCCAAGGCAACCTTAGGAACACACGACAGCGCAAAATCATCGAGCAGAAACTGATAGCCAAGTTCCGCACTCATGAAGACGGTCTCAACCGGGATCTTGGGTTTATGTCACGATACATGACGTGATCCGGACTCGAGTCATCGTTGGCTTGTTCACAGATGTGATTCCCAGTAAAAAAGTAAAAATTTTCCCAGTAAAAAAGTAAAAATTTTTTACAGCTTATCGTTTTACATACAGACGGCAGACTCCCTGCAACTCCACCTCATTGTCTCAGTTGTATCTTGCTATGTCTTTGATGTGGTACCTTCCTGGCTGACCTGATTAACTTTATCACACCTAGGCAGATAGTCAGGATGATTTAATTTAGTTGTCTGCAATTGTAAGGTACACATGCATTGTTCTCTATCTATATATGCTTTGTCGAGTCTGTATTTCTTTACTACTTCACCTGAGGAAGGGGCGATCGATAGCTCCGAAAGCTTGTGATTTCAAATAAAACTGTTGGACTATAACCTGGTGTTGTGCGACCTCTCAATTTTTTCCTCAACAGGTCCCCACCGACCCCCAGGTCCCCACTGAGGGGAGAGGGGAAGAGGGGTCCGCCAGCTCCTCACCCTGCCCAGCAGGGTATTCAATCCGACATGGAACACAGAACTTGCAGCCACTCACCCCCAGCTCGCAGGCTGCCGTCACCAGCTCCCCTGTGAAAACACCAACATTTCAGTCATTGGCAAAACAACAGAGCAGCAAAAAACATGCCCTCCCCCCCCGGGGCGATACTGACCAGAGTCCCCGCCCGGCACCGAGCGCTGCGCGGTCTGCAGGTAGACGGCAGACACGGCGGTGAAGAGCAGGGCCGGGGCCCAGGCCGGGGGCTCCGGCTCCCGCTCGGCTCCCTCGCCGTTTCCAGGGAAACCCATCCGAACCAAGCCACCCGCTCACTTCCGGCGACACGGCATTGTGGGTACTGCTGGGTCAAGGCTGCACCGACACAAATTCCCCTTAAAGGGGCGGGCCCAGACCGGCCTTAAAGGGGCGCGCCCAGGGGGGGGTGGGTCCACTTTTTGTTGAACCAATTATCTGTAAATTAATATAACTTTAAATAAAACTTATCAAATTAAATCACAATTACATTGTCCGGGGAGACGATGCACTCCAGTCCCCGCAGCGCCCACCGGTCTAGGAAGGCTTCAAGTGTGCCGGCGGTCACCGCGTGCTCCATCTCCAGGGCCACCCGGGCGCGAACATAGCCGCGGGAGAGAGGCAGGCAGTCGGGCCGAACGACCCCCTCTACCCTTGGCTCTGGGAATGCTGCCTACACACCTGGTTGTCAATGTCCTATTTTAATTGGACCAATAAGGGTGACGCTAGTGCCCCCTCAATCTGAGCAGGGCACCACTAACAAAAAAACATCTGACATCACCAAGCTAAAGGAAGCGTAGTGTTAAATAAAATTATGATCTCGCTGTCGTCATTTATGCAGTTTACCTCCTGCGGGTCTCACTGGCCACGGAAGGCCTCAAACGTCCCGCTGAGCAATGCACGGTCCCTCTCCAGAGTCACCCGGGCACAGACAAGGCCGCGGAAGAGAGGCAGGCAGTCATAGTGACCCTGTGGGCCTCACACATCCTCGACCTATAGACAGCAACTTTGGCCAGGCCCAAGAGCAGATCTCCAAGAAGCTCCTCCGACATGCCCCCCTCCCCCCACCCCACGTATTGAGTAGCTAAAGATCAGGAGCATGAGACTGAAATGAGGCCAAAATTTTAGGAGCAGCCCCCTTAAATAGGATAGGTGAGACAACCTCACACTCCATGTAGATGGGGAAAGCATCCCAGATTTGGGGTACAAGTGCACAGGACATTATTGACAACACCCTCGGGTAGATAAGGCTGTAAAAAAGCGAATGGAATTCTAGGTTTTATCACAAAACATATAGAATATTGAAACCAAGAGGAAATGATGAGTATAAAAGCAAAATAAGACCTCAGTTAGAGTAAAGGTACTGTGCTGGGCGCCATACTATAAGAAGGATGTTGAGGTTTTAGAGAGGGAACAACATAGATTCACTAGGATGCTGCTTGGTGTAAGGAAATACAAATACAAACAAAGACTTAAAAATTGGGCCTTTTTTATCAGAGCAATGCAGATAATGGGGCAATATGATAGAAGTGTTTGAAATGATGGAAGGATGGGACAGGGAGATAGAAGCAGACTGTTTCCAGTAGTTGAGGGGGTCAAAAACAAGGGGCTATTGATACAAGATTAAATGTAAGAGATTTAGAACAGAGGGCAAGAGAAACTTCTTCACAAAGAGTTTTAACAGCCGGGATGTTACCGGGGCCCAAGTCTTTGCTGTATCCAGTTCACTCAGTCGTTTCTTGATATCACATGGAGTGAATCAAATTGGCTGAAGACTGGCTTCTGTGATGGTGGGGACCTCAGGGGGAGGCCGTGATGGATCATCCACTCGGCACTTCTGGCTACAGAGGGTTGAGAATGCTTCAAGTGGGTTTTTCCCTTGTGTTGGTTCTCTCACCACCTGCCGCAAGCCCGGTCTGGTAGCTATGTCCTTCAGGACTCAGCCAGCTCGGTCAGTAGTGGTGCTACCGAGCCACTCTTGATGATGGACCTTGAAGTCCCCCACCAACAGTATATTCTATGCCTTTGCTACCCTCAGTGCTTCTTCCAAGTGGTGGTCAACATGGTTAATGTAAGTGCATAGTCTTGCACTGAATTCTGTTCGTTTACCTGATCATTGTAAAATAAATTAGCAGTTGATTTATTGCCTACTCTCAGGCTGATAGACTGTAGCTTCACTCCAAGCACTGATGACAAGGTGGCACCTGGTACATTTTCTTTCAATTTGTTCCTGGGATATGGGCGTCGCTGGCAATGCCAGCATTTATTGCCCATCCCTAATTGCCCTTGAGAAGGTGGTGGTGAGCTGCCTTCTTGAACCGCTGCAGTCCTGGTGTTGAAGGTACTCCCACAGTGGTGTTAGGGAGGGAGTTCCAGGATTTTGACCCAGCGATGATGAAGGAACGGCAATATATTTCCAAATCAGAATGGTGTGTAACTTGGAGGGGAACTTGCAGGTGATGGTGCTCCCATGCGCCTGCTGCCCTTGTCCTTCTAGGTGGAAGAGGTCGTGGGTTTGGGAGGTGCTGTCAAAGAAGCCTTGGCGAGTTGCTGCAGTGCATCTTGTAGATGGTACACACTGCAGCCACGGTGCTCCAGTGGTGGAGGGAGTGGATGTTTAAGGTGGTGGATGGGGTACCAATCAATCAAGCTTTGTCAAGCTTTTTGAGTGTTCTTGGAGCTGCACTCATCCAGGCAAGTGGAGATTATTATGAGATAGCTTGGCCTGCAAGAAAAAGGACAGCGTCTGAGTAAATATACAGCCATGGTCTTGCCTGATGTGCCTCCCATAGGTGAATAGCCCTTACTCTATGCAGCCATGGTCTTGCCTGATGTGCCTCCCATAGGTGAATAGCCCTTACTGTATGCAAAGTGTGGAATGTGCATGTGTGTTTCATGAGAGGGCCATAGGTGTTGGATGAGTGTTGGTCATTGGGGTTTTAAGTCCCTCTGGCCATAGAGTGAGGTTGAGATGGAGGGATGGAGAGGTATTGAAAAAAAGCCACTCACCCTGACGACCCGAGTGAGGTCGTTTAACTTTTTTCTACATTGTATATGGGTCCTGGGCACCATGCTTCTGGAAGAGACGCTCTGTGCCACCTCCCGCCACACTCTTCTGTAATCGCGCGGCAAAGGCCTCCTGCCACTCTCTGGGTACAGTATTGATCTTCTGCGCTCCACCACGCCAACCAGAGCCTCCAAGGTCCGCTCACTGAAGCGCTGTGCTCGCTCCCTGGCCCTCTCCATAGTCCTTGGCTGCAAGATTTAGGCACAGGTCTCTCCAGGCCGCGATTCAAGGCTCCAATGAGCAGGGTGTGGCTGGAGAGCAAGATCAACCCTCCCCTTCAAGAACTGGCCGGCGCCAGTGTGTCTGTGTTCCATCGCTAACTGACAGCACCTGCGCTGCGCCCGCGCTCTGAGTTAGCACCTCGCTCCTCAGCCTTTGCGCCTTAAGAGAGGTGTATAGCGCCTGATTTAGCGCTCCAATCACCTCCGGGGGCGATAAAAGCCAAGTTTGCAGTCGGAGGCGATAATTAGCGCCAGGCGCTAAACTTTGCGCACGGCCGATAATCGCGCCCCAAACAGGGCAATACGGAATTTTTCCCCGACTATGCCCTCAAATCAATAAAGCACAGTCCCAACCGAAACTGGTGGAAGGCAGGAGATGGCCAGGCCATTGTCTTCCAGGAGATAAGCCAGTTAAGCAAGTTCGGTTTGAGATTGAAACCCATTACCTGCTAATGGGGACCATCAATTCAGGAAACGACAGACATCCAGTAACCAGCACTCATTGTCTCTCCAGGTGCCAGGCCTGGGAGCGGGGAAACGGAATATCATTTTTCACAAAGATTTCAAAGGTCATGAGTCACTCCAGGCCACAGGAGTGTCCAGACAGATCCTGGCGGGAGAAAAGGTGATGGGTTTTTGGGTATATGAGGAGCCGTTCGGGGGCTGCTCTCTCTCTCTCTTCTCCTCGGCATCAATCTACAGCGAGTCTCCCGAGTGGGGCTCGGCTCGACGGAACACCGCCAGAAGCTGAGTGCTGCTCTTCATCCCTCATCAACGGACCTCAACTCAAACTGGAACTTGGATACCGCGTCGGCGGTACGGAACCAGGAGCGAGACGTACAGGAAGAAGCTGCAAGCAAGACAACGGGCAATCGGGGTGAGCATATTGCCTGCTCCTACACATCCACAAGACCACTTAGCTGTGTGAGGGGGTGATTGTGAGTCCCAACCAAACCTTAGAGGGGTTCAGTGCTGGGGTCCTGTGTTAGTTTATTTCACGGGAGGGTTCTTTTATTAGACCGTGGTAATTTAGCACTGTATGGCTTGTTGGACAACCCAGGGTTGTATTGTTTTGTACTGTTACGAGTGTTATTGTTAATCCTATTAAACACAACATGGTTGAGCTCAAATGGGTGTCCGAGTCTGATCTGTCCATATAATCCCTATCGTCCAGAACTTGTAGTAAGAGGTGTGTTTTCGGTGTGCCCGAGAAAACCACTTACACGTGGCAAATGTGACACCATTGTTCAAGAAAGGGTGTAAGGACAATCCTAGTAACTACAGGCCGGTCAGTTTAACATCAGTGGTGGGTAAAGTTTTAGAAACAATAATCAAGGAAAAAATTAATGGGCACTTGGAGAGGTTTAAGCTAATTAGGGAGAGCCAACACGGGTTTGTAAAAGGCAGATCGTGTTTGACTAATCTAATTGAATTTTTTGATGAAGTAACAGGGAGGATTGATGAAGGGAATGCAATGGATGTTGTCTACATGGATTTTAGGCGTTTGACAAAGTACCACATAGAAGGCTGGTTAACAAAATTGAGGCTCATGGAATAGGTGGGTCAGTGGCAGCTTGGATAAGGAATTGGCTTAAGGATAGAAAACAACAAGTTGTGGTAAATGGCTGTTTTTCAGACTGGAGGATGGTAGACAGTGGTGTTCCCCAAGGGTCAGTATTGGGGCCACTGCTTTTTTTGATATATATAAATGACCTTGATATTGGAATACAGAGTAGAATTTCTAAATTTGCCGATGACACCAAACTTGGGGGTGTGGCAAACAGTGAGGATGACACCAATCGACTGCAACAGGACATAGAAAGGCTAGCAGAATGGGCAGACAAGTGGCAGATGGAATTTAATACAGAGAAGTGTGAGGTGATGCATTTTGGCAGAAGGAAAAGGGAGGGGCAATATACACTTAATGGCACAGTTTTAAAGAGTGTGCAGGGACAGAAGGACCTGGGAGTTAATGTGCATAGGTCCCTGAAGGTGGCAGGACATATTGAGAGAGTGGTTAGCAAGGCATATGGGATCTTGGGCTTCATAAATAGAGGTATTGAGTACAAAAGTAGAGAAGTTATGCTGAATCTTTATAAAGCGCTGGTTAGGCCACAACTGGAGTATTGTGTCCAGTTTTGGTCACCACACTTTGGGAAGGATGTGAAGGCCCTTGAGAGGGTGCAGAGGAGATTTACCAGAATGGTTCCGGGGATGGGGGATCTTAGCTTCAAGGACAGGTTGGAGAAGCTGGATTTGTTTTCATTAGAGCAAAGGAGGTTGAGGGGTGATTTGATAGAGGTGTACAAGATTATGACGGGTTTGGATAGGCTAGACGGGGAAAGTCTGTTCCCACTAGTTGATGGTACAAGGACTAGGGGACACAGATTTAAGGTTTTGGGCAAGAGATACAGCGGGGGATGTGAGGAAAAACTTTTTTCCGCAGCGAGTGGTGAGGACCTGGAAATCGCTGCCGACGGAAGTGGTGGAAGCGGAGACACTCAATGTTTACATGGGGAGACTGGATAGGCACTTAAGGGAAATAAACTTGCAGGGCTACGGGGATAGAGCAGGGGAATGGGACTGACTGGATTGCTCTACAGAGAGCAGGCACGGACTCAATGGGCCGAATGGCCTCCTTCTGTGCCGTTATGACTCTATGGGGGAAAAATTCAGTTGGTTGCGCCTCCTGTTAGCGCCTTAAGAGGGTGCTAATGGGGCGCAAAGCAATTAGCGCCTGGGTGTTTGCGCCGCTCGCGAAATTAACTAGACATTTTGTGGCGGCGCTAAACACTACCGCCACGATCTCCTGCGCCGGCAGATCGTGACGTCAGTCGAGTGCAGAACGCTCTGGTAGCGCCCCGGAGCGGATATTGAGTGGCGCCCCAGCTTTACCGCCTGCCGCTAGGAACAACAGGTTGAGGGGAGCGTTTTGCAGTCAGGAAGGGACTGGGGGAGCGCTATTTAAAGGCGACCGCTTTCTGCCTTTTTTTGTTGGTGACATTTTTCAACCACGCATTCTGAGAGAGAGAGAGAGAGAGACTTCTGGAGAGATTCAACGCTGTGTGAAGGAGTTTTGGGTACTGAGCAGCACTTTGCAGGTTCATTTTGATTTGCCCTTCCTTGTATCGATTTAGAAGAGAGTGTGGGGGTTGCACTCTGAGCTCTTTCCCTGGTACTCTCCATTGTTCTTTCCAGCAGATTTGATGTACAGGTCTCTCCAGGCCGAGATTCAAGGCTGCAATGAGCAGGATGTGGATGGAGAGCAAGATCAACCCACCCCTTTAAGAACTGGCTGGCGCCATTGTGTCTGTGTTCCATTGCTGACTGACATCACATGAGCTTCGCCAGCGCTCTGAGTTAGCACCTCGCTCCTCGGCCTTTGCGCCTTAAGACAGATGTGTAGCGCCTGATTTAGCGCTCCAATCACCTCCAGAGGCGATAAAAGTCAAGTTTGCAGCCGGAGGCGATAATTAGCGCCAGGCGCTTATCTTTGCGCCTGGCCGATAATTGCACCCCAAACGGGGCAATACTGAATTTTTCCCCCTATGACTCTAAGGATATTAATTTAATCCTTTCTCACTGCACAATACTAGATCTAAAATAGCCTGTTCCCTAGTTGGTTCCTCAACATACTGATCTAGAAAACTATCTTGCATACATTCCATGAATTCGTCCTCCACACTATTACTGCAAATTTGGTTTGCCCAGTCTATATGTAGATTAAAGTCCCCCATGATTACTGTATTACCCTTGTTACATGCGCCTCTAATTTCCTGATTTATAAGAACATAAGAACATAAGAAATAGGAGCAGGAGTAGACCAATCGGCCCCTCGAGCCTGCTCCGCCATTCAATGAGATCATGGCTGATCTGATCCAACCTCAACTCTAAAGAACACAAGAAGTAGGAGCAGGACCAGGCCACTCGGCCCCTGGGCCCACTCCGCCACCCACAGGGCCTTGACCGATCCGAACTCAAACTCATGTCCAATTTCCAGCCCGCTCCCCGTAACCCCTGATTCCCTTTACTTCTAGGAAACAGTCTATTTCTGTTTTAAATTTATTTAATGAAGTAGCTTCCACAGCTTCCTGGGGTAGCAAATTCCACAGACCCACTACCCTCTGAGTGAAAAAGTTTCTCCTCATCTCAGTTTTGAAAGAGGAGCCCCTTATTCTAAGATTATGTCCCCTAGTTCTAGTTTCACCCATCATTGGGAACATCCTCACCGCGTCCACCCGATCAAGCCCCTTCACAATCTTATATGTTTCAATAAGATCGCCTCCCATTCTTCTGAACTCCAATGAGTAGAGTCCCAATCTACTCAACCTCTCCTCGTATGTCCACCCCCTCATCCCCGGAATTAACCGAGTGAACCTTCTTTGTACTGCCTCGAGAGCAAGTATGTCTTTTCTTAATACGATAGCAAAATACTGCGGATGCTGGAAATCTGAAATAACAACAGAAAACGCGGGAAAAACTCAGCAGGCCAGGCAGCATCCGTGGAGAGAGAAAGAGAGTTAACGTTTCAGGTCGATGACCTTTCGTCAGAACTGGGAAGAGCCGGAAATCAAATAGATTTAAGGCCAGGGTAAAGCTGGGAAAAGGGGGAGGGGATAAAAGAACAAAGGGGGAGATGAAGAGACATTAAGAGACATTAAGAGATATGCAAGGCTAGAGGTGGTGTTAATGTGACAGATTAAGGCTGAAAGAAGTGTGAAATCCACTGGCAGAATGAAGGACAGCTGCCAGCTTCTAGGAGGAAAAAAAAGGTGGGGGGGGCAAATAAAAGGGTGGAAAAAATAAAATATAAATATGATTGGAGCTGAGGTTATGATCTAAAATTGTTGAACTCGATATTGAGTCCAGAGGGCTGTAGCGTGCCTAACGAAAGATGAGGTGCTGTTCCTCGAGCTTACGCTGCGCATCCGTGGAACAGTGTAATAGGCCGAGGACGGTGAGGTCAGAGTGGGAGTGAAGCGGTGAATTAAAGTGACAGGCGACCGGGAGCTCGGGGTCCCCCTTACGGACTGAACGGAGGTGTTCCGCAAAGCGGTCACCCAATCTGCGTTTGGTCTCCCCAATGTAGAGGAGACCACATCGTGAGCAGCGAATACAGTATACTAAATTGCAGGAAGTACAAGTAAATCGCTGTTTCACCTGGAAGGGGTGTTTGGGGCCCTGGACAGTGGGAAGAGGGGAGGTGTAAGGGCATGTGTTGCATCTCCTGCGCGTGCACGGGAAGGTGCCGGGCGAAGGGGAAGGGGTGCTGGGGGTGGTAGAGGAGTGGACTAGGGTGTCGCGGAGGGAGCGGTCCCTGCGGAATGCTGAAAGGGGAGGTGAGGGGAAGATGTGTTTGGTGGTGGGATCACGCTGGAGGTGGTGGAAATGGCGGAGGATGATCCGTTGAATGTGGAGGCTGGTGGGGTGAAAGGTGAGGACAAGGGGAACCCTATCGTGGTTCCGGGAGGGAGGGGCGGGGGTGTGGGCAGAAGTGCGGGAGATAGAACGGACACGGTCGAGGGCCGTGTCGACCACGGTAGAGGGGAATCCTCGGTTGAGGAAAAAGGAAGACATGTCGGAAGCACTGGTATGGAAGGTGGCATCATCAGAGCAGATGCGGCGGAGACGGAGAAACTGGGAGAATGGAATAGAGTCCTTACAGGAGGCGGGGTGGGAGGAAGTGTAGTCCAGGTAGCTGTGGGAGTCAGTGGGCTTGTAGTGAATGTTAGTCAATAACCTATCCCCAGAGATGGAGATGGAGAAGTCGAGGAAGGGAAGGGAAGAGTCGGAGATGGACCATGTGAAGGTGAGGGAAGGGTGGAAATTGGAAGCATAGTGAATGAAATGTTCTAGTTCAGGGCGAGAGCAGGAGACGGCACCGATACAGTCATCAATGTACTGGAAAAAGAGGTGAGGGAGGGGACCCGAGTAGGACTGGAACAAAGAGTGTTCCACATATCCCACGAAAAGGCAGGCATAGCTAGGACCCATGCGGGTACCCATAGCAACACCTTTAATTTGGAGGAAATGGGTAGAGTCAAAGGAGAAGTTGTTCAATGTGAGAACAAGTTCAGCCAGGCGGAGGAGGGTGGTGGTGGATGGGGACTGGTTGGGCCTCTGTTCAAGGAAGAAGCGGAGTGCCCTCAGGCCATCCTGGTGGGGAATGGAGGTGTAGAGGGATTGTACGTCCATAGTGAAGAGGAGACGGTTGGGGCCGGGAAACTGGAAACTGTAAAAATGGCGGAGGGCATTGGAAGAGTTGTAAGGGATACTCTCCTGACCCTGCGTGTCTCGTAGCCTGTGAGGTTCACGCGGCTCTGTGCAGCCTGTATGTCAGTGCGGGTCTAGGCCTGGTCTCCAGCCAGTCTGGGAACACTAGACACCCCTGTGAGTGGTTCGAATCACTCTCCCTTACGGTTCTAGACACTGGACTTAGATGCGAGAGCAGTAATGGAGATAAAACTCATGTAGACTTGGTTTGAACGGTACGAAATGGAAAATCTTTATTGCATGATACTTAAAATTATGAAATACATGTCATATGCACAGATTAATGACAGTACAATCTTACAAACAGTTATAATCACTCTTAGGGAAACGAGGAACGACCAGCACAACGTAAATAGGGCACACATTACAAATATCCTTAATTTAAACCCTCCCCTATCAATAACTATCCTAAAACTAGCTTCGCAGGATCCCGAGACTCATGCTCACCACTCGTAATAACTCGGAGAAAATCCCGAATAGCTGATCGGATGTTTTTCACCGCAGCGCCCACGTGTTGGTCAGGAGATCTCCTGGTCCCACTTGTTTACTGCTTCTGCTGCTCGGTCAGTCGGCTGGACCGTCCGCTGTAGTGAAGACCTCTGTTGGTTGGATACAGGGTATGGTGGAGCACCGTTGTCAATATCATTGATACGATGTGTTTGCACAGTCCAGTTATCGTCGATGCAATATGTCTTGTTAAAGAAGAAAACTTCCTGTCGAGAAGACTTGGCTGATCGACCTACAGGCGCGGTCGGGATTTACTGACCGTGGCGATGGATAAGGTCTTCTTCTCTTCTCCTCTCATCTCATCTCATCTCATCTCCTCTCGGGCCTTTGGTTCCGCTGCCAGCTACCAACATAGGTCTTTGCAACAGTCTTTCACCCAGGAGCAGCCACGATGATAACAGCAGCAAGCGGCAAGAGTCACGAACACGAGGCAAGGGCAAGAATCAAGAGTCAAGAGAGAATGGACGGTTTGGGCCTGCAATTATAGTGCACAGTTCTTCCGTTTCCCGCCCAACTATAATGTCCATTCTTTTGTTTAAGGTTTGGCGCCCAAAAAGTCCTGTAAGGGTGATCTCTGTCTTTAATGGGTTTCGGGGCTACTCCTGAATGTTTGAGTACCTGCTAATACTTCTCCCATTGTTAAATCGGTCGGTGTTCCCCCTGGAGGGGTTTGGGGCTTCCAAGTGTCCTGTATAACTACCTGCTAACGGCTCTCTCATCGTAGAGCCGTTGGGAGTTTACATATTAATGTCCTTTGGATGGGCCCTTGATGGCTTTCCTTTGTACCTGGGAGACCGATTCCAGTATCGATGTTTATACTGTAAACCCATAATGTCCTGTGTATTGTCTTCACTGTGCTGAATCGTTATCGATCCTGCAAAAATGTTTATTGGAACGCCATCTTGTCTGCCTGCCGAAAAGTCTCGAATGTTCTGTCACGCGGTGCGGCGGCCATTTTACAGGCTGCTTGTGTCCAATTTAAACCTGACAGCATTCCGCTGAAATAAAAGCTGTTTTGAACGAAACTTGTGTTTTCTCCTTAATAAAATGAAATCGCGATAATTGCGAATTCTACAGTCCCTCCTGTTGATGCGAATAACTCCGCTTATCGTATCAAAAACTCAGTGGTGAGCAATCTTATCTCGATTTCACTCCGAATCCAGTAAATTAATCCCATAAATTTTAACTTAACTAGGGTCTCTGTGTCGTCCTTATTTCCCAAGAAAATCACATTTTATATCACCATAGGCATCATTTGCCCTTAAACTTACACCACTTGTTTTCCTTCCCGGCGTAACCAGGCCGATACCTCACGCATCACCTGTATATTTATCTTTTATTCAGGGAAAGGAAAAACAAAACCCAAAAAACCAAACAATCAACACCATCACCAAAATAAACAAATCCCAACTCTTAAACATGTCGAGTTTCCAACGTATTTACAATGAGTACAAACTTCCGCGGCGCACGTGGCGAGCGGGAGTGACGCCATCTTCCCATTACACTGCGCTCTCATCGTGCACGCGCACGTAACGTTCTCGCCACTCTCCCGTGTTCTCATGCTTGGTGAGGCGCTTGTCTCTTTTACAATGTATGAACAAAAGGTATACTACAATAAACACTTGACAGACGACTAAAATGTGGGAGGCTATTCTGACCCATGAGGGCACTTCAATATTCGTGAACAGATTCCACCACGGTGGAACCACTATGTCCAAAATGTCTGTACCTATCTCGACGGTTTTCTGTTCTAAAGTATAGAAATGCTTTTGTGACACCGCGACGGCTTTCAGAAGTTTGGTTAAATGCTCGGGGAGAGGGGGAATGAGGTACCCAAAATGTGCGACAAATCGCTGCAAGTCGGTAAAATTCTCTTTTACTGTGAGGTGAACAGTGGATGGTTCAGGGATTGGGATAATTCGCTGTTGTGCTACTTGAACTTCAGCCCTGGGTTTAAAACAGAAACTGCTGTCACTCACCGGACACCGGCTACGGTTTCCATGCTGGTAGTGTTGCGCTGCAGTGGTAACACAATATGTTCCACCCCCGATGTATGCTACCTGCGGAGGCACATGATCTTGTGCCATTGCCTCCATGGTGCAATTCATGGACTTGGCGCCAGCCGTTCTGAACCCGCACTGTGGTGTTAAAAAGGCATTCAAGTGCTGGGGGCACAGTATTATGTGTGCTCCCCTGCCACGACAACCAGAGAGATCTGTACCTGTCATCGTTTGCTCCCAGCGGATGACGTAAGGTGGAACCGCTGCATAACGAATGTGGGCTCCCCCCTGAATGACACCAATGTTCTCTACCCGATACACCGGGGCGGGCTTTGCTGTGTTGCCCAAAACCGGCATGCGTAATACTATTCCCATAATAGTATGGTTTGAACGTCCGCAGTCCACGGGGACTGGGTAAGCTTCTGAAGCTAGCCTGAGCTGGCACGGACTTAATGCATTCTGAAAAGGGTGGAGCGCCCGCAGGTGTTTGTTACTTATCCAGGACGGGACCAAACCTTGTTTTAAATCCTCCAAATTACTGCGGCCCTCGCCCAGTAACCACGCCCCGTAAAGCACGCACACCTCGTTCTGCGCAGCTTGATCGGATGCATTCCGATCTTCCCTAATCAGGGCATTTACCGTACGCGCATGTTTCTCCAGCTCTGCTATAATCTCTTTTAAGTGTAGTGTCATGGCTTGGTCCTCGTGCAGACCCGACCCTACCACTTTATTCTCATCTGTGAGAATATCCTTTAACTGTGTTTTTAAACCATTAATCTGGGTCTGCAGCTCCACACTGTCTAGAGCGTTGACCACAGATGTCCCTGTGTTAAAAGCAGTGAACGCATCGTTCACCAAACCCCTTCTTTGCCTCCCAACTTGATCCAAAACTTCCTGCGGTGCGGTGTATAAGCTTGTCTTATCAATTTCCGCGAAATCGAACTCGTAAAACTGCCTGAACATCTTGGTCAACAGGACCTGGTACAACTGTTCCGTCTTTTTGGGGCACCACACTGGTAACCGTACCTCAGTGAGATTTAAAATCACCGAGGCCACCGCGTAATGCACTCCCTGAAATAGTATCTGGTCTGTGGGGACCAGTACCAAACCGTTCCCGGGTCCCTTACTAGTTTTAGGGCACCCTTCTTCCTCAGTTAGAACTACCGGAATCGTGGGCGGGGCTTTGCGTGGGCGCGTAATGAGCTCAGTGGCATTTACTGGGATCGGGGAGAATGGGGCTCCGCACCCCCTGGTGCTCGCATCCCACCTCATCCCCTGTCCGTTATCCTGCCACTGGTTAATAAAGAATATGGAGATGCCTTTGGGGCAAACGTACTTTGACCCCCACATACAAACATAAATCCCCTCATCTGGTTCCCACCATTTGTCCCAACAGACTTTCACTTGTCCATCTGTCCCCGTAATTGTCCGATGGGTATTATTACCCAGTCGCTCCCACTCAACCGAAGAGTTCCTCATAGTTTTGCTCAGCTTTCGCAGCCACCACCATCGGCTCAATGGGACATTCCCACTGCAAGTCAAACAAATCCGTTTGCCGACGGTGACGCTGATCCTGGGTGCGATGATCCGTACTTTGGGGCACATTAAAGAAGTCTCTTTGTAGGCGAACCCCGATGTGCTGGAATACTCCGTTGAGTTCGTTCCCAGCCATCCTGGCCACCTTCCCTTGTGGAAATAGGTGCTGGTCCCTTCTGCCTTCCGTCTTCCGGTCCCATCCACCGCGATGGGGGCCGTGTCCCCGGAACATCCAAACACCACGACATCCTTGGTGAGGCCCCGATAGGCCAATCCACATCCGATTGCCACGAGCAATACTATGAGTCGTTCCATCCTTCCTTGGTTCCTGTGATCAGATAGAATGAGGTAGCCAGCCTCGCAAAAAGTCTCTGGCTTTTGTGACGGGTGAGCGGGTCCCCTGACCTCGCCTCACGTAAACTTCAACGTTTGCTAAATAGACTTCCTCTAAACCTAGCCTTAAAACTCCCATCATTTGTCGTTATCTGTTAAAAACACTACAAACTTAAACTTATTAAAACTACTTAAAACTTTAAACTAAAACTTAAAACCTTAAACTAATAACTTTACAATGCCGCCCGTTCTCAGGGCGGCCCCTTTAAATCCTGAGAAGGCTGCTGCGAGCTCTTCCCGACGGTGGGAGGGCACTGACCCTTCCCTCTGATCTGCCGCAGCCTGTTGCTGCGCTGACCCTTTCCTCTGATCTGCCGCAGCCTGTTACTGCCTCGATGTGGCCTGTCTCTACCCGGGTTATCTTAACCTGAAACTTACGCCCTGGGGCAGCCTGTGGACCTGACCACGTCTTCCTGGGCTGGGGTGCTCTGCTTGACCTACGGGGAACTGCTATGGGCGGGGGCTCCGTGACGGACGGACCGGGTCCCGAGACCTTCAACGGGATGACCTGGGGTTCCATCACAGGCGCCAGCCCCGCCTCCGCTGACTCCGCCTCCCTAACCTCGGGGCTGGCAGTTCGGGGCCCCGCCCTGCTCGGCCCAGCAGGCGGCCCTTCACTCGCGAACTCTGCCTCCCCTGAGGACTGGACGTTTAAAGCGGGCGGCCACACCTCTGGGAACCACATAGCGGCTGGCCCGGCCTCCTCTAGCTCCTTCCTCCTGCTGTCGGGACCTGCAGCTTGTGTGTCCACCCCGTATGGATCTCTACCTAGCGGCCCCAATCCTTCCAGACCGTTCCTGTGAAACCACCCGTCATCATCACTATGCTCATCTGCACTATCCTCATCTGACCAGGGTACCCTGGGGTCCTCGTCATCTAACCCCCAACTCCAGAAAAACGCTGCATGATCGTCCGGGATGTCCCTTCCCCTGATGCAAGCTGCTACGCCTGCCTGTGTGCCTTGTGGTCCTACCTGGGGCTGTGTTTTCCCGTTGGCGGGATTTACCCCTGTAGTTTTCCCTTGCGCACCCGGCTGGTACAGTTTACATTGGTTTATGTGGAACCACTTAGTGCGCCGAGGTACTTTTACGGCGTAAACCATGGGACTCGCCTTGTCTACAATGTTGTAGGGTCCCATATACAGTGGTTCCAGACTCCCTACTCTGGCGTAGTTTCTGACCATGACCTGGTCTCCTACTTCCCACTCCCGCGTTTTGCGGGGTTCCAGCAACAAGCGATTGCCCTGGTGCTGCCTTCCCATGTTCCCAGCCGCCTGCTCATAAACTTGCTTCAGGCGCTCCAAGAGAGTTTGGGCGAACTTGTCCCTGCTGATCTCTTGAAGCTGACCCTCAGTGAGCACCGGGGCTAGCACATGGGTGGGGGTTCGCATGAGCCTGCCGGTCATTACCTCGTGCGGGGAGTACCCCGTACTTTTTGACTGACTGGCCCGGACCCCCATGAGGACTAAAGGCAGAACTTCCGCCCATTTTTGGGGCGAGTTCCTAGTCTCTTTCCTCAATTTCTCCTTCAGGGTCCGGTTCATACGTTCAACAATCCCGGATGACTGGGGATTGTGTGCTACGTGCCACTTCCCTTCAATGCCCAAAAGCATGAGGGTGTTCTGCATCACCTGGCCGGTGAAATGACTCCCTTGGTCTGACTCCACAAAACGGGGGAGTCCCCACCGCGAGAACACTTCCCGGACCAAGATTTTTGCAGTACCCAGTGCCGTAGCTGTTCGACAAGGGAAGGCTTCCACCCACTTGGAAAACACATCCACCAGGACGAGGCAGTACTTATAACCTCCCTGGGTGGTGGGCAGGGGTCCTATATAGTCGATCTGTATCGACTGCCATGGTCCCTCTACCCTTCTTACGTGTCCCATGGGCACCTTCCTTTTCTGGGGGTCTGGGTTATTTGCAGCGCACACAAGACAGTTTGCACAGAACTCGCGGACTTGTTCCCTGAGCCCTGGCCACCATCCCGCTTGCTCTACCCGTTGCCAGGTAACCTCGGGCCCGGGGTGCCCTGCCCCTGGTCCCTCGTGAGCCAACTGGAGGAATTCCCTCCTGTGCTGCTGCGGCACAACCCACTGCTCCTCGCGGAACAGCATGCCTTCCTTAACTGAGAGGGTTGCCGTACTGTACGGACCTTCTACCTGCCTCCCCTCAGCAATCGTTTTTAGGACTGCTTTTAGGGCGGGATCCTGGGCTTGGACGGTCTTAAGGTCTAGGGGCAATGCTACCCTGGTGTTCCCGGTATTCCCGTCCCCACCTCGGACCGCTGCTATGGGTCCGGTTCTATAGGGGTTCCAGAAAGTACCGTCGCGGGCACCCTCCCTGGCTAGCGCATCCGCCTGCCGGTTGCCCTCCCCACGGGGCTCTGTGGAGGAGTGAGCTTTCACCTTATGGATGAAAATCTCCCCTTCCTCCCCTACTGCTGCTGCTAAGATCTTTTCCAGCAAGGGCTTTACCGTTAAAGGTCGCCCGTCCGCGGAGGTGTATCCACGGCGGGACCAGATGGCCAGGTATTCCGTACACGAATTGCAGGTGAACATACTGTCCGAGCAAATCGTGTATGGGGTTGGGAAAATGTCTGGGTGGGTTACCACGTACACCACGGCAGACAGCTCAGCCTGCTGCGCGCTCATGGTGCTAGGGAGCTTGATCGCCAGGGCAAGGTCTGCCGCAGGGTCATAAACTCCACACCCTGTGAGTCGCTCGCCAGCAGATACTGTGCTAGACCCATCAACATAAATCTCGCGCCCAGTGGGATGTATCCCGGCCCGTAAACCTATGTTGACGTCCCACACCCCCTCCACCGAACACCGGTGGGCTGTACCGGGGTATACCAAATTGGCCGCAAGCCTGGGCTCGCAAAGACCTTTTACTCTGATGTCCAACTGGGAGAGAAGAAGGGTCCAACGCGCAATGCGTGCGCTGCTTACGGTCCCGTCTTTAATCCTCCCATCCAGAAGCATCTTAGTTGGTGTGTGATGTGTGAGGAGAGTGATGGGAGAGAGCCCTGTGAAGATCGCTGATCTTTTCACAGCCCAATGCGTGGCTAAAAGGTGCCTTTCGCAATTGGAAAAACTTCTCTCCACATCCGTTAATACCCTGGATGAATAGACAACCGGCCTCAGCTTGCCGTGACGCTCTTGGAGCAGCACGGCGCTTAAGCTGTCTCCGCTGGCAGCTACCTCCAGGAAAAACTCCTTCCCCCCATCTATGGCCCCTAAGGCTGGCGCGGTCTGCAGATCCCTTTTTAACTTCTCGAAGGCTGCTTGGCAGCCCTTGTCCCAAAGCCACTCTACTCCCTTATGGAGGAGTCGGAGGAGCGGCGCCGCTGTGGCCGCATAATCCTCGATAAAATCCCTGCAGTAACCGGTCAGTCCCAAGAAGGACCTCACACCCCTTACGTTGTTGGGAATCGGTAATTCTTGCACCGACTCCCTCCTTGCTTTGTCTATGGCTCTTTCCCCAGCGCGTAGGGTCAGTCCCAGGAATTTTACTTCCTGCTGACCGATACGTGCTTTCTTTGGGTTTACTTTAAAACCCTTTCTCGCTAACAGCTCCAATAACTCGTCCAGCAGTGGTCCGTGCTCCTCCCTTGAGTCCGTAAATAGGAGCAAATCATCCACATACTGTACTATCTGATTGGGCTGACTAAACTCCTTTAGACTTCCTGCCATACACTGGTGAAAAATACTGGGGCTATTGTGGAAACCCTGTGGCAAGCAGTTCCACGTGTACTGTTGCCCTTTAAACGTAAAGGCAAACTTGTACTGGTCCTCTCGCCGCAGCGGGATGGACCAAAAACCGTTCGAGATATCCAGCACCGTGAACGTGGTCGCGGACGCTGGGATGCTCCCTATTAGGTCAGCAACTGCTGCTACTGTGGGCGCGCAGGCGGGGATGTTACTGTTAAGGACTCTGTAGTCCACCGTGGCTCTCCACGAATTATCCGGCTTCCTAACCGGCCATAATGGGGAGTTCACGTGTGTGGCTATCGGCCTCAACACGCCCTGCTGCACCAAGGAAGACATTGCTGCCTCCATATCGGGTTCTGCTTCTTTGGGGAAGTTATACTGCTTTTGGGGTCGGGTCATGGGGTCCCCATCTACGCTGACCTCAAACCCGACCACCCTCCCACAATCGTGCTTGTGGGTTGCAAACGCGTGCATATTATCTGTCACGTACGTCTGCATGTCCGTTGGGACATCTGCGACCATAAGCCTGAGGTCGTAGCCTCCGGATGGCTGTACGGTACACAGGACCCCTGTTTCTTCCTCCCCTTGAATTACCATTACTTCGCCCTTTTCCCCTTTAGCCCCCCAGAGACAGTGATTTCTGAGGTCCACGAGGATCCCGTGTCCCGCTAGCAGATCGGACCCGAGAATACCTCTTCCACCCCCCTTTTGCCATGCCATCAGTATACACTTCCACTTAATGCGAAGTGTCCCTAAACGAATGGATAGCGGGAGGGAAAACGTGCCAGCCTGTTCTTTCCCTGTGAACCCTGCTAGCGTGAATGGGACCTTGGTAGATAGCGGCGAGTCAAAAGGGTCATCTGTATGGATTATGGTGCAAGAAGCTCCCGTGTCCAACAGATAACTGCCCTTTTGTTTCTCTACCTCCATCTCCACCACAGGTCGCCTCCACGCATCATAGCTGAGCGGACACAGGTAGACGGGCTGTGCTGGTTCTAGTCATGGGGCACTATTAGACGGTCCTGCGGCACCTACGGGGCCGGTTGCGACCGCCACCTGTCCACGCGCATTTAAAACCATCTTGCGCATGACTCCTAACACTGCTTCGAGGTCTTCGGGAGAGGTGGGTACCTTTGCTTCCTTAGCCGGGACAGGCGCCTGGGCTCGGACCGCGGGATTCTTATCCTTGGAATCCTTCCAAGGGTTCCTGCAGTGCTTGCGCCAGTGCCCTGTCTTCCCACACCCGTAACAGGCATTGCTTGCCGGTGGGGCGCGATTACCCTCCTGATGCCACTCTCTTTGAGCCGGGGCTGCGGGTCGTACCTCATGTACTCTTCCCTTAAAGGGACGTGTTGCCATACCCCTTATGTTACGGTAACCTAACGTGAGTCGATTCAAGACCGACTCTTCCGTAAGGTTGAGGTCATTGGGATCGAACCAGGCTTTTGCCTGCTCTCTAACGGCTGGTAAACTGTTGGCTATTATGCACCTAAGCCAATGAATTAAAGCGGCGCCTTCCACATC
The DNA here is from genome assembly GCA_030390025.1 of Squalus acanthias. Taxonomy (NCBI): domain Eukaryota; kingdom Metazoa; phylum Chordata; class Chondrichthyes; order Squaliformes; family Squalidae; genus Squalus; species Squalus acanthias. The sequence goes on from JASTWF010000234.1 coordinate 647,769, forward strand.
TTCGCGTTCGGGCGCACCTAGACAGCTGCGCTCATATACTGGCCACAGCCTGTCGGCAAAAACCTTCGGGGGTTCTCCCTCCATCTGCACTGTCTGTCCCACTCTAGCAAACGGACCTCCGTCGTTCGCTCCCACTACTTCTAGGACCTCATTTTTCAATTCCTCATAACTTTTATTACCCCTCTTGCTATCGCCTGAGAGACACTGAAGGACCGAGCTGTCTAATGAGAACAGCAGCATTTTTGCTGTCTCCCCATCATCGCAGCCGTTAATGGCTGCGGCTTGCTCAACTTCCCTAAAATGTACGGAAGGGTCGTCTATCTCGGTCAGCTTCCTTACGTGGTTTATCATGGCTCTCAGCTGATGTGAACTGTGAGGCAACACCAGCTGTCCGAGGAGATCCCCCGGTTCTTCCCCACCGTTTCTGCTTGGGCCCCTTTTAATCCCCGTTACTGGATACAACGATCCCTTTTCTACCTCCTTTTCAACGGGCTCTTTTGTTTCTTCCGTTGCTTCCTCCCTAACCCAGGTTTCTGAATAGCTGGGTGGCGCGGAGGGCGCAGTGGCTACTACTTCTTCTGCTTTACTTGGTGGGGAATTTCTAAATCTCTCACTTACTAGCGGCTGGCGTGCCGACGGATTAATAAGGCACACCATGCCGTTCGCATTATTCACGGCCTTTTTGAGGCTCTCTATCTCTTTTTCGCAGGCGCTATGGTCGGCTCCCTGAAACTTATCCTCAAGGGCCAACTTATACGCCGACCTAACCCCCATTAAGCTCTCTTCTTGAGTTCTTATCTGGGCAGCTTGACGGTTACATCTTTCCTTCATCCTATTCTCGTTTAATTTTGCTTCAGTGATCTGGCACTCGAGATACTCTACCCTTGTTTTAAGGTAGCTGGAGACTTCCTGGCTTTCCTGGCGTAACTCATTTAAACTCTTAATGAGCACCTCCCCTCCAGAAACCTTCTCCTCCATTTCCTCCTCTAACTGCTTGATTCGAGCGGTTAGCGCTGTATTGGTCTGGTTTGAAATCTGGACCTGCCTTTTGTAGCACATAAGCCAGACTGCTTTCTCAACTGCCTTTTTATGCTCCTTACTATCCGTCCACCTTTCAGCTGCCTCTAGTGGGCTCTTATCCGCTAACAATTCGCTTATCCACTTTTTCGTTAGATTAACCTTTCCAAACACGTAATCCGCTATCTTTTCCTGCATCACATTTCGTACAGTCATTCCAAAATCCAACACACCACCCTCTCGCTGCCAATGTCCTGCCGCGGTCGCCATTTTCTGTAAGGGATACTCTCCTGACCCTGCGTGTCTCGTAGCCTGTGAGGTTCACGCGGCTCTGTGCAGCCTGTATGTCAGTGCGGGTCTAGGCCTGGTCTCCAGCCAGTCTGGGAACACTAGACACCCCTGTGAGTGGTTCGAATCACTCTCCCTTACGGTTCTAGACACTGGACTTAGATGCGAGAGCAGTAATGGAGATAAAACTCATGTAGACTTGGTTTGAACGGTACGAAATGGAAAATCTTTATTGCATGATACTTAAAATTATGAAATACATGTCATATGCACAGATTAATGACAGTACAATCTTACAAACAGTTATAATCACTCTTAGGGAAACGAGGAACGACCAGCACAACGTAAATAGGGCACACATTACAAATATCCTTAATTTAAACCCTCCCCTATCAATAACTATCCTAAAACTAGCTTCGCAGGATCCCGAGACTCATGCTCACCACTCGTAATAACTCGGAGAAAATCCCGAATAGCTGATCGGATGTTTTTCACCGCAGCGCCCACGTGTTGGTCAGGAGATCTCCTGGTCCCACTTGTTTACTGCTTCTGCTGCTCGGTCAGTCGGCTGGACCGTCCGCTGTAGTGAAGACCTCTGTTGGTTGGATACAGGGTATGGTGGAGCACCGTTGTCAATATCATTGATACGATGTGTTTGCACAGTCCAGTTATCGTCGATGCAATATGTCTTGTTAAAGAAGAAAACTTCCTGTCGAGAAGACTTGGCTGATCGACCTACAGGCGCGGTCGGGATTTACTGACCGTGGCGATGGATAAGGTCTTCTTCTCTTCTCCTCTCATCTCATCTCATCTCATCTCCTCTCGGGCCTTTGGTTCCGCTGCCAGCTACCAACATAGGTCTTTGCAACAGTCTTTCACCCAGGAGCAGCCACGATGATAACAGCAGCAAGCGGCAAGAGTCACGAACACGAGGCAAGGGCAAGAATCAAGAGTCAAGAGAGAATGGACGGTTTGGGCCTGCAATTATAGTGCACAGTTCTTCCGTTTCCCGCCCAACTATAATGTCCATTCTTTTGTTTAAGGTTTGGCGCCCAAAAAGTCCTGTAAGGGTGATCTCTGTCTTTAATGGGTTTCGGGGCTACTCCTGAATGTTTGAGTACCTGCTAATACTTCTCCCATTGTTAAATCGGTCGGTGTTCCCCCTGGAGGGGTTTGGGGCTTCCAAGTGTCCTGTATAACTACCTGCTAACGGCTCTCTCATCGTAGAGCCGTTGGGAGTTTACATATTAATGTCCTTTGGATGGGCCCTTGATGGCTTTCCTTTGTACCTGGGAGACCGATTCCAGTATCGATGTTTATACTGTAAACCCATAATGTCCTGTGTATTGTCTTCACTGTGCTGAATCGTTATCGATCCTGCAAAAATGTTTATTGGAACGCCATCTTGTCTGCCTGCCGAAAAGTCTCGAATGTTCTGTCACGCGGTGCGGCGGCCATTTTACAGGCTGCTTGTGTCCAATTTAAACCTGACAGCATTCCGCTGAAATAAAAGCTGTTTTGAACGAAACTTGTGTTTTCTCCTTAATAAAATGAAATCGCGATAATTGCGAATTCTACAGAGTCGCGGATGTAGGTGGGAAGAGACTGGACAAGGGGAGAAAAAATAGAGTCGAGATAGGAAGAGATAAGTTCCGTGGGGCAAGAACAGGCTGAAACGATGGGTCTACCGGGGCAGTCCTGTTTGTGGATCTTGGGAAGGAGGTAGAAGCGGGCTGTGCGGGGTTGGGGAACTATGAGGTTGGCGGCCGTGGGGGGAAGATCTCCAGAGGAGATGAGGTCAGTGACGGTCTTGGACACGGTGGCTTGATGTTCGGTAGTGGGGTCATGGTCCAGGTGGAGGTAGGAGGAGGTGTCAGAGAGTTGGCGTTCAACTTCCGCTAGGTAGAGGTCGGTTCGCCAAACAACAACAGCGCCACCCTTGTCAGCAGGTTTAATGACAATGTCAGGGTTGGATCGGAGAGAATGGAGTGCTGCAAGTTCAGAGGGAGGTAGGTTGGAGTGAGTGAGGGGAGCAGAGAAATTGAGCTGGCCGATGTCACGGCGGCAGTTAGCAATGAAAAGATCTAGAGAGGGTAACAGGCCAGAGGGAGGGGTCCAGGTGGAACGAGAATTCTGAAAGCGGGAGAAAGGGTCAGCCGTGTCTCTTAATGTCTCTTCATCTCCCCCTTTGTTCTTTTATCCCCTCCCCCTTTTCCCAGCTTTACCCTGGCCTTAAATCTATTTGATTTCCGGCTCTTCCCAGTTCTGACGAAAGGTCATCGACCTGAAACATTAACTCTCTTTCTCTCTTTCTCTCTCCACGGATGCTGCCTGGCCTGCTGAGTTTTTCCAGCGTTTTCTGTTGTTATGTCTTTTCTTAAGTATGGACACCAAAACTGTATGCAGTACTCCAGGTGCGGTCTCACCAATACCCTATACAACTGCAGCAATACCTCCCTGTTTTTATATTTATCCCCCTCGCAATAAAAGCCAACATTCCATTGGCTTTCTTGATCACCTGCTGCACCTGCATACTAACTTTTTGATTTTCTTGCACCAAGACCCCCAGATCCCTTTGTACTGCAGTACTTTCCAGTTTCTCGCCATTAAGATAATAACTTGCTCTCTGATTTTTCCTGCCAAAGTGCATAACCTCACATTTTCCAATATTGTATTGCATCTGCCAAATCTCTGCCCACTCACCCAGCCTGTCTATATCCCCTTGTAGGTTTTTTATGTCCTCCTCACTCTCTACTTTCCCTCCCATCTTTGTATCATCTGCAAACTTTGATATGTTACACTCGGTCCCCTCCTCCAAATCGTTAATATAGATTGTAAAGAGTTGGGGACCCAGCACCTGCTCTACATTACAATTACAGTTTGGGGGCCGATAAATAACTCCCACCAATGTTTTCTGCCCCTTGCTGTTTCTTAGCTCCACCCAAACTGATTCTACTTCTTGATTTTCGGAGCTAAGATCCTTTCTCTCTACTGTCTTTATCCCATCCTTTATTATCAGGGCTACCCCTCCTCCTTATTTTTACTGTTAAGTATCCTGGAATATTTAGTTCCCAACCTTGGCCACTTTGCAACCACGTCTCCGTAATGGCTATTAGATCAAACCTATTAATTTTTATCTGCGTTAATAATTAATCTATTTTGTTGCGAATGCTTCGTGCATTCAGATATAGTGCCTTTAGCTTTGACTTATTTCTATTTTTCCCTGATGTCACCTTAGTCACTGATGCCCTGTTACCTTTGTTACTCTCTCTGTCCCTTCCTGACCCACTCTGCTTATTTTTACCCAAAACTCTACTCTGCTCTGGAGCCTTGATATTTTGCTTGCTGCTTTTAAATTTACTCTTTCCTGAATCCTCCCACCGACGCCCCCCCCCCACCCCCCCGCCTTCATTAGTTTAAAGCCCTGTCTACTGCCCTAGTTATATGGTTTACCAGGACTCTGGTCCCGACCTGGTTTGAGTGAAGCCACATTCTTTTTACTCCCCCCACTTGAATGGCCTCCTCTACCATGGTGCCGTGGTCAGTATGCCCATCCTCCCTGCTTTCCTTGTTCTCATCCATACAGGCAGCAAGTACCTCATACCTGTTGGACAAGGTCAAGGGCTGAGGCTCCTCCCTCACTACATCCTGGGTCCCCATACCTTCCTGACTCGCAGTCACACCCTCCTATCCCTGACCATTGACTAATTCTAAAGTACTGCTTATCCTAAGGGGTGTGACTACCTCCTGGAACAAAGTGTCCAGGTAACTCTCCCCCTCCCTGATGCATCGCAATGTCTACAGCTCGGACTCCAGACCAACAATTCTGAGCCGAACTTACGCTCGATCGAATGAACGAACGATTGAATGAACGATTGAACGAACGAATGATGCCAGTAGGACTGGCGTAAAACGGGTTATGTGATTTGTACACTGTGGTGTTGAAATGTTTTTTTTGTTTTATGTGGAGTTAACTTTGAGATTTATTATTTTAAATCTAAAAAGTTTGTGTGGGATTATTTAAGGGTATTTGTACTGTAAACATTATTGATTATTTGTAAAATTAATCATTGCATTTATATTGTTAACCATAAAGCTGTTCTTAAGGCTTTATTTTTTATTGTGGTCAATGAATGTAATGGATTTACTATGTAATTGATGAGTTGTATAAGTACTATTGTACTTGAATAAAATATTAACAATTCTGAGCCGAAGTTCCTCGAGCTGCAGGTACTTACCGCAGATGTGGTTGCTCGGGATCGCGATGGTCTCCACCAACTCCCACATGCTGCAGTTACGACACACCACCTGCCCTGCCATCTCTATCTAACCTTATTTTATTTATATAATTAGTAACGGTATTTATTCAAACGATTATTTTTACTGTTAATTTTTAGTTTTAATTAGTTAATTTAGTTGAAGTTATTAATTCAGTCAAGTTATAGTAGTTAATACTCTCCCAGTTATGAATTTAATCCTCTTACCTAACCTAGAGAGCAAAAGAGCTGTAATCCTCACCAACCAATCACCTACCTGTTGTCCTGTGACGTCACTCCTTGTTTTTATTTAGTCTCCGCTCAGCTCTCTTTAAGCCGCCGCTCCCACTGCCTCCGCTCCCACTCAGTATCTCCGGGAGAGGGAGCGGAGGCAGCAAAGAAGAGAAGATGTGTGCAGAGGGAGGAGGAGCAGGGCCAGGATGACTCTCACCAGGAGTCCTTACCCACCTGGGGTCTTCCAAGAGCACTTCTCTTGTATCCACTTAAGCGAGGAGCAGTGTATTAGGAGGCTACGCTTCACCAAGGAAATGGTCACAGAACTCTGCCACCTCCTGCAACCAGACCTGCAGCCTGAGAGCAGGATGAACATGGCGCTCCCAGTGACCCTCTAGGTCACCGTAGCCCTCAATTTCTTCTCCATCGGATCCTTCCAGTCTGCAGCAGGAGACATAGCAAACATCTCCCGGTTTGCCGACCATCGCTGCATCTGGGAGGTAACAAGGCTCTCTACACCAGGAGGAGGGACTACGTTTTCTTCTCTCTGAGCAGAGAGAAGCAGAAGGATCGCTTATGTGGCTTTGCCAGGATAGCGGGCTTCCCCATGGTGCAGGGCGCCATTGACTGCACCCACATGACTTTGCGGGCGCCGTATAACAATCCTGAGATCTTCCGTAACCACAAAGGCTACCACTCACTGAATGAGCAGTTGTTTTGCGACCACGCCCAGCGCTTCCTGATGGTCAATGCCCGCTATCCTGGCAGCAGCCATGATGCCTTCATCCTGCGTCAGTCCGGTGTGCCAGCACTCTTCCAGCCACCACAGCAAACTCAAGGGTGGCTGCTCGGAGACAAGGACTAGCTGCTCTGCACCTGGGTCACGACTCCCCTCCACAACCCCGACACTCGTGCCCAGCACTCATACAATGAGAGCCATGCTGCCACCAGGAACATCATCGAGCAGACCATCGGGCTACTGAAGCAACAGTTCCGCTGCCTTGACCACTCAGGAGGAGCCCTGCCGTACACACCAGAGCGGGTGTCCCATTTCGTGGTGGTCTGCTGCATGCTTCACAACTTGGCCATCATGAGGGCCCAGCCCCTGCCAGCAGGGATTGCGGGACCACCTCAGGAGGAGGACGAGGAAGAGGAGGAGGAGGAGGAGGAGAAAGGGAAAGATGAGCAAGAGGAAGAACGGTAGCATTGTGGTTAAGTTAGTGGACTAGTAATCCAGAGGCCTGGACTAATGATCCAGAGATATGAATTCAAATCCCATCACAGGAAATTTAAATTCAGTTAATTAAATAAATCTGGAATAAAAAGCAAGTATCAGTAATGGTGACCATGAAACTACTGGATTGTTGTAAAAACCCATCTGGTTCACTAATGTCCTTTAGGGAAGGAAATCTGCCCTCCTTACTGGGTCTGGCTCATATGTGACTCCAGACCCACAGTAATGTGGTTGACTCTTAAATGCCCTCTGAAATGGCCCAGCAAGCCATGCCGTTGTATCAAACCACTACAAAGAACAGCGATTCAAGAAAGTGGCTCACCACCACCTTGTCAAGGGCAATTGGGGATGGGCAATAAATGCCAGCAATGCCCACATTCCATGAATGAATAAAAAGATGAGGAGGGAGGAGGCTGGCAGACAATCCCCCTTCCGGATGGGTTTCAAAAGGGATGAGTCTGTGAACGCCTCATCCCTTTTGAAAGTTACTATTGAATCTGCTTCCACTGCCCTTTCAGGCAGTGCATTCCAGATCGCAACAACTCGCTGCGTAAAAAAAAATCCTCATCTCCCCTCTGGTTCTTTTGCCAATTATCTTAAATCTGTGTCCTCTGGTTACCGACCCTCCTATCGCTGGAAACAGTTTCTCCTTATTCACTCGAGCAAAACCCCTCATTATTTTAAAGTCTGTCTCTCTCTATTTCTTCTGCACGCTGTGTGCGGACCTTGGTCAATCCCAATATTGATGCTTGCCCCGCTGCTGTCTCTTTAAGGGCTGTATTAAAGGGGCGCTGCGCTGGGGGCGCTGTTTGCCGAGCCCTGCGGCTGCGCAGTGCCGAGGCGGCGCGGCCCCTTTAAGAGGTTACCTGGCGGCCGCACCTGGCTGGCGGAAGGGGCGGCGCTGGGCTGGGCCAGGCGGGGACACACCTAGGCCGGGCCGGGAGGCAGCGCGACCAGCGGTGCCGGGACTGGAGCCCAGGTAAGTGCGAGAGAGCGCGGGCAGCTGCCGCCACACCCTCCCCGGGACAGCATCAGCCTCAGCCCACTGCAAGCCCGCACTGCCAGGCGGAGCTAGGCCCGGGAGAGGAGCCAGGTCAGGCCCGGGGCTGGGCCTAGGAGGGGAGGCCTGGCCTGGGCCCCCGGCTGCAGCAGGACGTAGCGGGGAATGAGTGAAATTTGCCCCAGCTGCCGGAGCTGGGAGCTAGCCTGATAACCAAGCGGGTAATGGTGCTAACCAGGCTAATAACCAGCTGGGTAATATCATAACCAGCCTGGTAATGTAGTGAGCACCAGATGGGGTAACCTAGTTGTTACCAGACTCTAATGAGCTGGGTAAAGAAATAAAGACTTGCATTCATATAAAGGATGACGGCTTGCATTCATATAGTGCCTTAACCGTCCCAAGATGCTTCATTAAAACAAAATTTGTCACCGAGCCACATAAGGAGATATTAGGTCAGATGACCAAAAGCTTGGTCAAAGAGGTAGATTTTAAGGAGGAAAGAGAGGTATAGAGGTGGAGGGGTTTAGGCAGGGAATCCCAGAGCTTAGAGCCCAGGTAACAGAAGGCACGGCCACCAATGGTCGAGCGAAGGAAATTGGGAATGCTCAAGAGGCCAGAATTAGAGGAATGCAGATATGTGGGGTGGGGGTGGGGTTGGGGTTGTATTGCTGGAGGAGATTACAGAGATGGGGAGGGGCGAGGCCATGGAGGGATTTGAAAACGAGGATGAGAATTTTAAAATCGAGGCGTTGCTTAACTGGGAGCCAGCGATGTAGGTCAGCGAGCACAGGGGTGACGGGTGAACAGGACTTGGCACAAGTTAGGACATGGGCAGCAGAATTTTGAATTATGTCCAGTTTACAGAGGATAGAACGTGGGAGGCTGGCCAGGAGTGCGTTGGAATAGTCCAGTCTAGAGGTAGCAAAGGCATAGATGAGGGTTTCGGCAGCAGATGAGCTGAGGCAGGGGTGGAGACGGGCAATGTTAGAGGTGGAAATAGGCGGTCTTAGTGATGGCGTGGATATGTGGTCGGAAGCTCATTTTGGGGTCAAATATGACACCAAGGTTGTGAACAGTCTGGTTCAGCCTAGACAGATGCTAGGGAGAGAGGGATAGGAGTCAGTGGTTAGGGAACGGAGTTTGAGGCGGGGACCAAAGACAATGGCTTCGGTCTTCCCGATATTTAATAGGAGGAAATTTCTGCTCTTCCCGTGCTGGATGTCAGACAAGCAGTGTGACAAATCGGAGGTAGTGGAGTGGTTGAGAGAGGTGGTGGTTCACGTGGAAACTAATGCTGTTTTTTCGGATTATGTCGCCGAGGGGCAGCATGTAGATGAGAAATAGGAGGGGGCCAAGGATAGATCCTTGGGGGACCCCAGAGGTAACGGAGCGGGAAGAGAAGCCATTGCAGGTGATTTTCTGGCTACCATTAGATAGATAAGAATGGAACCAGGCGAGTGCAGTCCCATCCAGCTGGACGACAGTGGAGAGGCATTGGAGGAGGATGGTGTGGTCAACCGTGTCAAAGGCTGCAGACAGGTCGAGAAGGACCAGGAGGGATAGGTTACCATGGTCACAGTCTCTGACAGTGCAGCGCGCCCTAGGTACTGCACTAGAGTGTCGGCCTGGATTTTATGCTCAGTCTCTGGAGTGGGACTTGAACCCACGACTTTCTGACTCAGGCTAGTAATTAGCTGGGTAATTGGTAACTGATAATCCGATGGGTTCGATGGTGGTAACCAGGATCGTAATCAGCTGGTTAATGTAATGATAACCGGACTAGCAATTATCTGGGTAACTGATAACCAGGCTGGCAACAGTGCTAACCATTCTAGTATTCAGGTCTGGGAATATGGCTACTAATATTGCTGGAACTAGGTTACCACTCCAATGAGCTGGTAACCAGCCAAGTACATGTTGGGATTTGGTGGTCATGTGTAGTGTTCTCTACCTGACTGAGATCGGTCGCTGGTGGGAGATATGTTGTACTGTAGAGTGGGTGCTCATATCAGCTCAGTATCTGCTGATAGCCAAGTCGCTAACAGTGATAGCAGAATGATACCTGGGCTTCGAGGCTTTGAGGACAGGTTGCAAAGACTAGAAATGTACTCCCTTGTGTTTAGAAGATTGAGGGGTGATCTCGTCAAGGTATTTAAAAATATTAAAGGAATAGCTCAGGTAGATTTAGAGAAACTATTGCCGGTGGTGATGAGGAAGCACCTTTTATCAAAGGGAAGTGGGAATCTGGAATTCTCCCCCCAAAAGGCGGCTGCTGCTGGGGTTCAGTTGGAGCTTTAAGACTCCGATAGATTTTTGTTGGGTAAGGGTATCGAGGGGTACAGAGCTGTGATGGCATGCTCCATGATCTGTAGTGTGCGCAGTGGTGTTCTGCGGTGGTGGGATGTGCGCCTAAACGGCTTTGTTATTGGCTTGTAGCTACAGTAGTTTGAAAGCTGCTATTTTTGAAGTCTCTGTGCCTCGCAGATGACGGGAAGGGTGTGTAAAGTGTAGTTCAAGTGGTTTCCTGAATGTCGCCTTTTTGACCTGAAAATAACAGTTGTCCATGCCGGTAGCATTTACATTTGTTTCCTCTGTAACTGGTTCAGGTGGGCCTTGACACGACCAGGAGGGGGCCTTGCTGGCTCAGGTGCTCTATGGTACCACCGTAGGGGCGGTCCAGGCGGGAGTTGTGTGGCATCCTTTTCCCCCACAGCCCTACTGCTAAAACTGGGGCCGGTGTGCGCACTGTGCCATCCAAAGAGTTGTAAAACTACCCATCGCTAAATGACAGCCTTGCACCTACCCTCGTGAGATTGTGGGACATATTTACAGTCACACAGGTCCAGGCTTGTAAGAAGAGTGCGAGTTAGGAAGTATGAGGAAGTGCGCTGAGCTAATGTAAACGGCATAGATACACAACAACAACAACAACAACTACATGTGATGTCTAACCTGTGTTTACAAATGGCAGGGGCAATACAACACTCCCAACATTACTCCATTTATTACAAATTCAGGGTACCAGTTTCAGAAATTCATGTCAATCAGATTGCGCTGTTTTAAGAGGCAGGGAGTGAAAACAAGGCAGAGAATGTTTCTCTTAGTTGTGATCCGCATACAGTCCAGTGGGTCACTGCAGGAATACAACACTCGCAAGCTGTTATCAGGTCTTCAGGTTAGTTTTTCAGTTCTTATTGCAACCAAAACATAGAACCATAAGTCATCTTGCTGACCATTGAGGGGTTCGGGGGGTATTTGTCGGTGTGAGTGAGGGATTCTGGTGTCTTTTGATGCAATGTATGAGGAGAGTAGATTGCCGCAGATAGTTGCTGACTGTGTTGCCAGTCTTGGTGTGTTGTATTTTTCGAGCAGTGAGCTCGGGTCTGATCTCGGTGGCTGGAGGTTTGCAATAACTCCGTTATGTTGCTATCGTGCCACAGCTCAGTCCAGTTCCCGTGGCTGGGGCTCGGGTCTGGGTCCAGTCGTCACCTGGATAGTGATCCAGAACTAGAGGCTCAGTGACTTTCTCTACACCCCGCAGCCCAGAGCCGCCTGTAATGACCTCACTGCCGTGCTGACTCAGATCAGCTTGTGGCACAGGCCAGGGATCAAGCCTGGTCGGTCCAGCTCCGTCCTCCATGGGTGGGAAGGTTACGCACAGCCTCTGGGGAGCAACATTTCACATTTTGACACGGTAACATTGTTGAACTAGCCTTGGAAACGGTTTGGCTCCGTGAGACACCTCTGTCACCTCTGAGACAGGATGTTGAGTGTTCAAGTCCCACGCCTGGACTTGAGCACAGAATCCATGCTGACACTTCAGTGCAGTACCTAGGGAGTCATTCAGATGCCTATGGAGAGGGATATTAAAGATCCCACAATGCTATTGGAGGAAGAGCAAGGGGTTCCTCCCCGCCCCCCCCCCCCCCCCCCCCCCCCCCGGGTGTACTGCCCAATATTCAGCCCTCAAATAACGCCATCAAAAAACAGATTAACTGGTCATTCTTCTCATTTTGCTGTTTGTGGGATCTTGCTGTGCACAGTTGGGTGCCACATTTACCTACATAAGTGACTACACTTCAAAAAGTAATTAGTTGATGTGAAGGGCTTTGGGACATCTTGAGAACGTGATCAGACACTATACAAGTGTGAGTTCTTCAGTCTTTTAACTGTGCTGAACACTTTAAGCTGCGTTTATCAATCTGCTGTTGGTTGCTGGCTGTAAATCTGGAGCTGAGCAATGGTCCCAGTATCTTCAGTATTGTTAGTTAACAGTACACGTCAAGCAGCCTGCTTTTATTTAGCATCTTCAATGTAGAAGAATGTCCCATGGCGCTTCAGGTAATAAGAGATTACAAGGGAGACTTTGGCAAAGAGGTGGGTTTGAAGAAGGTGGAGGGGTTTCGGCAGGGACGAGAGTCCCCGCAGTAGGGCCTCGGCAACTGAAGGCACGGTCGGTAGCCAATGGTAGGGTGAAGGGATTGCACAAGAGGCTGGAGTCGGAGGAATGGAGAGATGGGAGGGGTGAGGCCATGGAGGGATTTGAAGATGAGGACAATAAGTTTTAATTTGAGATCTGGGTGGATTGGGTCAGTGAGCATGTGGGTGATGGTTGAGCAGGACTTGGTGCGGGACAGGATATAAGCAGCAGAGATTTGGATGAGCGGCAGTTTGTGCGAGGTGCATGATGGGAGGTCGGCCAGGAGAGCGTTGGAGAGGTCGAGTCTGAAGGGAATGAAACAAGTGGATAAGGGTTTCAGTAATGGATGGGGTGGAGGCGGCTGATGTCCCAGAGGTGGAAGTAGGTAGTCTTTGTGATCGAGAGGATATGGGGTCAGAAGCTCCGCTGCAAGACAGTAGCACAGATACCCATCTGCTTTTGTGCTCGGATACACTTCTTGTGTAATCTTAATTCATCACCTTAAGTTGTACCCAGCCCCAGTTATGGATCTGTAACTGTCAGCAGCTCCAAGAACTCCCTTCAGCCAAACTGCTTGACATTTTGCAGTTTTTAAGTAGATGCGATATAAAAATCACATGCCAACCATACGCTTTCCTGAAATTCGAGTGTCCCGTTTCAGTTGAGATGGGTGTAGCTCAGCTTCACCACGATGAAAACACCAGGTACAGGGTTTGGGTATGTGTGATCGATGGGCCTCTCGCTGTATCTGTACCTGTAAGCACTGCCTAACAATCCACGTGTAAAATGCTAGTGCCTGCTGTCATCAGGCATGTTCCGACTTGTGCAGTTTCGTTTCTGGGTGGTGAGATATTTGTGACGGGTTTACTAGTGTCTGGAGTTTTGGAAAGTACCGGCTTTAACTCTGGGAATTTGCCAGCAAGTTATTCCCAAGTGCTGTAGCTTGGAATTCCCAATCAAAAACTTGTTTTCCTGTAGTTTCACTCAATTACCCCATAAAATTGGTTTTAAATATACAGTAAGTTCAGTACAAAGTCCAGAAGGGTTTTTTTTTGACACAGTTCCCCGGAGACCCTGTGTGAACAGTAGGCAGTTGTTGCAGAGTTCAGGGTTTCACGTTCTGTACCTGAAATGTCCAGGTGTGCTAACTGCGGCCCGGACTCTCTGGTATGTACCTCCATGTGGGCTGATTGGGTCATGCAAAATCCACCTTGAGTTAGAATCTGCTTCGCTTCAGTCATCCGTAAATAAGTCTATTCACTGAGGAGGTTCCTTTTTTCCCAAATTCCAAAGATCAAATATCTCCAATTAACTGTCAGCACAAGGGACAAATTTGAGTGGGCTGCACCTCACTGCTTTTATCCTTGCATAGTGATGTCGTAACAAACCATGAGACGAGCCAAAGGTACTTTATTTCCCAACCTGGGCTAAGCTGATATGAAGTTCCCAGGAAGAGGCTGGTTTGGTTGCTGAATTTAGTGACTAATTGTCAGTGATGGGAAGGTTTGTTCAGAAAGGGACAGAGTCCTCTGAAGGTTTATACAGCATTGCTTCTGGTGGTTAGGTGATCTCAGCCAGATTGACAGTAAGGGAGCTACAATTGGCCTCAGCACCCTTGGGTTAAAGAGGGTAAATTGGCCCTGTGTGTGTGTGTGTAATTCCTTTCGGCTCTGTAATGCAAACCGGCTCGTGTTAGGACGAGCTCCTGCAATGTGGACGGGCTCGTGTTAAGGACGCGCTCCTGCAATGTGAACGGGCTCGTGTAAGGACGGGCTCGTGTTAAGGACGTGCTCCTGCAATGTGAACGGGCTCGTGTTGAGGACGAGCTCCTGCAATGTGAACGGGCTCGTGTTAAGGACGCGCTCCTGCAATGTGAACGGGCTCGTGTTAAGGACGAGCTCCTGCAATGTGAACGGGCTCGTGTTAAGGACGCGCTCCTGCAATGTGAACGGGCTCATGTTAAGGACGTGCTCCTGCAATGTGAACGGGCTCGTGTAAGGACGGGCTCGTGTTAAGGACGTGCTCCTGCAATGTGAACGGGCTCGTGTTGAGGACGAGCTCCTGCAATGTGAACGGGCTCGTGTTAAGGACGCGCTCCTGCAATGTGAACGGGCTCGTGTTAAGGACGAGCTCCTGCAATGTGAACGGGCTCGTGTTAAGGACGAGCTCCTGCAATGTGAACGGGCTCGTGTTAAGGACGAGCTCCTGCAATGTGAACGGGCTCGTGTTAAGGACGAGCTCCTGCAATGTGAACGGGCTCGTGTTAAGGACGAGCTCCTGCAATGTGAACGGGCTCGTGTTAAGGACGCGCTCCTGTAATGTGGACGGGCTCGTGTTAAGGACGAGCTCCTGTAATGTGGACGGGCTCGTGTTAAGGACGCGCTCCTGCAATGTGGACGGGCTCGTGTTAAGGACGAGCTCCTGCAATGTGAACGGGCTCGTGTTAAGGACGTGCTCCTGTAATGTTGTCGGGCGCTGCTGTGGTTTCAGTTTTTGTTTTTTTCACACTGACAATCGGCATCTCCAGTTTGTTGCTTTTTGTCGTGTAATGTAAACAGTTTGTGTTGGGGAAAAGCTCCTGTAGTATAACCATTGCACTTGTGTTTGGGGTATTATACTAACTGGTAATGTTGCTCCTTTCTCTGTGCACTCCACAGTTAATAGCAAACCGTGGCATTTTTGCCATTTTCTGTGCAGGAAATGATTCCCAAAAATGTGAATGCCTCCCTGAGCTCGTGAAGCACTGATTGAGAAATCAGGTGAATCATTGACTTTGTTTTTCATCTGGACTGACGTGATTCACTGTGCACACTGATCAACGGTTGGGTTTGAGTGAGTTTCCCTGTAATTCAATTCTAATCCCAGCTGACTAATCATTACATTGCACTGCATTCACGAGTACGTCGTGATCCGATGCTAGGAATATTCTACTATGCGACCTATGGGTGGTCGAGCTGTTTTCCTGTTGTTCCAGAGCATAGTTCTCCTCGCTGGGCGGGGTTGTAGTAGCGGTGTTGTCCACACTAGAATGGGGTGAGAGGGAGGAGAGTGGGTGACTGCCCCACACGTGGTAGTCGTACTCTTGGACCTTGTTCCAGCGGGGAGTGATGTCAGATCCCTGACTGCTGCTGTCAGCCCAACATAATGAGGTGCAGTTGATTTCAGAGCGGGTCCCTCACCCTATAATCGGGACAGCAGCATTCCATCGCCTCCAGGTAGCAGGCTTCTAAAAGCGGAGGATATTCAAGGGGGCGTTGCGACATGGATGGTGTGGTTTAGAGCCCCATAGTGGAAAACCTGTGTTAATGTGTCCTGACTGCCCTCCATCCTGCAGTGCTCCTGTTGTATAAAGGATTAACGTGATGTGTGTGTAAACTTAACGTGCTGCCAGTCCCGGCATGATCCGAGATTGCCCAGGACTTTTATTAAATATATATTTTTTTGCAGTTCTCAGTTAACTCATCTACTTGCATTTATACAATGTACTTCAATGTACAATGTGCCTTTATGTAGTGTCTCAGCATGTCAATGCTTCGATGACTGCTGTTGTGTGGATATTTATGCACGAGGGTGGCGACTGAGCCTGGGGCTGGTTGTGGCGAGTAGGATTGCTTTTACTGCTGATTGCTGTCATAGATTCTTAGAATGATGCAGCACAGATGGCGGCCTTTCGGCCCATCATGCCTGTGCCGGCTCTTTGGCAGAGATATCCAGTTAATCCCACTCCCCTGCTCTTTCCCCATAGCCCTGTAGTTTTTTTCCCTTCAAGCATTTATTTAGAAAGTTACTATTGAATCTGCTTCCATCACCCTTTCGGGCAGTGCATTCCAGATCACAACAACTCACTGTTTTTAAAAAAAACAAACTGTGTTCTTATGCTGCCTCTGGTTCTTTTGCCAATCACCTTAAATCTGTGTCCTCTGGTTACTGCTTCCTCTGCCACTTCAAACAGCTGCTCCTTATTTACTCTATCAAAACCACTCGTGATTTTGAACACCTCTATTAAATCTCCTCTTAACCTTCTCGACTCTAAGGAGAACAATCCCAGCTTTGCAGTCTATCCATGTAATTGTTGTCCCTCATCCCTGGAACCATTCTAGTAAATCTGATCAGCACTCTCACCAAGGCTTTGACATCCTTCCTGAAGTGTGGGGCCCAGAACTGGCCACAATACTCCAGCTGCGGCCTAACCAGTGTTTTCTAAAGGTTTAGCATAACTTCCTTAATTTTGTACTGTCTATTTATAAAGCCAAGGATCCCGAATGCTTTTTTTAACGGCCTTCTCAACTTGCCCTGCCAACCTCAAAAGATTTGTGTATACACCTCCAGGTCTCTCTCTTCATGCAACCAGAGTACCCTTTAAGCTGCCCTGTATGCCCAAGTCCAATAGATATGAGGGAAAAAAAAGCAGTGGTTGTAATACTGACCCCTGGGGAACACCACTGTATACTTCTCTCCTGTCTGAACCGCAGCTGTTCACCACTACAGGAAACTCTTTATTAACCGGCACCGACGGGACCGGCGTGGTGCCGGTTAATCAAAAAGTCCGGATAATGGAGAGTTATATCTCCCAACGTACAAGAGCCCCGTACACATTGACATGCGCCTGCATTCGGAGCTCCTGTCTCCCCGGGGACCGCCAGCTGACCATCTGTCGTGTCCGCTGCCTACCCGGGCTGCACATTCCCCTCCCAATCTACACGCTCCGATACAAGGCGAACGCCTCGGGGTTTTTTTTAAAGTTAATTTTAAACGAGAGATGAAGGAAAACCCCGGTTACCTACTCAAGAATTTTGCCGGTTAAGAGAGATTTCCGGATATTTGGGTGCCGGTTAATAAAGAGTTTCCTGTACTTTGTGCTCTCTGTCCCTTAGCCAATTTTGTATCTACGCTGCCACTGTCACTTTAATCCCTGGGGCTTTTATTTTGCTCACAAGTCTATTATGTGGTACTTTGTCAAACGCCTTTTGAAAGTCCATATACACAACATCAACCACACAATCCTCTCCATTACTTTATCAAAGAACTCGATCAAGTTAGTCAAACATGATTTGCCTTTAACAAATCTGTGTTGACATTCATTTATTAACCCATACTTTTCTAAATACCAATTAATTTTGTCCCGTATTATTGTCTCAAGGTTTCCCCACCAGCGACGTTGGGCTGACTGGCCTGTCATTGCTGGGTTTATCCCTCTCCCCTTTCTTCAACAACAGCAACTTGTATTTATGTAGCACCTTCAACATAGTAAAACCTTCCAAGGTGCTTCACAGGAGGATGATGAGACACAAAATTTGGCACCAAGCCATATAATGAGAAATTAGGGCAGATGGCCAAAAGCTTGGTCAAAGAGGCAGGTTTTAAGGAGCGTCTTAAAGGAGGGAAGAGAGGTAGCGAAGCGGAGAGGTTTAGGCAGGAATTCCAGAGTTTAGGGCCTCAGCAACAGAAGGCACGGCAGCCAATGGTTGAGTGATTATAATCAAGGATGCTCAAGAAGGCAGAATTAGAGGAGCGCAGATATCTCGGGGGGGGGGGTTGTGGGGCTGGAGGGGATTACAGAGATAGGGAGGGGCGAGGCCATGGAGGGATTTGAAAACAAGGATGAGAATTTTGAAATCGAGGCCTTGCTTAACCGGGAGCCAATGTAGGTCAGCGAGCACAGGGGTGATGGGCGAACGGGACTTGGTACGAGTCAGGACACGGGCAGCAGAGTTTTGGATGACCTCAAGTTTACGTAGGGTAGAATGTGGGAGGCCAGCCAGGAGTGCGTTGGAATAGTCAAGTCTAGAGGTAACAAAGGCATGGATGAGGGTTTCAGCAGCGGATGAACTTCGGCAAGGGCGGAGACGGGCGATGTTACGGAGGTGGCAATAGGCGGTCTTAGTTATGGGGTCGGAAGCTCATTTCAGAGTCAAATATGACACCAAGGTTGTGAACAGTGTGGTTCAGCCTCAGACAGATGTTAGGGAGAGGGATGGAGACAGTGGCTAGGGAATGGAGTTTGTGGCGGGGACCGAAAACAATGGCTTCGGTCTTCCCAATATTTAATTGGAGAAAATTTCTGTTCATCCAGAACTGGATGTTGGACAAGCAGTCTGACAATTTAGAGACCGTGGATAGGTTGAGAGAAGTGGTGGTGAGATAGAGCTGGGTTTCGTCAGCATACATGTGGAAACTGTGTTTTCATATGATGTCGCCATGGGGAGCCTAGGATAGACCCTTGGGGGACACCAGAGGTAACGATACGGGAGTGGGAAGAGAAGCCATTGCAGGTGATTTTCTGGCTACAATTAGATAAGAATGGAGCCAGGCAAGTGCAGTCCCGCCCAGCTGGACAGTGGTGGAGAAGCATTGGAGAAGGAGGGAGCGGTCAATTGTGTCAAAGGCTGCAGACAAGTCAAGAAGGATGAGGAGGGATAGTTTATCTTTGTCACAGTCATAAAGGATGTCATTTGTGACTTTGATGAGAGCTGTTTCGGTACTGTGGCAGGGCGCAAACCTGATTGGAGGAATTCAAACATGGAGTTTTAGGAAAGATGGGCACGGATTTGGGAGGTGACGACATGTTCAAGGACTTTGGAGAGGAAAGGGAGGTTGGAGATGGGGCGGTAGTTTGCAAGGACGGAGGGGTCAAAGGTTGTTTTTTTCAGGAGAGGGTGATGATGGCAGATTTGAGGGAGAGGGGGACAGTACCTGAGGAGAGAGAAACGGTAATAATGTCAGCTAACATGGGAGCCAGAAAAGGCAGTTGGGTGGTCAGCAGTTTAGTGGGAATAGGGTCGGGAGAGCAGGAAGTGGGTCTCGTGGACGCGATGAGTGCGAATAGATCATGAGGGGAGATCGGAGAGAAACTGGCCAAAGATGTGAGTTCAGGGCTAGGGCGGGGGGAACCTTGGAGGAAGTTTGCCCCAGTGGGCTAGGGAAAGGAAGGGAAGTGGCAGAGGAAGCTCAATCTTAGAGACAAAGAAGTCCATGAGCTCCTCACTTGTTGTCAGAGGTGAGGGTGGAGGAGACGGGAGAGGGGTTTAAGAAGACGGTTAGCAGTAGAAAATAGAAGCCGGGCTTTATCTTTGCATTCCAGAATGATCCTGGAATAGTGAGCAGTTTTGGCAGACGAGAGCAGGGCCCAATAATTATTTGTGGTCCAGCCAGATCTGGCAGTGAATGGCTAAGCCAGTTGTCTGCCATATTTGTTCAAGTCTGCGTCCCTTGGACTTAAGGAAGCGAAGATGAGGGCTGTACCAGGGGGAATAGCCAGGGTGCGAGAGTGTAATTGTTTTAATAGGGACTAGGGCATCAAAGGTGGTGGAGAGGGTGTGGTTGAGCAGATCGGTAGCTGCAGAAATGTTGTGGAGGGCCAAAGGCTGGATCGCTGGGATTTCGTAAGTGCAGTTGTAAGAGAGTTGGGGGAGAGTTTTTTTCAAGGGACGGACACAGAAGGAAGTAGGGTTTGGGGGTGACGGGGATGTGGGTGGAGAGTGACACGAGGAACTGGTCAGCAATGGCCTTATCTGCGAATGACACGATGGGAGTAGCAAGGCCATGAGAGATGGCAAGGTCGAGCGGGTGGCTGTGAATATGGGTGTAACATTTGCTAACCTCCAGTCCTCTGGCACCACCCCGATATCTAAGGAGGATTGGAAGATTTTGGCTAGCGCCTCCGCAGTTCCCACCCACCCTTCCCTCAGTAACCTAGGATGCATCCCATTTGGACCAGGTGACTTTTCTACTTTGAGGACTGCCAACCTTTTAAGTACCACCTCATTTTTATCCTATCCAATATCACTCCTCCTTTACTGCTACATTGGCAGCATCCTCTGTTCCAGTGAAGACAGATGCAAAGTCCTCATTCAGTACCTCAGCCATGCCCTCTGTCTCCACAAGAAGATCTCCTTTTTGGTCCCACCTGTCCTTTGTCTACCCTTTTACTATTTATATTTTTATACGATCTTTGGGTTCCCTTTTATGTTGGCCGCTAATCGATTCTCAGACTCTCTCTTTGCCCCTCTTATTCCCTTTTTTTCAGATCTCCTCTGTACTTTCTACATTCAGCTTGGTTTTCTACTGTATTATGAACCTTACATTTGTCCTAGGCCTCCTTTTTCTGTCTTATTTTAACCTCCATATATCTTTCGTCATCCAGGGAGCTCTAGCTTTGGAAGCCCTTCCTTTTCCCCCTCATAGAATTGTGTCTACTCTGTACCTGAGCCATCTCCTCTTTGAAGGCCTCCCATTGTTCAATTACTGTTTTGCTGACCAATTTTTGATTCCATTTCACCTGGGCCCGATCCCTTTTCAACTCACTGAAGTTAGCCCTCCTCCCGTTAAGCATTTTTACGCTTGATTGTCCCTTGTCCTTTTCCGTAACTATTCTAAACCTGATATGATTACTTCCACAAATTCTGTCCCACCATGGACTGCTTTGTATTTGCTCCCTGTCTGATCCCTCCTATTTCTGAACTATTTGCCTCTCCCAGTCCCCTCTCTACATGTTGTTTCTCCTCCAATAATGTTTCATCCTGCAGCCCATCTCCCTGTTGAAATCAGTTGGATCATCTTCTGTGTTGCTGCAGTTTGGAGGTTCCACGTGTGGGCCAATCTACTTCTGTAAAAAAAAAAAAGACTTGCATTTCTATAGCGCCTTTCACGACCACCGGACATCCCAAAGTGCTTTACAGCCAATGAAGTACTTTTTTTGAAGTGTAGTCACTGTTAAAATGTAGGAAATGCAGCAGCCAATTTGCGCACAGCAAGTTCCCACAAACAGCAATGTGATAATGACCAGATCATCTGGTTTTTTTCTAATGGTGTTGATTGAGGGATAAATATTGGCCAGGACACCGGGGATTGCTCTCCTGCTCTTCGAAATAATGACATGGGATCATTTGCGCCCACCTGAGAGCAGACGGGGCTTCGGTTTAATGTTTCATTCGAAAGGCGGGACTGTCTGACTTTTAAATTGCTGAAAATTGGAATCATTTTTTTGCTCTTATTTTCTGAACTCGTCAAGGTGAGGGGTGTTGGTGTTCGGAATGGAGACATTCACTTTTCAGGGATCCTCTGGCAGCAGGGCAGGTACAGCACGGGTTAGATACAGAGTAAAGCTCCCTCTACACTGTCCCATCAAACACTCCCAGGGCAGGTACAGCACGGGTTAGATACAGAGTAAAGCTCCCCCTACACTGTCCCATCAAACACTCCCAGGGCAGGTACAGCACGGGTTAGATACAGAGTAAAGCTCCCTCTACACTGTCCCATCAAACACTCCCAGGGCAGGTACAGCATGGGTTAGAGAGTAAAGCTCCCTCTACACTGTCTTCACCCGACGAAGGAGTAGTAACTCCGAAAGCTTGTGATTTCAAATAAAACTGTTGGACTATAACCTGGTGTTGTGCGACCTCTCAATTTTGTCCATCAAACACTCCCAGGGCAGGTACACCACGGGTTAGAGAGTAAAGCCCTCTCTGACAGAGTATTAACTGCCCAAAAGCAAAATGGGGTGGGAGTGGCTCGGGCAGGGCGTCCGGGTGTACATATTTAGCAAATATACAGGCAACATAAAAGCAGATTTTGTAAAGGTGATTTGAAGCTGTGTTTGGTGGAGTTTCACTGCCCATGTTTGTACAAAGCAGGATGAGTGTGATCTCTAATGACGGAACATGCCAGCCTCGAGCTCTCACTTTGATTCTTGATGTGTGCTGTGCTGAGTGATGTTCACGAGAGCTCACTGAAGGCTTTTGCAGTTTAAACAAACTAGTACAGAAGCTCAATAAAACTAATGTCCAAGGCTTTTCCTGTTACTCTGGGTTTATTTAGTAATGATCCATTATGGAAAAAATGCATTAAGTCAATGCACTGTAATATGGAACGCACCAACAGTGACAGACCTGTACCCACCAGTACTGTACCCCAGTGTTATACAGGGACAGACCTGTACCCACCAGTACTGTACCCCAGTGTTATACAGGGACAGACCTGTACCCACCAGTACTGTACCCAGTGTTATACAGTGACAGACTTGTACCCACCAGTACTGTACCCCAGTGTTATACAGGGACAGACCTGTACCCACCAGTACTGTACCCCAGTGTTATACAGTGACAGACCTGTACCCACCAGTACTGTACCCAGTGTTATACAGTGACAGACTTGTACCCACCAGTACTGTACCCCAGTGTTATACAGTGACCGACCTGTACCCACCAGTACTGTACCCCAGTGTTATACAGTGACAGACCTGTCCCCACCAGTACTGTACCCCAGTGTTATAGTGATAGACCTGTACCTACCAGTACTGTACCCCAGTGTTATACAGTGACAGACCTGTACGTGATCAGAATATTTGTCAGTTGAGGGCGGTGGGCGGATAAGAGAAGCACTGACTCTAGTTTCTGTAATCTGACCCTGTGTGTACTTTGGCTACAGCTTACTTCCCAAAACTGGTTTTGTGAGTTGCACCTGTCTTGTACTGTGGGGATGATAGAGTTTCACTCGTGGTGAACTGCTGCACAACAATTCTGCAGTCCTTCAGTGATTCACCCAGGTCTCCGCCACTTGCATCCTGCCTCATAACAAGACCCTCACCTCCCCGCCCCCCCCCCCCCCCACTCCACACCCCATTACATACATACGAATTAGGAGCAGGAGTAGGCCACTCGGCCCTTCGAGCCTGCTCCGCCATTCAATAAGATCATAGCTGATCTGATTACTCCACATTCCCGCCTATCCCCGATAGCCTTTCACCCCCTTGCTTATCAAGAATCTATCTACCTCTGCCTTAAAAATATTCAAAGACTCTGCTTCCACCGCCCTCTGAGGAAGAGAGTTCCAAAGACTCCCGACGCTCAGAGAAAAAATTTGTCCTCTGTCTTAAATGGGTAACCCCTTATTTTTAAACAGTGACCCCTAGTTCTAGATTCTCCCACAAGAGGAAACATCCTCTCCACATCCACCCTGTCAAGACCCCTCAGGATCTTGTATGTTTCAATCAAGTCACCTCTTACTCTTCTAAACTCCAGCAGATACAAGCCGAGCCTGTCCAACCTTTCCTCATAAGACTGAAGGGATAATTACAAGTCCTAGCCCTTTTCGGGCTACCCCAGATCAGGCGTGTTCACCTTCAACTAAAGTTAGCGGTAGCCGAATCCTAGAGACGCTTAATTGGGTCTGAAGGTTCAGACTATTTCTCCCGAAAGGAACGGCCTGAAGATGTTACCGTCCTCCAGATAGCACTTTTAACAAGTTTAACTAGACTGTAACCTTCCGGATATTATGAGGGTCCGGAAAACCCCCCAGAATTCTGCAACTCCTTACAAAAGAGTGTACAGAAATTGAGTTTGTGAGATTGATACAGAAGTACTACTTGAGACTATTAAAATAAATCTATATATTTTTAGAAGAGCCGACATTCAGTTAACAGCTGGTATGGCAATTGCAACGTTAACCGTTCAAAATACAAATAGCTTACATTTCTTATCAGAGATCCTTATTCTCAAATCTTAACTTTGTTACATTTCCACACTTCTACTTATTTCTTAATCCAGAAATCCACCAAAATCAAACACCTTGATTACCCGAGACTCAGAGTTGTAGGCCTACAGAGTGGTTCTGATGGCGAGAATCACTGCTCCTTCCCAGCGACTTCTGACTCTCCATCTGAAAAGCTCTATTTTTATACCTTTTTTTAGTGGTATATTTTGAAGTTTTCTGCTGATGTAACCTAATTATCTCTAGTCATTCTCTATTGAATTATTTTCTATTCTTACTGTCATTTCAGCTGCCAACTTTTAGAATTCTGTCTCTACCTTTTTAGATGTTCCAAAAACTTATATCCTGGTTATTACAGATTTATCTCTGATGCCATTCTTAGGAAGTCTTTCTATTGAATTCTTATCCCCATAACTGCTTGTTAGCAGATATCGTGTCTCCTAACTAGTCCATTTTCAATACTAACACAATGTGATTACTTGGTGTCATCTATTGAAGTCATATTTTCAAAGTGTTCTGTAGGTACTTTTTACAATTTGTAAATCAAAAACACTTCATCCAGGGTATTTGTTTTCCTAGCCATCTCAATTGGTTATATTAAGAATTATGTCTCCTGTCTTTCATTTGATGCTACTTTCACAAAGGCACATGGTTTTTTTAATGTTCTGTGCACCTGTTCGACATGTTAGATTTTAACACTTTACTTGGGCATTGCTATTGTTTTGGTTCCAAACTGGACATTCTGGAAGCACCAATGGTTTCCTTCAGTAGGCCATTGTGTTAGTGTCAATAACCATTTCTCATTTCAAAAGTTTGTGTCGTGTTTACAACTTTTGTGTTAACACTTCATCTTATCTCAGAAGCCTGTATTTCTGTTTGCAGCCTGTGTCGCCAAGGCTTTCCAGACTTTTAAACCCAGTATGTCATGTATTAATATCAGAAATCTGTTCATAGGATGATGTATTTTTCTGAAATATGGCTATTCCATTACAAGACAACCCGCCCATTCCAGGTATTAGTCTAGTAAACCTTCTCTGAACTGCTTCCAACGCATTTACATCCTTCCTTAAATAAGGAGACCAATACTGTACACAGTACTCCAGATGTGGTCTCGCCAATGTCCTGTATAACTGAAGCATAACCTCCCTACTTTTGTATTCAATTCCCCTCACAATAAACAATAACATTCTATTAGCTTTCCTAATTACTTGCTGTACCTGCATAGTAACCTTTTGCGATTCATGCACTAGGACACCCAGATCCCTCTGCATCTCAGAGCTCTGCAATCTCTCACCATTTAGATAATGCTTTTTTATTCTTCCTGCCAAAATGGACAACTTCACATTTTCCCACATTATACTCCATTTGCCAGATCTTTGCCCACTCACTTAATCTATCTGTAGCCCTTTGTAGCCTCCTTATGTCCTCTTCACAATTTACTTTCCTACCTATCTTTGTGTCATCAGCAAATTTAGCAACCGTACCTTCATCCAAGTCATTTATATAAATTGTAAAAAGTTGAGGCCCCAGCACTGATCCCTGTGGCACACCACTCGTTACATCTTGCCAATCAGAAAATGACCCATTTATGCCTACTCTGTGTCCTGTTAGCTAGCCAATCTTCTCTCCATGCCAATATGTTGCCCCCTACACCATGAGCTTTTATTTTCCGCAATAACCTTTTGATGTGGCACCTTATCAAATGCCTTCTGGAAATCTAAGTACAGTACATCCACCGGTTCCCCTTTATCCACAGCACATGTTACTTAAAGAATTCCAATAAATTGGTTAGACATGATTTCCCTTTCACAAAACCATGTTGACTCTGCCTGATTACTTTGAACTTTTCTAAGTGCCCTGCTATAATGTCTTCAATAATAGCTTCTAACATCTTCCCTATGACAGATGTTAAGCTAACTGGCCTGTAGTTTCCTGCTTTCCGTCTCACTCCCTTTTTGAATATAGGAGTTACATTCGCTATTTTCCAATCTAATGGAACCTTCCCCGAATCTCGGAAATTTTGGAAAATTAAAACCAACGCATCAACTATCTCACTAGCCACTTCTTTTAAGACCCTAGGATGAAGTCCATCAGGAGCCTGGGGACTTGTCAGCCCGCAGCTCCAACAATTTGCTCAGTACCACTTCCCTGGTGATTGTAACTTTGTTGAGTTCCTCCCTCCCTTCCATTTCCTGATTTACAGCTATTTCTGGGATGTTACTTGTATCCTCTATAGTGAAGACCGATGCAAAATACCTGTTCAATTCAACTGCCATCTCCTTATTTTCCATTATTAATTCCCGAGACTCACCTTTTAGGAGCAACGCTCACTTTGTTAACTCTTTTTAAAATATCTATAGAAACTCTTACTATCTGTTTTTATATTTCTAGCTAGCTTTCTCTCGTACTCTAATTTTTCTCTCCTTATTAATCTTTAGTTATTCTTTGCTGTTTTTTATATTCTGTCCAATCTTCTGATCTGCCACCCATCTTTGCGCAATTATATGCTTTTTCTTTAAGTTTGATACTATCTTTAACTTTTTTAGTTAACCACGGATGGTGGGTCCTCCCCTTGGAATTTTTCTTTCTTGTTGGAATGTATATATTCTGTGTATTTTGAAATATCCCCTTAAATATCTGCCACTGCAACTCTATTGACCTATCCCTTAACCTAATTTGCCAGTTCACTTTAGCTAGCTCTGCTTTCATGCCCTCATAATTGCTGTTTATTTAAGTTTAAAATACTAGTCTTGGACCCACTCTTCTCTCCCTCACACTGAATGTAAAATTCAATCATATTATGATCGCTGCTACCTAGGGGCACCTTCACTGAGGTCATTAATTAATCCTATCTCGTTGCACAACACCAGGTCTAGTATAGCCTGCTCTCTGGTTGGCTCCAGAACGTGCTGTTGTAAGAAACTATCCCGAAAACATTCTATGAACTCCTCATCTAGGCTACTTTTGCCCATCTGATTTTTCCAGTCTATATGTAGATTAAAATCACCCATGGTTATTGCCGTACCCTTCTGACAAGCTCCCATTATTTCTTCCTTTATACTCCATCCTACCATGTGGTTACTGTTAGGGGGCCTGTACACCACTCCCACAAGTGACTTCTTGCCTTTATCATTTCTCATCTCTACCCAAACCGCTTCTACATCCTGGTTTCCTGAACTTAGGTCATCCCTCTCTATTGTGCTAATACCATCATTAATTAACAGAGCCACCCCTCCACCTTTTCCAACCTTCCTGTCCTTCCTAAATGTCACGTACCCTTCAATATTCAGGTCCCAATCTATGTCATCCTGCAGCCATGTTTCTGTAATGGCTATCAGATCGTATTTATTTATTTCTATTTGTGCTCAGTTCATCTGTTTTTTTTCGAATGCTACGTGCATTCAGATGCAGAGCCTTTAGTTTTGTCCTTTTATTATTTTTGTAACCTTTAGCCTTATCTGTTGATTTACTCTTAGATTTGTACTCTCTATCCCTTCCTGTCACGGTCTGTTTATCATTTCCCATATTAATACCTTTCTCTATTGCCTTGTCTCTACTCTTTGATTTACCACATCTTCCCAAATTTGATCCCTTGCCCCCACTATTTAGTTTAAAGCCCTCTGTACCGCCCCAGTTATACGACTCGCCAGAACACTGGTCCCAGCACGGTTCAGGTGAAGACCATCCCAACGATACAGATCCCATTTTCCCCAGTACTGGTGCCAGTGCCCCAGGAATTGAAACCCATTTCTCCCACACCAGTCTTTGAGCCACACATTCATCTCTCTAATTTTATTTACCCTATGCTAATTTGCTTGTGGCTCAGGTAATAATGCAGACATTATTACCCTTGAGGTGCTGCTTTTTAATTTAGCCCCTAGCTGCTCATACTCTCTCAGCAGAACCTCTTTCCTAGTTCTACCTATGTCGTTGGTACCTACGTGGACCACGACCACTGGCTCCTCCCCCTCCCACTGCAAGTTCCTCTCCAGCCCAGAGCAGATGTCCTGAACCCTGGCACCGGGCAGGCAACACAGCCGTCTAGACTCTCGTTCTTGGCCGCAGAGAACTGTATCTATCCCCCTGACTATGCTGTCCCCAAATTACCACTACATTCCTATTAACTCCCCCCGCTTGAATGGCTTCCTGTACCTCAGTGCCATGGTCAGTTTGCTCATCCACCCTGCAGCCACCGCTTTCATCCATACAGGCCGCAAGAACCTCAAACCTGTTGGACAATTGCAAAGGCTGAGGCTCCTCCACCTCCTGGGTCCCCATACCTGCCTCACTCGCAGTCACATCCTCCTGTCACTGACCAAATCAGAAGATCCTATCCTAAGGGGTGTGACTGCCTCCTGGAATAAAGTGTCCAGGTAACTTTCCCCCTCCCTGATGCATCGCAGTGTCCGCAGCTCGGCCTCCAGCTCATCAACTCTGAGCCGAACCTCCTCGAGCCGCAGACGTGTTCGTCCTGGATCACACTGGCGTCCAGGAGCTCCCACATACTGCAGTCGCAACACGTCACCTGCCCTGCCATCTTTATTGAGCCTTAATTAATTTATTTTTATTTAAACCCTACTACCAAGATTTATTACTGCTAGTAAAATTTACTAATACTAATGAATCCTTACAATTACTAATAAATTTCCTGGGCTTTAAAAGATAAGAGAAGTGAGCAAAATACTCACCAACCAATCACTTACCCTTTTCCCTGTGATGTCACCTTTTACTTTTCTCCAAATGCGGTTGGGGGGTGTCACAGAGCCGAACTCCCACTGGTTCTCTGTCCCCTCTCGTGCAGCTTTTTAACTCCTGCTCTCCTGGAAGCTGAAAAAGAAAGGAGCACCCAAACTCGCAGGTTTACACTCTGTTCCAAGCTGCACTCTAGCCTCCCTTATTTATACTGCTGAGATTTAAATAAGTGAGCTCCCTGGCAGTTACAGAACCAGATTAGACCCGTTAATTAATTAACTACTCTCACCTGCACTCCAGCACAGAGTTTGCTCAGCTCTGCCCAAGCCTGGAAGAAACTTAAAATCTGAAACACTAAATTTAACTTTAAGTTAAATGCTTGCCACTGTCCTTGCGGCCCTCTTTACGTCCTCATTTCTGATCCACTTGGGATCCTCCCAGATCTGCCTCTGGCACTTCTTGCTATAACCTCGGCTTCCTCTGCAATTCCTGCTTCATCACCCTTTGCTGTCTCTGCTGCTCCTTCCTCTCTCCCTGTGGGCAACTCTGGCTCAATGCTCATCTCTCCTTGCTTTTCACCTCTGTCCCCTCCCTCCTATTTCATCTGAAGGATTACTTGGCTATCGTCTGAACACGTAGGGTTGGAAAGATAAAACCCTTGTTTAAGCTTCCTCTAATCTCTCGGACCACAGATAAATACACCACCTTGGAGCATGCGTGGGACCCTCGCATACACCACACTGTGCATCTTTGCTATAGATCACAAGCCAGGACCTTTACTTACAGCCACCTGGATGTAACACTGGGCGAGTTCTTCTAGTGTCCTGACCAATATCATTAAAACATTACAGTATCTGGTCATTTTCTTGGTGTTCGTGGGATCTTGCTGTGCATAAATTGGCTGCCGTGTTTCCCCAATATTACAATGGTGACTGTTCTTCACAAGTACTTCATTGGCTGTGAAGTTACGGGACATCCTGAGGAGGTGGAAGGCACTGTATAAATCAAGTGACTTTAAGCTGTCTCAGTTTTGTGCTTGCAGCTCAGGTTTGTAACTAGTTTTGTAGGTTATCTAGTCAGCTATACTTAAACTGTGTGTTGTAACCAGGAGTGACTGACCTCTCTTTCTTTACTGTATAAACATCCACCAGAATTCATGAATAATGAGTGTGAGAACTCTTTTCCTTTGTGGCCAGGGTTTCTTGCAGCTTGTATCTGTCTGTCTCTCTCAACCCCCTCCCTCCTCTGTTGTGAAGATGCCAGCAATCTCTGATTTGACAGCACGTTTCCAGCATTCACCATGTATCATGTTGGGACACGGATTAATCTGACCGCTTCGATATTGTGTGCAGGGCCAGGTGGGCACCAGCCCTCCGATGCAGTGTTGCAAGGTGGGGCGGGGGGGTACAGGGGCACCAGCCCTCCGATGCAGTGTTGCAGGGTGGGGCGGGGGGGTACAGGGGCACCAGCCCTCCGATGCAGTGTTGCAGGGTGGGGCGGGGGGTACAGGGGCACCAGCCCTCCGATGCAGTGTTGCAGGGTGGGGCGGGGGGTACAGGGGCACCAGCCCTCCGATGCAGTGTTGCAGGGTGGGGCGGGGGGGTACAGGGGCACCAGCCCTCCGATGCAGTGTTGCAGGGTGGGGCGGGGGGGTACAGGGGCACCAGCCCTCCGATGCAATGTTGCAGGGTGAGGGCGGGGGGGTACAGGGGCACCAGCCCTCCGATGCAGTGTTGCAGGGTGGGGCGGGGGGGTACAGGGGCACCAGCCCTCCGATGCAATGTTGCAGGGTGAGGCGGGGGGGTACAGGGGCACCAGCCCTCCGATGCAGTGTTGCAGGGTGGGGCGGGGGGGTACAGGGGCACCAGCCCTCCGATGCAGTGTTGCAGGGTGGGGCGGGGGGTACAGGGGCACCAGCCCTCCGATGCAGTGTTGTGGGGCGGGGGGTACAGGGGCACCAGCCCTCCGATGCAGTGTTGCAGGGTGGGGCGGGGGGTACAGGGGCACCAGCCCTCTGACAGTATACCCAACAATGTGAGCCCAGAGAGTCGGTGTCAGCAGGCTGCTCGGTCACGTACTTTCCAGCAGGGACCAGTTCTCTCCCCTCCTCTTTGACCTATGAAGGGATGAGTGAAAGTAAAACCAGTGCAGAGCGGGAGGTGAACCTTGGACGTTTTGGTCTGGATGGTTTAGTGTTGTGGATTCCTTTAACCCTTGTCCTGTTTTTTTTGGTGAGTTGCAGGCGCGATGTAAAGCGTATTAAACACTTGTCGATGTAATAGCTGTTTTTGCAGTCGCCAGACTGACCAAGTGGAAGCTGTATTGGCCGGTCAGTGTGCTCGGTTCTGTAGCTTGAAACGGCGCTGTCACTGTTGTGGTAACTGGTGTTTTTTCCATATTTGGGGGTCTGCTCCAGTTTCTAAGCCCTGTTGTTGGGTTTCCACCGTTGCCAGTTTGGGCAAGTGATGTGCGCTGTGTGATCATTGACCTGTGGGCCCTGGTGTGGCTGTGTATTGGTCTGATTGTAGCCCAGGGCGCGGTCACAATGTATGGCTGCATTCCTTTCTCTGCAGGCAGCAGGAGATCCCAATTAAACTCAGCATTAAACAGACGCGCAGTGCTTCAGGGTTTAATGCGATTATTGGCAACAGTTGAACACTAATCGATGAGATCTTCAGATATAACTTGGCGACACCCGGTGCCTGCTGTCTGGAGCACCTTTTCAGTAAAACACTGATCTTGTGAAAGCACTTACTGGGCACATTATTTCATTTCTTCAACTTCTTTCAGGGCGACTGACCCAGCTGCCTGTTGGAGGTGTGTGGGTCCAGGTGTAAAGGAGGTTGAGTAACCTTCCCTCTCACTTGAAAAAGAACATGGCACAACTATTGGTATTTAATAGGGACACAGGAATTGCTACATGTAAAAAGACCAGGGTCCACCTAGTTCGCCTTCTACCATGCTGGTAGTCCCATGATACAATGAAAATGGAGTTGTTGACTAATCATAGCAATCAATCTTCAAGAGCTGGCACAGACACGATGGGCCGAATGCCCCCCTCCTGTGCTGTGTGTTTCCATAATTAGTCTACAACAGACCCAGACATGAGGCGAGGAAAACGCCAATGATGGAGAGCTTTGGGAACCATAGGACCAAAGTCACTTGTTCTCCCAAGCACGCTGCACTTACCACATGTCATGTCTCATTGGACCAGATGTGTTTTTGCTGCACTCCTGCCTCCAGTTGATTTTGTTGGAATTGTGGCGCTGACGCCGTGCATGTTTTGCATTGTGAGCATCGCAGTGATCCTGTCGAAGAGACAGAACATAAGAGAACATGGAGCAGGCCCTTTGAGCCTGCTCCGCCATTCAATGAGATCATGGCTGATCTTCTGCCTCAACTCCATTCACCGGCCCTATCGCCATATCCCTTGATGCCCTTACTAGTCAGAAATCTATCGACTTCTGTTTTGAATATACTCAATGACTGAGCCTCCACTGCCCTCTGGGGTAGAGAATTCCAAAGATTCACCACCCTCTGAAGAAATTTCTTCTCATCTCAGTCCTAAATGGCCTACCCTTTACCCTGAGGCCGTGGCCCCTGGTTCTAGACTCCCCAGCCAAGGGAAACATTCTCCCAGCATCCACCCTATCAAGCCCTGTAATAATTTTGTATGCTTCAATGAGATCCCCTCTCATTCTTCTGAATTCAAGAGAATACAGGCCTAGTTTACTCAATCTCTTCTCATACGACAGTCCCGCCATCCCAGGAATCAATCTCGTGAACCTTCGTTGCACTCCCTCTATGGCAAGTATATCCTTGATCTAGATTGTGAATAGCTGGGGCCCAAGCACTGACAAGTTAGCAATTAATAGCTTGAGAAATGTTCTTCATGGAGTTAGCTGATGTCAGCCTGGATTCTAATTCTACGACTGCAATTGTGCCCCGGCCGGGAAGAGGGGAAATGAGCTGGGGTTTTCAGTGCCCTCCTCTTTCCCCCGCCCCACA
This sequence comes from Squalus acanthias, assembly GCA_030390025.1. Classification (NCBI taxonomy): domain Eukaryota; kingdom Metazoa; phylum Chordata; class Chondrichthyes; order Squaliformes; family Squalidae; genus Squalus; species Squalus acanthias. The sequence continues at coordinate 680,408 of JASTWF010000234.1, forward strand.
CTTAACTGGAAAGTGCGTGTATTGGACATCAGATGAGGATAGGACAGGGCTCAGCTGATGTCCACCACATCATTGCCTAACACTCCCTGAGTGTGGGCCAAGGAACTGAACCCCAACAGGAATGAGCACCTTCAGGAGCAAAGAACATTGGCAGAAACGTATTGATTGTAAATCCTGCCCGTGCTGTTGTTTCAGACCAGCCTGACTGGTATTGCTAGTTTTATGGGGACAATTACATTTTTATTTCCACGTTATAGAGTCATATTTATACAGCACAGAAAGAGGCCCTTCGGCCCATCATGTCTGCGCCGGCCATCAAGCCCTGTCTATTCTAATCCCATTTTCCAGCACTTGGTCCGTAGCCTTGTATGCTATGGCGTTTCAAGTGCTCATCTAAATGCTTCTTGAATGTTGTGAGGGTTCCTGCCTCTACCACCCTTTCAGGCAGTGAGTTCCAGATTCCAACCACCCTTTGGGTGAAAATGGTTTTTCCTCAAATCCCCTCTAAACCTCCTGCCCCTTATCTTGAAACTATGCCCCTGGTTATTGACCCCTCTACTAAGGGGGAAAGTTCCTTTCTATCTACCCTATCCATGCCCCTCATAATTTTGTACACCTCAATCAGGTCCCCCCTCCGCCTTCTCTGCTCTAAGGAAAACAACCCCAGCCTGTCCAGTCTCTCTTCATAGCTGAAGCGCTCCAGTCCAGGTAACATCCTGGTGAATCTCCTCTACACCCTCTCCAATGCAATCACATCCTTCCTATAGTGTGGCGACCAGAACTGCACACAGTATTCCAGCTGTGGCCTAACTAGCGTTTTGTACAGCTCCATCATAACCTCCCTGCTCTTATATTCTATGCCTCGGCTAATGAAGGCAAGTATCCCATATGCCTTTTTAACCACCTTATCTACCTGTCCTGCTGCCTTCAGGGGTCCATGTACATGCACACCAAGGATCCTCTGTCCTTCCTAGGGTCCTACCATTCATTGTGTATTCCCTTGCCTTGTTAGTCCTCCCAAAATGCATCACCTCACTTTTCAGGGTTAAATTCCATTTGCCACTGTTCTGCCCATCTGACCAACCCGTCTATATCGTCCTGTAGCCTGAGGTTTCCCTCCTCACTATTTACCACTCCACCAATTTTCATGTCATCTGCAAACTTACTGATCATACCTCCTACATTCATATCTAAATCATTAATGTACACTACAAACAGCAAAGGACCCAGCACCGATCCCTGCGGTACACCACTGGACACAGGCTTCCATTCACAAAAACAGCTTTCGACCATCGCCCTCTGCCTCCTGCCATTAAGCCAATTTTGGATCCAATGTGCCAAATTGCCCTGATCCCATGGGCTCTTGCCTTCTTGACCAGTCTCCCATGTGGGACTTTGTCAAAAGCCTTACTAAAGTCCATGTAGACTACATCAACTGCACTACCCTCATCCACACACCTAGTCACCCACTCTCAAAATTCAATCAAATTGGTTAGACATGATCTCCCCCTGACAAAGCCATGCTGACTATCCTTGACTAATTCTTGCCTCTCCAAGTGGAGACTAATTCTGTCCCTCAGAATTTTTTCCAATAATTTCCCTACCACTGATGTCAGGCTCACTGGCCTGTAATTCCCTAATTTATCCCTACTACCCTTCTTGAATAATGGTACTACGTTAGCTGTCCTCCAGTCCTCTGGCACCTCCCCTGTGGCCAGAGAGGTTCTGAAAATTTGTGTCGGAGCCCCTGCAATCTCCTCCCTTGCCTCACATCTCGTGGGCCTGGGGATTTATCCACTTTTAAGCCTGCTAAAACCGCTAGTACCTCCTCCCTCTCAATGCTAATTTGTTCAAGTATATCACAATCCTCATGCCTGATTTCTATGCCTATATCGTCCTTCTCCATAGTGAACACAGATGCAAAATATTCATTTAAAACCTCACCTACATCTTCCTGCTCTACACACAGATTGCCACTTTGGTCCCTCATGGGCCCTACTCTTTCCCTGGTTATCCTCTTGCCCTTAATATACTTATAAAGCACCTTGGAATTTTCCTTTATTTTGCCTGCCAGTGTTTTTTAATGCCCCCTGTTCGCTCTCCTAATTTCTTTTTTAAGTACCCTCCTGCACTTTCTATACTCCTCTAGGGCTTCCAATGTTTTTAGTTCTTTGTATCTGCCAAAAGCCTCCCTTTTTTTCCTAATCCATTCTTGTATATCCCTTGACATCCAGGGTTCCCTGGGCTTGTTGGTCCCACCCCTGACCTTTACGGGAACATGTTGGCGTTGTACTCTCTCTCTTTCCTTTCTGAAAGACTCCCACTGCTCTGATGTGGATTTTCCTACAAGTAGCTGATCTCAGTCCACTGGCCAAATCCTGCCTTATATTAAAATCGGCCTTACCCCAATTTAGAACCTTTATTTCCATCTTTGTCCTTTTCCATGACTACCTTAAATCTCACTGAATTATGGTCACTGTCACCAACATGCTCTCCTACTGACACTTCTACCACTTGCCCGGCTACATTCCCGAGAATTAGGTCTAGGTCCAGTACCGCCCCCTCTCTTGCAGGACTTTCTACGTGCTGGCTCAAAAAGCTCTCCTGGATGCACTTTAAGAATTCCGCACCCTTTAAGCCTTTCACACTCTGACTATCCCAGTTAATATTGGAAGTTGAAATCCCCTACTATTATTACCCTATTATTTCTACACTTCTGAGATTTGCCTACATATCTGTTCCTCTATCTCCCCCTGACTGGGGTCTATAGTACACTCCCAGCAAAGTGCTTGCCCCCTTTTTGTTTTTAAGTTCTACCCATATGGCCTCATTAGAGGAACCTGCTAAGATATTCCTCCTTACAGCAGTAATTGACTCCTTGATTAATATTGCGACACCCCCTCCTCTTTTACAACCCCTCTCTGTCTCACCTGAAGATTCTGTACCCCAGAATATTGAGCTGCCAGTCCTGCCCCTCCCTCAACCATGTCTGTGATAGCAACAATATCGTACTCCCATGTGTTCATCAACACCTTCAATTCATCTGCCTTACTCACAAGACTCCTTGCATTAAAATAAATGCCATCCAACCTTGCCATACTCCTTTGTGCCGTTACATATTTGCTCTGCCTTCCAGGCTGACTTGTTTTTTCCTCTATATTTGGCTGTGCATCACCCCCTACTATAGCTCCACTCTGTATCCCGTTCTTCCTTGTGCTACAGTTGCTGGCAAATCGGTCCTTGCATTTCATAATTCCTTATATATGAAGCTCTTTGGGAAGTTAGTGAGATGGCATCAGGCACTGTGTAAATGAAGCCTGTGATATTTGCAGCACTCCGGTGCCCTAGGGGTGCGGGCTGGTGTCTGCGGGAGCTGTGTTGCCTTCACTTCATTGAACACTTCTGCTGTGCCGAGATACACTGGTGTAAAGACACCCCGCACCTTTCATGTCCTCCTGACGTCCCAAATTGCTTCACAGCCAGTGAATTCTTTTTGAAATGTAGTCACTGTTTGTTTTGTGGACAACCATAGCAGTCAATTTGCACATTGCAAGGTCCCACAAACAGCAGTGTGATATGCCCAGTTAGTCTGTTTTGATGGTGTTGGTTGAAGGGTAAATGTTGGTCGGGGCTCCAGGACAAACTCCCCTGCTCTTCCAACAGTGCCCTGGGATCAGGCAGACGGAGCCTCGATTGAACATCACCACTGAAAGACTGCTCCTCCCAAAATGCAGCGCTGCACTGAGGAGTCTGCCTCCTGCTCAGTCCTGGAGTGGGGCTTCAATCCTTGATCTTCTGACTCGGGTGAGCATGCTGTCACTGAGTCAAGACTGAGACTAAAAATGATTTAAAGAGTTTCAACCAAGCTCCGAGCCGCAATGCCAGACACTGCTGGTGAGTACAGTGTGTGAGGGTGAAATGGATGGTGGGAGTGGGGGAGGTAAATGGCTGGGAATCTGCTGTGTTACACTGCTGTCCTTGGGGCCCCACCTTCCATTCAGACCAATGTCACTTGCAGTGAGTATCTCGGTGTTTAGACTTTGTGCTGTAATATTATAGGCTGCTCGAGCCTCTGTCAAGGGCAGGCTGAGCCCTTGTAAGCTGGCAGGGCTTGTTCACATCACAGAATCCCCACAGTGCAGATAGAGGCCATTTCAGCCCATCGAGCCTGCACCGACACATATCCCACCCTATCCCCGTAACCCCACGTATTTAATCCCCCTAACACTAAGGGTCAATTTATCATAGCCAAATCAACCTAACCCGCACATCTTTGGACTGTGGGAGGAAACCAGAGCACCCGGAGGAAACCCACGCAGACACGGGGAGAATGTGCAAACTCCACACAGACAGTCACCCAAGGCCGGATTCGAACCCGGGTCCCTGGCCATCGAGCTGGGAGCGGACATGTTTTCCCCCAGCATGTGCGAGTGGCTTTTGGAGACTGGCCTGGGATTTGTTCTGAGAAAGTAGTTCAGACTGAGGTTAAACTTGGCTGAGGAAACCCAAACCTTTGATCTGACCCCTGACCTTCGGCTCTTTAGCCAGGTGACTGATGTCATTCCAATCACAAAACAAATACAGGAAACTCTTTATTAACCGGGACCGGCGTGGTGCCGGTTAATCAAAAAGTCCGGATAACGGAGAGTTATATCTCCCAACGTACGAGAGCCCCGTACACACTGACATGCGCCTGCATTCGGAGCTCCGTCTCCCCGGGGACCGCCAGCTGACCATCTGTCGTGTCCGCTGCCTACCCGGGCTGCACATTCCCCTCCCAATCTACACGCTCCGATACAAGGCAAACGCCTCGGGGTGTTTTTTAAAGTTAATTTTAAACGAGAGATGAAGGAAAACCCCGGTTACCTACTCAAGAATTTTGCCGGTTAAGAGAGATTGCCGGATATTTGGGTGCCGGTTAATAAAGAGTTTCCTGTACTGCAAAGCAGCTCGAGATTTCAGCTGGGAAGCGACACATGCAGAGTCTGTGCCCTGTAATCTGAGGCTGCTGGGCCCGGCCCTGATTTAACTGTGTGCTCATTGTCTTGTACAGGGACTCATTGGTGTCTTGCCAAAAAAAAAGCTCCAGCTCTGAATGTATGTTCGTCTGATTACTAGATATTAGATTTGTGTAGATTTATCCTACTGGGATCCACCCAGAATTGGAATTAGTTTCCACAAGAGGTGTACTTCAGGCCAGCATTTCGAGATTTTCTTTTAAATTGCTTTCTTAGAAATCACTGAAATCTGTGATTGCCGGAAGGGCAGCCAGCTCAGGAAGCACTGTCACTGTTGTATCCTAACTACCTTTCACCGAGAGCTTGAGTATATTAATGCAGTCAGGCAACTGGGGCATTAAACCGGGGGAGCAAAGTTCAATCCTGTTGAGAAGGAATCATACAGCAACGAAGGAGGCCATTCAGCCCATCCAGCCCATCATGCCTGTGCTGGCTCTCTGAGAGCCATCCATTTAGTCCCACTCGTTCCCCATAACCGTGCTGATTTTTCCTTTTCAAGTATTTATCCAATTCCTTTTGAAAGTTATTATTGAATCTGCTTCCAGCACCCTTTCATGCAGTGCATTTCAGATCACAACATGTTGTGTAAAAAAAATTATCCTCATGTCTTCTCTCCCCCCCCCCCCCCCCCCCCCCGCAACCAACCCCTGGATTTGTTTAACAATTATCTTAAATCTGTGTCCTCTGGTTACCTACCCCCCTGCCAGTAGAAACTGTTTTACGATCCACTCTTATCAAAACCCCTTATAATTTTGTACACGAAAGGAGAATGCTTTTCATTCCCTCTCTGACTCAACCCGACACAAACTTATCAGTCGTGCTGTTTATTTGAGCTGAGGTGTATGGATCAATTCCGATGCGAGTCCGTTTGATTGCTGCATGGATCTGGCTGAGCAGCAGGCCTCCTCTGGGTGTGACTCTCTGAACTGCTGACCCCAGCCCTGGTGTTCATGTGGTCCATTCACTCTTTACGAGTTTCGCACTCTGGTGCAGTGGAAACCACTTTGCGTTGGTGGTAAACTTGGAGTGTGAATGGGGCGTGCAGCCCAGAGCGAGGAGATCCTCAGTGGAGTGAGACTCTCCTTTCTTCGTTCCAGCGTACAGTCCATCCCTGACACCGGATTGAGGCTTTTATCTGAACTCTCCTGTAAAGTGCCGTGGGATGTTTTTAAATATAAATGCAAGTTGTTGCGTGTCAAGAAAGAACTTGCATTTCTATAGCGCCTTCTATGTCCTCCGAATGTCCCAAAGTGCTTCACAGCCATACCGAGTGAAGTAGAGTCTCTATTGCAATGTCGGGAAACACAGCAGCCAATATGTGCACAGCAATGCAATAAATTACCAGTACAAAAGCAAAATACTGCGGATGCTAGAAATCTGAAATTAAAAACAGAAAATGCTGGAAATACTCAGCAGGCCAGGCAGCATCTGTGGAGAGAGAAACAGAGTTAACGTTTCAGGTCGATGACCTTTCATCAGAAAGGTAAATGACCAGTTAATCTGTTTTTGTTTAAGGATAAATGTTGGCCATGATACTGAGAGACCTCCCCAGCTCCTCTCTGAATAGTGCCATGGGATCTTTTACACCCACCTCAGGACAGACAGAGGAATGAATGCACCTCCGACAGTGCAGCACTCCCTCAGTACTGCACTGAAGTGTCAGCCTAGATTTTGTGCTGAACTCTCTCTCAAGTGGGGCTTGAACCCACAACCTTCTGACTCAGAGGCACAAGTGCTACCATTGAGCCCAGTCTTTATACCTCTACAGTACAGCTCTGTATAGTAACTGCAGCACCGATGAAAGGTAGACTACTTCGTGCCAACACGACAGTTGTAGAGTGAGTGCATCTGTGTAAATGGTGACTCCAGGGGTGGGTTCTTGCTGGAGTGGGACATCTCGCAACGTGCCCTGTTAGACTTTTTCATGCACCTTTCAGCTCAAAGTTTTTGCGTCCTAACTTGCTGGGAGTGCGAGCTGATAACGGTGCAGTGAGGGCAATGGGACATCTGGGACTTCAGTGATGACAGAGCCAACAGTCTATCTGCTTAACCAATGAGATTTAAGGATCGAGAAAGATACCGAAAACATAGCTTTACGTTGCGTGTCCAGGCCTGTCACAGGCTCAGTACTCCATCTGATTTTACATACCGTAGGCCAGCTTTCTGACCATCTTCTTCAATGGTTTTTATGTGCTCTGTATCTGAGTAGTTCACACTGATTTTATGGACGCCTTTAATTGTAGTTTTGGTAAGCTGCAGTGTGTGGACTCCCGCTGCTTTCGGCTGGATTGCGATCTGCTGCTAACTGCAGCTCCTTCCTTTTCTGCACTGAAAGTGGGGATGGCAATTGATGCTCGTGGTTTAGCAATGTTATCTGACCAGGACTGCACTTAATAAAATGTCTTCAGTGTGGATCATTAACCCTCTCCATCTGTGTATAATCTGGAGGTGGAGATTTGTGTCTGTTAGCAGGAATAAATAGTGACCAGTGGATACCCAGCTAGATATCTGAGGGGTAAGTTTAGGAGTTGGGGAAAAGGTTTCACGCGTCTCTCGCTAGGGTGTGTCAGTTGAATGGTAGTGAAGCAAAAGCAAGCTGCCTCGAGCAGACCAGATGTGGCACGCGTACTTCCAAAGTCCTGCAGATTCCACCTGGCTGAGAGATCGTTATTTGCCCGAGGTGCAGCATTCTCTTGGTTGAATTTGGTTGCCACGATAGGGGTTGAGTCAGAAGCCTAAGCACGCAGCAGTGGGACTCCACCCTCCTTTGCAGTCACCAGTGCACTCCCTCAGCTGATTTCCTACCCAACCATCTATAACCACTCCTTAGTTCGAGCATTGACAGATGCTGCTCATCACCTGGAAGTGACAGCTCTGCACATCTCCTCACCTTTAGTTGCCTTTCCTGAAAGGAATGCCAAGTATTTGGCTGTTTTACTAAAGTAGCTGGGATGGTCTTGAGCTGCCTTGAAATGCATTCCACCTGTTTGTTCTGGCCTTGGCCCATGGATACAGTGGTGCAGAGCACACACTTCAAAATGGGTCACCCAAATCTCAGTCATGAGGGCCTCCACTTTTTCGTATGCATGAAAACATTTTGTGCAGCGAGGGCACTTTTCACCCAGAATTAGGACCGTGCTCCATATTTGCAGTGGTTCCCCCCCCCCACAAAAGTTTGAAAAGCTGGAATGAAGTACCAAATGCCAATGAAGCAGTGGCACATGGGACATTGGTTCATGCCCTGAGTTCAATGGAAAATGTGCCTGAGAACTGTAGCAATGTATTTGTAGAGAATATCGGGTACTCCAGCACGCAGCAGAGCCCTGTTTCCCAAGAAGAAAGTGGTCACTGGGAGCAAAGTGAGTGTTGCTGCAGGGCTGCGTGATTCTCGGGCGGTCTGCATGGATAGCTGGAGGGACTGGTGGTTTCAGTATGATGAGCAGGTTCATCGCCTCTCACGGAAACTCCTTTGAAATCAATGGTAAGATACCAACAAGTAACACCAACAGGTAGCGTCACCAGAAAGTTGAAGATCTCCGGCTCACTGTTTACAGCAACAGTAGCATAGTGGTTATGTTGCTGGACTAGTAATCCGGAGGCCTGGACTAATGATCTGGAGACGTGAGTTCAAATCCCACCACGGCAGCTGGGGAATTTAAAATCAGTTCATTAAAGAAATCTGGAATAAAAAGTTAGTATCAGTAACGGTGACCATGACACTACCAGATTGTCATAAAAACCCATCTGGTTCACTCGTGTCCTTTTAGGGAAGGAAATCTGCCGTCCTTGCCTGGTCTGCCCTATGTGTGACTCCAGACCCACAGCAATGTGGCTGATTCTGAAATGGCCTAGCAAGCCACTCAGTTGTATTCAAGTAGGTGACTCACTGCCACCTTCTCGTGGGCAATCGGGGATGGGCAATAAATGCTGGCCTTGCCAGCAACATCCACATTCTGTGAATGAATTAGAAAAAAATGTTGACTCTCAGTCACTTGCTCTGAAAGCACGTACTCTGATTCTCAAAGTCCTGTCTGATCGATTAGCTATCCACTTGCTTCATCTCTCCTGTCAGTTTGTGTCCCATCTGACTTGAAAGCAGCAATATAGTGCTCACGAGGGGATCGGCCGTGGTTAAGTACACACTGCGTTCTACAGCCAAGCAGGTCAAACCTCGTGGAGCAGGGGTTACTTGATGGTTACAGTGAGCGTGGTACTCCTTCCTGTGAGACACTGCATTTCTAGGGTGGGCTGCAACATGCCAGGAAAAAGTCTGAATGGATACTATAAATTGATTTTATACAGTATAAATGGATTCTTTACCCAGAGAGTGGTGAGAATGTGGAGCATGCTATCACAAGGAGTAGTTGAGGCGAATAACATGGACACATTTAAGAGGAAGCCAGATAAACACATGAAGGATATACTGATGGGGTGAGATGAAGAGGTGTAGGAGGAGGCTCGTGTGGAGCACAAACAGCGGCATGGACCTGTTGGGTAGAATGGTCTGTTTCTGTGCTGTAAATACTGCATAATGAATTCTGATATTACAGATGTATTCTAATTAAAGAATGTTTATTTTTGATTATTTGCTAGTTTGAGTCTGATCAGGACGGTATCTGAATCGCTGTATTACAAGGGTAGAGGCACTTTTGACAGTGGGCTGATGGTGGTCAGGAACAGAACTGACTGCAGACACGATAGCTAACTGAAGACTGAATCATTGCTAAGTTATTTGAATAATAAAATTTGATGACATACTGCTGGCTGGGTGAAAGTGGCCTTTCAACTTCAAGCCAGAGAGAGCTGGAATAGCTGCACAACGAGTGAGAAACCGAGGGGTGACCTATTCTTTTACTACCTTGCCTCTTTTGGTGACCCAAAGGTTGTTGCCAACCTTTTAAAATTCCTTTTCTGATGGAGAACTGGATGAGCCAAACCTTCCTCCAGCTGGGTGTCGGCAAAACTGCAGCCATCGTCTTTGGCTGGACCCGGAGCTCGGCTTTCTTCCCTTCGTCTGCTCTGTTGGGGAAACCACTTTCTTCCACCTCTGCAATGTTGCCCGTCTCCGCCCCTGTGTCTCCTTCCACTGTCTAAAGTCTGGCTTCACCTCGAGGCTTGATTTCTCTAACTCTGTCCAGTTGGTCTTCCCACCTCAACGCTTCAACTCATCCAAAACACCACACCACAGCCAATGTCCTTGCCTGTACTGAATCCCACATTCCAATCCCATCCCCCACTGCTTCCTATCCAAGCTCCTTGTAGTCAGTAATGCTCATTTCAAAATTCTTATCCTTGCTTTCAAATCTCTCCATGGCCTTCTCCCACCTGACCTCCGGCCTTATGTCCTTCCTCCCACCCTCTGTTCCTCTAACACTACTCCTCACTCCTTTCACTCCACCATCAGCACCATTATACCCCTGCTCTCTGGAATTCTCTGTCCAGTTCCTTCCATCTTGTTGCCTCTCACTCCTTTCAAAACACTACCCAAATTTCTCCTCTTTGACTGTCTTTAGTTCCACATCCTATGTCCCCGCCTTTCCCTATGCTTGGTTCCTACCATATCCCTTTCCTCCTGACTTTCACACACTCCACAATGTTATCCTGAACCTGCTACGTTAATGCAAGATCGGGTGGGGAAAAAAATGTAAAGGAGAATTGGGTAGATATTTGAGATGGAGTGGTTGGAGGTTGCTCGAGTTCGGGAGTAACCTGCAAAAACTGCCGAACCTTGTCCAACCATGTACAGTACTCTCCTGTGCTGCTCGGTTATTGTCGGCAGTAAACCAGTGCTCTTCATGTCCTTAAATTTGAATCCCTGCTTTGCCACTAAGTATATTTATAAGGTTTTACTGTATTTCTCCCCAGCAATTCTACACCCTTAGTGGGGAATGAACTTTAAAACTGCAAAACTAGTTTAGTTTTATTGATGAGCTATAAACCCTGAACCAGATTTGGGGTGCAGACACAGCCCAGAGGGCACATACCTGGTTCCAGTATTTTTCCTTAAAATGTTAGCTACTTTCCCCTGCAGCAGACAGTGGGAGAATGATGTGTATATTAAATCTATAGATGACCAATTGGAGCTCCATTCTCTCCTCTTTTTGGATGAGACATTAAGCAGCCCCTGTCTCTGAAGTGGGTATAAAGATCACATGGCTCTACTTGAAGAGGAGCAGGGAGTTCTCCAGAGACTTGAGTGCAAAAATCTAGGCTGATACTCCAGCGCTGCACTGAGCGAGTGCTGCACTGTCTGAGGTGCCGTCTTTCGGATGAGGTTAAAACAGAGGTCCCGTCTGTACACCCAGATGGATGTAAAAGATCCCATGGCTCCACTTGAAGAGGAGCAGGGAGCTCTCCTGATAGTTGTTTGCTCTTATGACAAATTTGTTTCTTATGACAAATCGGAGGTTCTGAATATACTCTTCATGTATTCATTTTTAAAAGTTCTATTTCTGATGAGATCCCGTGTGGGAGTACAGCACCTGCTGCTGACTGACTCCATACACATTTGCCTACCTGAGTCACTGCACGTTGAGTCATTCAATACATGTAACGCACTGTGTATATTAAGCTGTTGTTGTCAAATCTCAATTACATTAATGTGAAAAGTGGTCATCGGTTACCAACTGAGCCACGCTGATGCTTTTACAAACCTTTTTGAACAAATTAAGCACACATTTTTGAAAATGTTGAACAATTAGCTTAACGTCAGTGGTAGGAAAGATAATGGAATCTTTAATCAAAGATGTAATAGAAAAACGTCTAGAAACTGAAAACAAAAGAGTAGGCAGCACGGATTCCAAAAGGAAAGGTCCTGCTTGACCAACCTTATTGAATTCTTTGAAGAAGTAACAAAGGGTAGATAAGGGTAATGTTGTAGATGTAATGTATTTGGATTTCCAAAAAGCCTTTGCCTTTGCTAATTTATCGCATAGTAGACTCATGACTAAGGTCAGAACATGTGGAGTCAGGACAAGTAGCAGAATGTGTAGCAAGCTGGCTACAAAGCAGAAAACACAGATGGGGTTTCTGTGCCGTATATATCCTATGTAAAAGGTAGTTACTCAGACTGGCAAAAGGTGGGAAGTGATGTTCCACAGGGATCAGTGCTGGGACCACTGTTGTTCACCATTTACATAAACGATTTGGACTCTGGAATCGGAAGTACAATTTCAAAATTTTGACCCCCAATGCAGTGTAGTTAATACAGAGGAGGATCGTGACAAAATACAGTAAGACATTAATAAACTTGCAGAATAGGTGTGTAATTGGCAAATGAACTTCAATATAGATAAGTATGAGATAATACATTTTGGTAGGAAGAATACGGAGGCTGCATACTCTTTGGAAAATAGACTAAATGGGGTAGAGGAGCAGAGGGATTTGGGAGTGCAGATACACCGTTCACTAAAAGTAGTGACACAGGTTAATGAGGCCATTTAAAAAAAAAAGCAAACCATGCACCAGGATTCATTTCTAGAGGGATAGAATTGAAAGCGGAGAAGTTACGTTAAACTTGTATAGAACCTTGGTTAGACCACACTTGGAGTACTGTGAACAGTTCTGGTCTCTATTATAAAAAGGATATAGAGGCACTGGAAAAGGTGCAAAAGGATTTACTGGAATGATCCCAGAACGGAGAGGTTGTACCTGTCAGGAAAGATTGAACAGGCTGAGGATGATCTGATAGAGGTCTTAAAGATTATGAAAGGGTTCAATCGGGTGGACTTCGAAAAGATGTTCCACTTGCGGGCAAGACCAGAACCAGGGGCCATAAATATAATAGGGAATTCAGGAGAAACTTCTTTACCCAGAGAGTGGTGAGAATGTGAAACTTACGATCACAAGGAGTAATTGTGGCAAATAGCGTTTAAGGGGAAGATAGATGAGCAAATGAGGGAGAAAGGAATAGGATATGTTGATGGGGTTAGATGAAGTAGGATGGGAGCATGGACTTGTTGGGCCGAATAGCCTGTTTCTGTGTTGTAAAAACATTGTGCTACTATGTGTTGCAATCAGACCTTGCACCCGTGTCTGTGCTGCAGCATTGAGGACACCCACACCTCGTGCTGGTTCCACCACTCACCATGCATCACAAGCTAGAGGCAGTGTTATATGTGCACTGGGATACATGGGCAATGAATGGCCACCATCCTGACCAGTAACACCTTCCAGCAGTGACCAGCTTTTACTGGCCCGTGCTACCTTTCTCCTTTCTGAAATGAAGCCTGGTTACCGCATCGCTGATCGAATGTTGGCTGGAATGTCTTTAACTTGTCCTCGTCGATGTATGTTGGGAGTCTGAGACCTGTGACCCTGTACATAGTTCAGGTATTGATGGAAAGCCTGTAGCATTGTTGGGGTACGTTTGTGCTGCACTCTGGGAACTCAAAAACCCGTGTCCGACGACAATCTCGTTCCTCTGGATTTAAATGTGATCGGCCTCCCAAGTTGTATAAGTAATTTTACACGCACGTCCAATGTCCACTTCACATGGGCACAAAACTAGATGCAGCCTTGGGAACTGGGTGGTGTAAAGGCAGTTTGCTGTTGACCAGTAATGCATAGTGGGGGACTTAAACTGGCTGGCTGTAGATGTCTACATGTGACTGGGTCCCTGTGACTCGCTGCTCTATTATCCCAGGGCACAGGACCCCAGCTTTCCAAATACTAACTGTTGACAGTTTCTTTCTTGCCATTCTCTCCAGAGCGAATGGTGCTGTTTTCAATAATTTCTCCCCAGGGGTGAGAGTGGAATAGTCTGGGCTTTAGACACCTTCAGTGTTGCTGTCAGTCTATACCATTAACAGCTGATTGACTATGTTCCGTGCACCTATTCATTTGAGGTCACCTTTCTATTTCTTCTGCACCCCAGGAAAGCTGTTATATTGGTCTTTTCAGCATTCATGGTTAGCGTTACTTGCCCTTGGTTGGTAGGTGTGCTACATGGAGCAACAGCAGGTGGATGGAGTTGAGATGTAGATCGACAAATAGGAGTAGGCTGTACAGCCCCTCGAGCCTGCTCCGCCATTCAATAAGATTATGGCTGATCTTCTACCTCAACTCCACTTTCCCGCCCGATCTCCATATCCCTTGATTCCCATAGAGTCCAAAAATCCATCAATCTCCGTCTTGAATATACTCAATGACTGAGCCTCCACAGCCCTCTGAGGTAGAGAATTTTAAAGATACACAACCCTCTAAGTGAAGCAATGTCTCCTCATCTCATTCCTAAATGGCCAACCCCTTATCCTGAGACTATGACCCCTAGTTCTAGACTCTCCAACTGGGGGAAGCAACTTCGACCCTGCCAATCTCCTTCAGAATCTTGCATGTTTCAATGAGATCACCTCTCATTCTTCTAAACTCCAGAGAGTATAGGCCCATTCTACTCAATCTCTCCTCACAGGACAGCCCTCTTATCCCAGGAATCAATCTAGTGAACTTCGTTGCACCCCCTCTAAGGCAAGAAGGGGGTCCGTAAGGGGGACCCCGAGCTCCCAGTGGCCTGTCACTTTAATTCTCCGCTCCACTCCCACTCTGACCTCACCGTCCTCGGCCTCTTGCATTGTTCCACGGAAGCTCAGCGTAAGCTTGAGGAACAGCACCTCATCTTTCGTTTAGGAACCCTACAGCCCCTCTGGACTCCACATCGAGTTCAACAATTTCAGATCATAACCTTGGCCCCTATCATGTATTTTTTTTATTTTATTTTTTCATCCACCCTTTTGTTTGGCCTTTTTTTTCCCTCCCAGAAACTGGCAGCTGTCCTTCATTCTGCCAGCCCAGTTCACACTTCATCTAGCCTCTACCTGTCACATTGCCACCTCCTCTTGCCTTGATTATCTCTATGTCTCTTAATCTCTCCTGCTTTCTATCCCACCACTGACCTTGCCTTTTGTTCTTTCATCCTCTCCCCCTTTTCCCAGCTTTAAATCTATTTCATTTCCTGCTTTTTTCCAGTTCTGATGAAAGGTCTTCGACCTGAAATGTTAACTCTGTTTCTCTCTCCACGGATGCTGCCTGACCTGCTGAGTTTCTCCAGCGTTTTCTGTTATTTCGGATTTCCAGCATCCGCATTATTTTGCTATCGTACAAGAATATCGTTCCTTAGGTAAAGAATCCAAAACTGTGCAGTTTTCCAGGTGTGGTCTCACCAAAGCCCTGTATAATTGTAGCAAGACTTTCCTTACTCTTGTACTCCAACTCCCTTGCAATAAAGGCCAACATACATTTGCTTTCCTAATTGCTTGCTGTACCTATATGTTAACTTTCGTGATTTGTGTCGCCCAGGAAAAAAAAAATTCTGCTTTTCAATTTTTCTTACCAAAGTGGATAACTTCACATTTCCCCACGTTATACTCTATATGCCACCTTCTTGCCCACTCACTTAACCTGTCTACATCCCTTTGCAGCCTCCTCACAGCTTACTTTCCCACCTAGCTTTGTATCATCAGCAAACTTGGATATATTACATTTGGTCCCCTCATCCAAATCATTGATGCAGATTGTGAATAGCTGAGGCCCAAGCACTGATCCTTGCGGCACCCCACTAGTTACAGCCTGCCAACTGGAAAATGACCCGTTTATTCCTACTCTGTTTTCTGTCCATTAACCAATCCTCAATCCATACTAATATATTAACCCCAGTCCCGTGAACCCTAATCTTGTGCAACCACCTTATCGAATGGCTTCTGAAAATCCGTATCAGCCGTGATCTAATTGAATGTTGGAACAGGTGCGAGGGGCTGAATGGCCTACTCCTGTTCCTATGTTCTGTGCAAGCGCAAAAAATAAATTCCCGACAGGATAAGGATAAGATGCTGCTCTGTGGGGTAGGACCTAGTTAGGAGCAGCAGACTGGTGAGAAGTGTTCTTCGATTGCCTTCTGCCCCTCTTGCCAGAGCCTCCGAATAGCGGAGTATGGAAACCAGGCTGATCACTGATTCAGAGCACATGGCCATTTACAGTGCAGCATATTGGAAATAAGCAGCAGGTAGAACTCGACTGTGCAATGTGTGAGCAGCCAGTTTACAATCTCCAGGTCCTGAAATGGGATCTGTTCTATATGAATATATTAAGGTGCACGCTGTTTGTTTTTTCCAGTTCTGGTTTCTATATGAAGGAGCCACTCTGGCTGGCCGGTTTTGATTGACTGCTCAGTAACAGCAGTCAGCTCCCTGAACGCTGCCCTTGATTTTAAAAAGCAAACCGCTGGAGATCTGAAACAAACACCTGGAAAGCTGGACACACACAGCAGGTCAGTGAGTGTGTGGAGATCCAGTGAACCCGAAATGTTACCCGTCTGTCCCCCATGTGCTGACTGGCCTGTGTGTCCAGCCTATTCTCCTCTGCGTTTAGTGGCTCTGCCATTGAGCATTTCTTAACGTCCGTCTCGATCTCCAGTAATTAACTCTCCCTGCCGGGAGTGAAGGACCAGCCCTCCGTATAATCCAAGCTGTACAGAAACCTGACACTTCAATCTTTTTAATACCTGGTTCTCAATGTTACGCTGCGAGTGTGTCTGTTGGCTGCTAAATATACAGTCACTAGGTCATGCTGAATAAACTCCTGAGTAACGAGGCTTCCTCACCTGACGTGTACTCTCCTGTGTGAGTCACCACACAGCAGGCTGCAGCAGGAATCCTGGCTGATCTGACCTTTGCCAGTGTTTGGAGAAGTGGCGCGAAGGATAATTGGTGCTGTTTTTTCCGGCTCGGCATTTGTTGGCTATGTGTGTGGGCAGTAGATGCTGGGAATTTTTGGTACAGGCGGAGGTGATGGGGAAAACACTCCCACTATGCCCATAAAGCTGCCTTGAATGTGTATTTGTGGAGAGCTTTTGAATGATGAATGGGTAAAAGGTGTCCCTGCAATAGAACCTTTAGAAGTTACAACCGAGGAAGAGGCTGTTTGGCCCATTGTGCCTGTGCCGGTGTTAGCTTTCCAACTAGAGCTATACAGTATTGCAATCTCACTGCCCTGTCCTTTCCCCATATCCTTTAGATTCTTTTTCAAATACTTATCCAATTCCTTTTTAAATGATCTAGGCTCTGCCTCAATAGCCACTTATAGTAAAGCATTCCATCTTCTAATCACTCTCTGCATGTAAACTCCCTCCTTGGTTCTTCCTGAGTTTATGCCCCATTGTTACAGATTTCTAACCAGTGGAAATGATCTGGCTCTGATTCAAATCTTGAATATTGAAACCTTTTGTGTCCGTTTGGCTCAGTGGTCATACTGCTGCAGGTTTTTGGTTCAGATCCTGCATCAGGACTTCACCACAAGGTGTGCTGACCATGTGCAGTACTGAGGTGCCGTCTATTAGATGAGGTGTTGAACAGAGCTGTGGTGGTGTAAAAGATCCCATGGCACTATTTGAAGTGGAAAAGGGAGTACTCCTGCTGTCCTGACCAGCGTCCCTTCCTCAACCAACAGCAGCAGAAACAGATTAACTGGTCGTTCATTCATTTGCTGTTTATGGGACTTAGTTTTGTGCAAAATTCAGCCAAGGCTAAATTTCTGTTCATTCCTGTGCGTTTATAAAATCCCTTGCTATTTCCCTTCCCACCTACTCCCTTCCCACTCCTAATCTGCCTTTTGCTTCTCTTCTATTAAGAACATAACAAGAAATAGGAGCAGGAGTAGGCCATTCGGCCCTTCGAGCCTGCTCCCCCATTCAATGAGATCATGGCTGATCTTCTGCCTCAACTCCATTCACCAGCCCTATCGCCATATCCCTTGATGCCCTTACTAGTCAGAAATCTATTGACTTCTGTTTTGAATATACCCAATGACTGAGCCTCCACAGCCCTCTGGGGTAGAGAATTCCAAAGATTCACCACCCTCTGTGAAGAAATTTCTTCTCATCTCAGTCCTGAATAGCCTACCCTTTATCCTGAGGCTGTGGCCCCTGGTTCTAGACTCCCCAGCCAAGGAAAACATTCTCCCAGCATCCACCCTATTGAGCCCTGTAATAATTTTGTATGCTTCAATGAGATCCCCGCCCATTCTTCTGAATTCAAGAGAATACAGGCCTAGTTTACTCAATCTCTTTTCATACGACAGTCCCGCCATCCCAGGAATCAATCTCGTGAACCTTCGTTGCACTCCCTCTATGGCAAGTATATCCTTCCTAAGATAAGGAGACCAAAATTGTACACAGTACTCCAGGTGTGGTCTCACCAAGGCCCTATATAATTGGAGTAAGACTTCTTTACTCCTGTACTCAAATCCTCTTGTAATGAAGGCCAGCATACCATTTGCCTTCCTAATGGCTTGTTGCACCGGCACATTCACTTTCAGCGACTCATGTACAAGGACATCCAGGTCGCTTTGAGCTTCTGCATTCCCCAATCTTTCACCATTTAGGAAATACTCTGCCTTTCTGTTTTTTCTACCAAAGTGGATAACTTCACATTTATCCACATTATATTCCATCTGCCATGTTCTCGCCCACTCAGAGCCTGTCGAGATCCCCTTGAAGCCTCTTCACAACTGACAACTGACCCTGCCACCTAGCTTTGGATCATCAGCAAATTTGGAAATGTTACATTTAGTCCCCTCATCCAAATCATTGCTATAGATTGTGAATAGCTGGGGCCCAAGCACCGATCATTGCGGTACCCCACTAGTCACAGCCTGCCATCCTGAAAAAGACCTGTTTATCCCTACTCTTTGTTTTCTGTCTGTTAACCAATTCTCAATCCATGCTAGTATATTACCCCCAATTCCATGTGCCCTAATTTTGTTCACCAACCTCTTGTGTGGGACCTTATCGAAGGCCTTCTGAAAATCCAGATACACCACATCTACCAGTTCCCCTTTGTCTACTCCACTAGTTACATCCTCAAAGAACTCCAATAGGTTTGTCAAACAGGATTTCCCTTTCATAAATCCATGTTGACTCTGCCCAATCTTACTATTAGTTTCTAAGTGCCCAGTTATTGCATACTTTATAATAGATTCCAGCATTTTCCCAACTACTGATGTGAGGCTAACCGGTCTGTAGTTCCCCGTTTTCTCTCTCCCTCCTTTCTTAAATTGCGGGGTTACATTTACTATCCTCCAATCTGCAGGAACCGTTCCAGAATCTCTAGAATTTTGGAAGTTGACAACCAATGCGTCCACTATCCCAATGGCCACCTCTTTCAAAACTCTAGGATGTAGGTCATCCGGTCCTTGGGATTTATCGATTTTTTTAGTCCCATTAATTTTGCTAGTACTGGTTTTTTTACTAATTTTAAGTTCCTCATTCTCGCCACACCCTTGGTTTTCTCGTATTTCTGGGAGGTTTTTTGTGTCTTCCTCCGTGAAGACGGCAACAAAGTATTTATTTAATTTCTCAGCCATTTCCTCATTCTCCATTATAAATTCTCCCGTCTCTGGCGAAGGTAAATGTAGGTCCTTAACAGTCGGTCTTTTCCTTTTCACATACCTATAGAAGCTTTTACAATCCGTTTTTGTTTTTCGCTAGCTTGTGCTCATATTCCATTTTCCCTTTCTTTACCAATTTCTTGGTCCCCCTTTGCTGATTTCTAAAAAGATCCCAATCCTCAGGCTGACTGCTTTTTCTGGCAACTTTATAAGCTTCCTCCTTTGACTTAATACTAGTTTTCATTTCTTTTGTTAGCCATGGTTGGATCACTTTTCCTTTTGGGTTTTTATGCCCTAGAGGAATATGTTTTTTTGCAAATTATGCATTATTTCCTTGAATGTTAGCCATACCTTTTAGTGTAATCTCCCAATCTACCATGGCCAACTTGTCCCTCATACCCTTGTAGTTTCCTCTGTTTAGATTGAAGACCTTAGTTTCAGATTGGACTACATCACTCTCAAACTTGATGTAAAATTCAATCATATTATGATCACTTGTCCCTAAAGGCCCCTTTACCACAAGATTATTGATTAGCCCTTTCTCATTCCACAGTACCAGATCCAGAATAGCCTGTTCCCTGGTTGGTTCCTCCACATACTGATCCAGGAAACCATCTCGCATGCATTCCAAGAATTGTCCTCCACACCATTAGTGGTAATTTGATTTGCCCAGTTAATATGTAGATTAAAGTCCCCCATGATTACTGTATTGCCCTTGTTACATGCACTTCTAATCTCTTGATTGATACTGTGCCCTACATTACCTCTACTGTTTGGTGGCCTACACACAATTCCCACCAATGTTTTCTGCCCTTTGCTGTTTCTTGGCTCCACCCAAACTGATTCCAGTTCTGCATCACGATCTGCCGAGCCAAGATCTTTTATCTCTACCGCACCGATCTCATCCCTTATTAACAGCGCTACGCCACCTCCTTTTCCAATTTGTCTGTCCTTCCTAAATGTTGAGTACCCTGGAACATTCAGTTCCCAGCTTTGGTTACCCTGCGATCATGTCTCTGTGATGGCAATTACATCAACCCATTTACTTCTATTTGTGCCATTAATTCATCCACCTTGTTGCGAATGCTACGTGCATTTAGATAAAGTGCCTTCAACTTTGCCTGTTTAATATTTTTCTGCATTTTGACCCTCTTTACTGTTGGCCTTTGTTTCTGCTCCCTCCTAGTTTTGCTGACTACTTTTCTAACTTTCACTTCCAGCTTTGTTTCTCTCTGTCCTGGGCCCACACTTTGGTTCCCAGCCCCCTGACTGAACTAGTTTTAAGTCCTTCCCAACAGCACTAGCAAACCCCACTGCGAGGATATTGGTCCCGGTTCTGCCGAGGTGTAACCCGTCCAGCTTGTACAGGTCCCACTTTCCCCAGAATCGGTCCCAATGCCTCAGGAATTTAAATCCCTCCCTCCTACACCATCTCTCCAGCCACGCATTCATCTGGTCTATTCTCCTATTTCTGCTCTCGCTAGCACGTGGCACTGGGAGTAATCCTGAGATTACTACCCTTGAGGTCCTGCTTTTTAATTTATTTCTTAGCTCCCTATATTCTGCTTGCAGGACCTCGTCCCTCTTTCTACCTATGTCGTTGGTACTGATATGGACCACGACCTCTGGCTGTTCACCCTCCCCCTTCAGAATGTCTGCAGCTGTTCAGTGACATCCTTGACCCTGGCACCAGGGAGGCAACATACCATCCTGGAGTCACGTCTGCGGCCACAGAAACATCTCTGTTCCCCTTACGATAGAATCCCATATCACTATTGCTGTCCCACTCTTTTTCCTCCCCTCCTGTGCAGCTGAGCCACTCGTAGTGCCACGGACTTGGCTCTTGCTGCATTCTCCTGAGAAACCATCTCCCCCAGCAGTATCCAAAACGGAAAATCTGTTGGAGAGGGAGATGGACCCAGGGGACTCTTGCACTGCCTTCCTAGTTCTTTTACTCGGTCTGGCGGTCACCCATTCCCTTTCTGCCTGTGCACTCTTTACCTGCGGTGTGACCACCTCGTTAAACGTGCTATCCACGTAGATCTCAGCCTCGCAGGATGCTCCACAGTGACTCCAGCCGCTGCTCCAGATCCGAAATATGGATTTCGAGTAGCTGCAGCTGGAGACACTTCTTGCATATGTGGTCTCCCTGACTTCCCACATAGCACAGGAGGAGCACTCCATGCTGCCGAGCTGCCCTGCCATTTACTCCCTTTACTTCCTCTAAATTAAAGAATATTAAATACACTAGGGACCTTACTTCACTTTAAACACTACTTACTCTAAACTAGAGACCTTAATTTTACTTTAACGACTGGACTGTAGAAATACTCACCAGGTCCTACTTACCAATCCAAAAGCAAAATACTGCGGATGCTGGAAATCTGAAATAAAAACAGAAGATGCTGGAAATACTCAGCAGGTCAGGCAGCATCTGTGGAGAGAGAAACAGAGTTAACGTTTCAGGTCGATGACCCTTCGTCAGAATTATCTATTATAATTCTCAGCTTTCTTCTGTATCAAATGCTTTTTCTAAATCTAATTTTTGCACTAATCTTGGCCACTGATTTTCTCTCTTTTTCCCGCCCCCCACTCCACCCTTTGCTCCCAGTCAAAATGTATGTGATCTGTGTCGTTGTCCTCATCATCATCTCGTGTTTAAATCTCTCCACTGCTTGTTGTGCAATTTTTCCAACCAATTAATCTGGTCCCCTTTCATCCCACTGAGGTTAGCTGATATCCGGTCCAAAGCCTTCATCTTGGATTCCTCTTTATCTTCAGTGTGACACTGGTAGGTTCTGGTTCACCGGGCTTCAGGCCGCTTGTCCTGCACTGTTGCCCAGACCAGATCTCCCACTGCGGTCTTCCTTGTTCAGCTTGCAACATGCTCCATTAAAGAAACAGTCCTGGATGTATTTGAGGAGCTGCTATAAAACCTTAGTAAGATCACATTTGGAGTACTGTGTGTAGTATTGATCTCCACACTGTCTGAAGGATGTTGAGGCTATTGCAGGTGGTACAGCGCTGATTCACAAGGGTGCTGCCTGGTTTTAGGGAATACAAAGGGGAAACAGGAGATTTGATAGATGGGTTAAAAATTATGAAGGGGTGGGACAGAGTAGATAGAAACAGATGGTTTCCAGTGGTTGAAGAGTCTAGAACGAGGGGGCAAAGATATAAGATTAAATGTTAGATTTAGGACAGCAGGCAGGAGAAACATTTTTTAGAGGGTGTGGAATACATTACTTGAGTTAATGATGGCTTCGACCTGCGTGACCTCTCTTCTATCTACCAGAATATGAATGGCCCCTGTTCTAACAGTCGAGTGGGAGCCTGTGCCTGTTGCCTTTCTATTGATGTGCTGTCGGTGGCAGGAGGCGAGACTGCTGCTTCCAGTACACTAACAATATAAAGCCATCCCTCGGTCAAAGTGACATGTATAGAACTGGCAGTGTGGGTTATCCTGGACAAAGCTCACCGCCATCGATAACACAATCCTTGGAGCACAAGGGCAGGGTTTTTTAATTTTTGTGAATTATTTGCAATGTACACACTGTAAACTCATCAAAAACAATCCTCCCATGGTGCTGAGGTAATGGGCCATTTTAATGGCTCACTCACCTGTGTTCTAAGCCTAATGTGCCTTGCAGAAACCCTGCTGAAGGTGTGCATATCCTCCCATCAGGACTTTGCACCACAGGAAGGGGGGAGCATTGTAGGTAGGGTGACCTCATTGCTGGCTGACTGCTTTCTTCACCGGCTGCACTGCATGGGTTCACGGTGACTCCACTCATCTAGACGTTCCTGACTCTCTGCGTCTCTCTCTCTCTCTCTCTCTGCGTGTGTCTCGCTTTCTCCCCCGAATTAGCTGTTGTCAGCTGAGGTAGAGGATGGATCCAACAATGGGCCTTGGCCCTGGATGAGGGAGGAGAAAATCTGGCTAGGTTGTCGATTCTGATCTCTGTAGTGTGTGTGTGTGTGTTTGAAGAAAGACTGCTTGGATGATCTGCTGGAAGGCAACTAGCATATATGGAAGTAAACCCTGCAGGAGTGGAGGGCAGACTTTTGGAGGAGTGGAAACGTCCGGCTAACCCTGGACAAACAATCCTGAACCAGACCAGGGCCCCCCTCCTCACCAAGGCTACACACAGCCGAGGTTCACGTTTAAATAATGGCCATTGGGTCAGGAACAAGAGCCCAGCCCGGGTCAGCCCCCGTCGGGAGAGGAGGAGTCCGAGCCCAGCCCGGGTCAGCCCCCTCGGGAGAGGAGGAGTCCGAGCCCAGCCCGGGTCAGCCCCCTCGGGAGAGGAGGAGTCCGAGCCCAGCCCGGGTCAGCCCCCTCGGGAATAGTACATCCAGGAAACCAGTTCAGTAAATAACTAAATGATGTTGGTCGCGCTGGTAACGAGTTGTACTGTACATCACTGGAGCGGAGAGTGGTGGGAGCGCTGTGTTTGAAGTGTGCCTCTGTAAACATTGAGCTGGGTTAATTATTGCCGGCTCTAAGTGCCTGCCAGCTGTGTGTGATGTCACCTCAGCAGCCTCCGCTTTACAAAGAGCGTGTTGTTGGAGAATCTGCTGTCTGGGCTGGGCATGATGCAGCTGAGAGCACCCATCACCAGGGGCAGGGGCACCGAGGCAGGGGGCATCTCTCTGAATGTGAACTAACCATCCGTATCTCTCTCCTTGCAGGAACTGATCAATTGGCAGTGGTGCTGAAGCTGCCTCCCCCTCCACTGAGCTGGAACAATGAAGAGATTCCGGAGACACGGGCACGAGTTGCACCGAGAGCGCATCAAACAGGACCTGTTCCAATTTAACAAGGTCAGTCGGCTTCCCCCACCTCGACCAAATGTGCTGATCCTGCCGGGCCCAGTTCTGTGGATTGTGCTAGATTGCTGCTACTCTGCCTAACTAGCTATTCATGTGTGAGCCTAGCCCGTTGGCAGGCTGTTACTCTGCAGGTAGCATCAGAGCCAAGCCCAGTCCTATTGCCCTAGATGCACTTTCCAGCAAGTGCCACTGGATAGCCGGACCATTTCCTCTCCACCCCACTGCCCAGGATTGGAGCGGCCTGGACTTGTGCTCTAACTCCGCACACAATGGGAACTGATCTCGGGGCTTCCTGGTCAGTTTCACGCATAGAAACATAGAAAAATAGGAGCAGGAGTAGGCCATTTGGCCCTTCGAGCCTGCTCCGTCATTCAATATGATCATGGCTGATCCTCTATCTCAATACCATATTCCCGCTCTCTCCCCAGCATCTTCGGGAGAGGAGGAGTCCGAGCCTCTGTCTGGCAAACGTCAACAATCCACTTTCTGTACTTGTTCTGTGTTCCATGACTTTCTCCCGTTTGATCTGGAGACAAAGAAGGAAAATGTACATTTATATAGTGCCTTTATTGCCAATGAATTGTTTTGAAATGCCGTCACTGTTATGTAGGGAAATGCAACAGCCTATTTGTGGACAGCAAGGTCCCACAAACAGCACTGGGATGAATGACCAGATCTTGTTTTAGTGGTGGTTGAGATAAATGTTGGCCAGGACACCAGGAGAACGCCCTGATGCCATAGAATCCTTTATGTCCACCTGAATAGGTTCAACATCTCATTCGAATGACCCACCTCTGACAGTGCAGCACTCGCTCACTACTGCACTGAAGAGTCACCTTGATGATGTGTTGAAATACTGGGGTGGGACTTGAATCGATGACATGAGTCCAAGACGAGAGTTGCCAGTGAACCAAACTGACAGCTGGTTAGGAAAGAGTATCTTGAGCTGTTATATCGTGTTCTGTGTACAAATTGACGGCTGGCACAGTGAAGTGACCTTCCTCTCTTCCCCAACCCAAGGCGCAGTCTCGTACCATAAACTGTAACTCTTGTGTTGAGGGTGTGGCACACATCCCTCTCCCCTGCTGTGTCTGGGTGAGGTGGTTGGATGTAAACTGAACTTGAATGTCGAGTGGCTTGGTGCACCACATTAGCTGCACACCACAATAACTTGAGGTGCTTAGCCCTTTTTGTGCAAGATTCAGTCTGTTATGGGCTTCTGTAATTATTTACTGTAACAGAAGGGGTTAAAACAGTTCCACTCACTGAAATCACATTTCCACTAACTTGATACAGTTGTAAGACACTCCATTTCAAATGCAAGCATCTTGAGATGTGTTCGATCAAGCTTATTTGGACTTTAAGTTACTTAAATCTTTTTGGTCTCGGTCATTTTTTTTGAAGGTATCAACCTGACTAGTTTATTTTGGTGAGTGACTGTAGTCTGAGGTAGTCAGGCCTGATGGTTACAGTGCATGGTGAGAAAAGGAAAAGAATATTGCTTGCATCATTTAGCATACTACAGCATGAGCTAGCTAAGCTCAACTGCTGTAGAAACTGTTACTGCTCCTTTCACTTGCTCTATTTAATACATTTGGCAATTGAAGGCTCAGCTGAAGTCTAGTGTAGAGTTAGCCTGTTGCCTCCTGAAGATGAGGAGGATCCAGTGAAAGTGCTGTATACAAGCGGTAGCTGAATTAACCTGCAGAGGGTTCTCTGAGCACATGGCAAATTTACCAATAGACCTGGGTCAGTGACACACTTGCTGGAGCACAGGGAGCTGGAATTCAGCTATGGAAACACAGGAGCCCAGAATAGCTAGAATGAAGGCACCCCAATAAAGTGGGTAACAGCGGGGATCTGTTGAACGCAGCCTGTGACCTGCTGTACAGAGACCAGGGCCATATCTGACAGTGGAATGTTGTACCCAGTAATGTCACCCAAAGCAAGAGTGTTCTGGTGATGTCAATATGTGAGATGGAAGTGCAGTACTTTTCAATTCCAGAAACTGAATGGTACAGATGTATCTTGAATTGGGCAATACCTTTAGATGGCAGCAACATGTTGGTTGTGTCGACCATGGCTCTTCGAATTGTGCGCTGCTGCTGTCTGTCCGCTTGTGGAGGGGCTGACATCTGCTCAGGTTGTCACCCATAGAAGCTGTGCAGGGTTCTCAAAGCTTTCTGCCCTGGCTGTGTAAGTAACAGCGAAATGCTCTTCCTTTCTCTCCAACAGACTGTGGAACATGGGTTTCCGCACCAGCCCAGTGCACTGGCTTACAGTCCGACTCTCCAGCTCATGGCCATTGGGAGCCGATCGGGAGCCTTCAAGATGTATCTTTTCGCGTGCGATTTGAAACGGTGCGCTTGGATTTTGTTGACCTATAAATGCAGGTAAAGGTCGCTTGCTGGGTGGCGATGTCGTTGGAGGTTCTGTCCCCACCATTGTAACATGGTGAAGCTGCTGAGCCTTCAACTCCATGTACTTCAATGAATTTCTCCAGTGATCGTGGGCTGTTGCCAGGCTTGGTGCTCCCACTGCTGATGGCGCAATAGAATGTAAAAGAGCAGAGTCTCTTCACTCCAGGTTCGAGACCCCAAGAGAGGCCACCGAGAAGCATGGGGCTACCTCGGATTGACCCTCCAGCTGCCCAGCAGGTACTGCTAAATGTAACTGGGGAAAGCAGAGCTCCGAGGCCATGGGTTCCCACTAGAATGTGGCTTTCTCTAAGCCTCAATGATATTCAAGCTCCTTGTGATGGCCACTTTCATTTCCATCCTACTCTTGTACTCGGAGTGAAGAATAGTAGCAAACTACTTCTACAATTTAATAAGAAATCAACTGGGTTCCTGGAACATAACTCAGAGCAGGAGAATTTCCACAGAGTCCTCTAAGTTGCAGGGGATTAGAACTCAGCAAGAAAAAACACGTGGACTTGAAGTGTGTGCTGGTGCTGTGGGAGCTGTGTTGGAGTGGAGTCTCACCACCTACACTCACTGCTGGTGCTGTGGGAGCAGTGCTGGAGTGGAGTCTCACCACCTACACTCACTGGTGCTGAGAGAGCAGTGCTGGAGTGGAGTCTCACCACCTACACTCACTGGTGCTGTGTGAGCTGTGCTGGGGTGGAGCCTCACCACCTACACTCACTGGTGCTGTGTCAGCTGTGCTGGGGTGGAGCCTCACCACCTACACTCACTGGTGCTGTGTCAGCTGTGCTGGGGTGGAGCCTCACCACCTACACTCACTGCTGGTGCTGTGGGAGCAGTGCTGGAGTGGAGTCTCACCACCTACACTCACTGGTGCTGTGGGAGCTGTGCTGGAGTGGAGCCTCACCACCTACACTCACTGCTGGTGCTGTGGGAGCAGTGCTGGAGTGGAGTCTCACCACCTACACTCACTGGTGCTGTGGGAGCTGTGTTGGAGTGGAGTCTCACCACCTACACTCACTGGTGCTGTGGGAGCTGTGTTGGAGTGGAGTCTCACCACCTACACTCACTGGTGCTGTGTGAGCTGTGCTGGGGTGGAGTCTCACCACCTACACTCACTGCTGGTGCTGTGTGAGCTGTGTTGGAGTGGAGTCTCACCACCTACACTCACTGCTGGTGCTGTGTGAGCTGTGTTGGAGTGGAGCCTCACCACCTACACTCACTGCTGGTGCTGTGGGAGCTGTGCTGGAGTGGAGTCTCGCCACCTACACTCACTGCTGGTGCTGTGGGAGCTGTGTTGGAGTGGAGTCTCACCACCTACACTCACTGCTGGTGCTGTGGGAGCTGTGCTGGAGTGGAGTCTCGCCACCTACACTCACTGCTGGTGCTGTGGGAGCTGTGTTGGAGTGGAGTCTCACCACCTACACTCACTGGTGCTGTGTGAGCAGTGCTGGGGTGGAGTCTCACCACCTACACTCACTGCTGGTGCCGAGAGAGCAGTGTTGGAGTGGAGTCTCACCACCTACACTCACTGCTGGTGCTGTGGGAGCTGTGTTGGAGTGGAGTCTCACCACCTACACTCACTGCTGGTGCTGTGGGAGCTGTGTTGGAGTGGAGTCTCACCACCTACACTCACTGCTGGTGCTGTGGGAGCTGTGCTGGAGTGGAGTCTCACCACCTACACTCACTGCTGGTGCTGTGGGAGCTGTGCTGGAGTGGAGTCTCACCACCTACACTCACTGCTGGTGCTGTGGGAGCTGTGCTGGAGTGGAACCTCACCACCTACACTCACTGCTGTGGGAGCTGTGCTGGAGTGGAGCCTCACCACCTACACTCACTGGTGCTGTGGGAGCTGTGCTGGGGTGGAGTCTCACCACCTACACTCACTGCTGGTGCTGTGGGAGCTGTGCTGGAGTGGAGTCTCACCACCTACACTCACTGCTGGTGCTGTGGGAGCTGTGCTGGAGTGGAGTCTCACCACCTACACTCACTGGTGCTGTGTGAGCAGTGCTGGAGTGGAGTCTCACCACCTACACTCACTGGTGGTGCTGTGGGAGCTGTGCTGGAGTGGAGTCTCACCACCTACACTCACTGGTGCTGTGTGAGCAGTGCTGGAGTGGAGCCTCACCACCTACACTCACTGGTGCTGTGGGAGCTGTGCTGGGGTGGAGTCTCACCACCTACACTCACTGGTGCTGTGTGAGCTGTGCTGGAGTGGAGTCTCACCTCCTACACTCACTGCTGGTGCTGTGTGAGCTGTGCTGGAGTGGAGTCTCACCACCTACACTCACTGGTGCTGTGTGAGCAGTGCTGGAGTGGAGCCTCACCACCTACACTCACTGGTGCTGTGGGAGCTGTGCTGGAGTGGAGCCTCACCACCTACACTCACTGGTGCTGTGGGAGCTGTGCTGGGGTGGAGCCTCTCCACCTACACTCACTGGTGCTGTGGGAGCTGTGCTGGAGTGGAGCCTCACCACCTACACTCACCGCTCTCCATTGTTTATCCCTATCTGACCTGTTGGCGTGTATACCGTGCGCTGTCTCTAGCAGTCTGTTCACACTCTGGAGAAGTCCGGTCCTGGACAGCATATATTGAGGAGATTCGGAGAATTATTTTTAAATGCAAAGATTTGTTAGCATGTAGATTTCCCAACCAGAAACAGTGAGGGAAGCAGAAACCAGAATAGTTTTTAAAAGGGAAGGGGATAAACATTTGAAAAATAAAATTTAGATTGGTTTGGGGAAAAGGCCGGGGAAACGGGATGAAGTGAATAGCTCTGAGGGGTAGGATGGGCCGAGTGGCCGCCTCCTGTGCTGTGAAATTCTGATTGGGTGCTGGCCGTGGGAGTGCAGTGCACTCGGTGACAGCTTCATGCTCTGTCTACTGCCTGAAGTTCATTTTTATTTTTTCTCGTGTGTTGCTGTTGAAACCCACACACAGCAGGAGCCACTGTCACATTTGTACAACAGATGGATTTCTTCCTAATACCTTGAACCCTTTAGATCTATCGATACTCTACTGAAAAGATCTGACCACAATGGAAGGTGTGTGATTTGACAGTGGTCAGGACAGTGTACAAGAGTTGTCTGTTTTCTTGGAGCTTTTTCTGCTCCCTCTTCCTGCTGCGTTCTCGGTTCTTTGTCACATAAAGCCCTTTTTCCCTGGGAGTTGGCACTCTGAAGCTCGCCCGCATGGATCCCAGGAACTGTGCTGTGTATATTGATGGTCTGCGGCTGGTGGTGTGTCGGGATTTCCTGCAGGGAATGTGTAGGGATTTCCTGCAGGGTGAGTGTGTCCTGGGAATGAGGGGTTTGTGGGAATTTCCTGCAAGGCGAGGGAGTCCTGGGAATGAGGGGTTTGTGGGAACTTCCTGCAGGGCGAGGGAGTCCTGGGAACGCGGGGTGTGTTTGTATTCATTGCTGTGGGTTGATGGAATCCTGCAGTCCGTGCTGGAGGTGGCCCATTTCCAAGAACGAGTGGGTGTGGTGCGTTTTTATTGGCTTCTGATATTTTAAATAACCTTGTGGTTATGCTTCGTTTCACAATCCCATAACCAATATTATGGCACTCCACACCTCCCAGCGCAGGGGTGGTTAAGTATGGTGTCTTCATTTAACTTTGGAATTTCCTGAAAGTTTTTTATGGTTGTTGCAAAACAGTAACCGCAAGGGAGTTGGAACCCATGTCACATGCTCCATTTACGCAGGACAGCCCAGTGTAGCCCTGAGCCATGCGGACCACAAGGTCCCAACATCAATTCCTGGCCTGCACCATCTCGGGTGATGTTACGGTTGGAGGCTATAGTTGCCCTCAGTGCTCCTGAGGGAGGGATTGGGAAATGTGTGGATATCTGGTGAGAGCTGCACTGGGATTGGCTCTAATTTCTGCTGAACTGCCGCTTCTTCTCATCTGTCTACTTGGCAAACCCCTAAACCCCTATCATCCTGGCCCTTCTCCAACTTCATCTCTTCTGTCTGACCCATCTCGTACCCCTCTGAGCCCCTTCCCACTACATTACATTGACTGGCCCCAATGCTATATTCTAAATGACTTTGTTCAAGCACTGTCCTCCGCCCCCCCCCACTCTTTCAAAACTGCTGTGATTGCCCCACCCATCCTCTCCAATCCTGCCTGTAGCCTCTGCTTGAATGCCTCCCAGCCCAGTCCTCGTCTCTGCTCAGTACAGTATATCATGTCATCCTGCTCTGTGGGACTGTCCCTGTGTGATTCCTACCTGTCCCAATGTGGCCAGTGCATCTCCAGAAATGATTTCCTCCTTCCTGGAAGGAACCACCCTTGGATTTCTTCTATTTCTCATCTTCTAGCTGCTGACGCCCATCTCTCCACGTACCACCTCTGTGCTTTAGAAGTCTGTTCAATAAGTTGTGGATGAGCCAGAATTTCCTTCTGTTGAACCAAAGCCATCTTGGGGTTCCACCAAAACTCTGCACTTGGGTCATTGAGCCCCTCGCCTTCCTGGCTGATCACTCAGGCTCTGTGCTTCAAACCCAATAACCTATCCATCGACATGAGTTGTTACTTCTACCTGCACAACTTTTTCACCTCTGTCCATACAGCAAAACCCTAATCCACACCCTCATGGTCTCCAGACCAGACTTGTCCTGGCCTCCGCCCCCCCCCCCCCCCCCCCATAAAACCCCCATCCTCCAACTCTAAAACTCCAGCATCGTATCTTGCCCGCACAAATCCCTGCTCATCCATCACACGCATTCTTGCTGACCTGCACTGGCTCCCCATCCATGGAGAAAACATTTGGACCCCACCAGTATTGAAGAGGATTGTGTGGCGACTCTTTTGCGTTACAGCCTCACAGCCCGTGTGCGGGAGTGGGAAAGGTCCAGTGACGGGCACTGTTGCTGCTGCTTATTTGTCTGGGAGACTCGGTGACCCAAAGCCCTGTGTGATGGTTTGAATAGACCTTCCTTGTCTTGCCTAAACGCCTTTTCCCAGCATTCGGTTCATGGAATGGCATCGAGTCTACAGCACAAACAGGCCAGTGCTGGTGTTTCTGCTCCGCACCAGCCTCCTCCCACTCCTTCATCTAACCCTATCGGCATATCCTTGTAACAGCTGAACTCCCATTTTGTGAGGTCTGCTTTCCAGCTAAAACTCCATTTTAGGCACATTCTAGAGTCATTTCTCCTCGAACCTCGATAGCATCAGAGCAATTTACGGGCACTGTTCCTACACCCTTCACTTTACACAGAACCCCTCCAGCCCAGTGGGACTGAAGCCAGTCAGAGAGGCTGTGGTACCAGCTGACTGGACATTGTCCAAGGATGGACGATGAGCTGTGTTTATTGGGAGTGTGCCAGTGATGTCCTTTCAAGTTGTGAGCCCATGGTTTCAGAAATGGGGAGCTCTCTGTATTTTAAGTTGTGACTTAAGTTATGAAATACTTCCGAACTTTATAAAAAAGGTGTGTACTTGAGTTTAAAAGCTATGGAACGGGTTTGTGCTAAAAGCTGTGGTCCTTAACCTGTGGCTGTAGCTATGGAGCGCCGGAGGTGGAGATCATGGGCTTGCATGAGGAGAACGCAGCAGTGACCCAGATTCACTTTCTACCAGAACAGGTAATGGGCTCTTCTCTCTTTCTCAATTGTTTTTTATTTCTCTCTCTTCTCTCTCCTCTTTCCCCCCCCCCCCCCACCCACCCCAAACTGGTTTCGAGAGCATGTGGATTTGAGATAACTTTACCTTCAGACCAAAGCCAGCCGGAATGGCTTTGCAGGTTGTTACTGGCAGCAGGGGTAAGCTGGTGCCTCGCTCCACTCAGCGCTGTAAATTGTGGACCAGAGTTCACTGGAAATCAGAAGCCTTCCAGCAGGGAACTGCAACATGCCTTGTCCCAAGGGCTGGTCGTTTCTGAGCCATCCTTGCAAACTGGCTGAGTCGCAAGGTAAGTATAACTGGTGCCCGGAGGTTGGGACTGTTGCAGGCCAGCGCTCTGATCTCCCCAAGGCTCCATAATTGGAGTCTACGCGTGGTGGAACGGAGACTGGGCATGCCAGAGAGCCATCACTTGGGTGCTGCATTTTTGTGCTTGAGGTGAGGATGTCAGTACAGGGGAAATTAGTATTTTCTGTTTCAGCCACCCAGTGTCACCATTAAGCACTCCCAGGATCGGGTATCTGAAAGTTAAATGCAAATCTCCCTTCTCCCCATGTGCAGCGAGACCATTGCCTGTGGGGAGTCGAGACAATGTATAGTCTTCAGGTGAAGCGGGCTCAGAGTGACATGGTGCACACTAACAGATTCTCAGTATACAAGCCAATCTCTCATTGTACACAGCAAGTGAGAGAATAAGATCACTGTCTCTAATACTTTTTTTCTTTTGTCTCTATCTCGGTGGTGGGCTCTCGCGCTCTCTCTCCTTTGCACAGACAGTGCGGTCCTTGGCAGCACCCTTTCCATCCCTTCCTCACATTATTTGTGCTTTCCTACTACCCGTGCCTCTTCCCCTTTTGAAATACTCATTGAACCCCTGTAATCTTTTCCCCTCCATGACTCCACTGTCACTCACCTCGCCCTGAACCACGTTCCTTCCCTATCTGTCCCGCCTGCCGATCGGAACAGACCGGTCAGTGCGTGTTCCAAGCCAAGGCACGGGTTTTTTGAGTTTGTATTTGGAAGACAATGCAGAATGATAAAGGATTTTAAACTGACGAGTCCCTGTAATACCAGCAGAGTTAGCACCAGTGAAGGAAGATTTCAAATTACACAATGGCTTCTCGGCAGCACTCCTGGTCTCCAGTACCATGCAACAATCCGAGAATCAGTTTTTACACAGACTAATCAGTGTCTGCCAGTGCTCTGGCTGAGAAAGAAGGGAAGAGGATGAGGTTGCATACATTTTTGTAAATCCACTACAGGATTTCCCCAACTGAATTCTCCTGCCCCTCTCCTTGATTGCTCACTGCCTCAATCCTGAGGTTAGAATCACCGATAATAAAAACAGAGAATGCTGGAGATACTCAGCAGGTCAGGCAGCATCTGTGGAGAGAGAAACAGAGTTAACGTTTCAGGTCCATGACCCTTCGTCAGAACACTCTCCACAGATGCTGCCTTACCTGCTGAGTATTTCCAGCACTTTCTGTTTTTATTTAAGATTTCGAGCATCCGCAGTATTTTGCTTTTTGTTTTTGGTTAGAATCATAGAATGGTTACAGCACAGAAGGCGGCCATTCGGCCCGTCGAGCCTGTGCCCACGCTCTTGGATCGGCCAGGAGCCTGCCGGATCTGAGGATCAATCTCGGGCACTGGTGCTAGCAGCCCAGGAAGAAATTACTTTGGTATTGGCGGTTCATGCCTGTAGAGTCCAGACTTGTGAAGCCCACCCCCACTATCCGACCCACCTGCCTGGTGCTTGAGCAGCCTGCGTGTCTGATGTCTCAACCATTCCCTGCCTCCCATTTCAAGAATCGCCCTGAAATCTTTGTAGGTGGTCCCGCCCAGTCACCGTAACTTGGACCATCCACGAGGGAAATCCCTGCCTGCTTTCTGAGAATTTCAAAACTCTGTCCTTCCTACCAGCAGTCTGTGACTGGTAAGTGACGATGAACAGTAAATTGGACAGTGCCTACTGAGGTGACGGGAGCCAAAGGAATCCTCCTCTGTTCACCGAGTGCTGCACAATTACTAATGGTTAAATGTCATCGCTTTCTGCAACTTTTGAACTCTCAACATGACCTGCAGACATTTGAAACCTCGAGCAGTGTAGTAATAAACAGCTGTCAGTGATGTCGGAGTAAGGCTGCTTTCATGATCACATTAAATCGGCATTTTTCACATCTACCATTTAGGTTTTGTCAAATTTGTTTTTAATTGCACCTTTAGTAGTGACCTGAAATTGTTCTAATTTTAGAACAGAACAATTGTGATTTGATGGACACGCCTGGGCTCACTGTCAACATTATAAATTGAATGGAGAGTGCATGTTTGGAGGGGGTAAATGCAGTGGATGTAATATACAGGAAACTCTTTATTAACCGGCACCAGCGTGGTGCCGGTTAATCAAAAAGTCCGGATAACGGAGAGTTATATCTCCCAACGTACGAGAGCCCCGTACACACTGACATGCGCCTGCATTCGGAGCTCCGTCTCCCCGGGGACCGCCAGCTGACCATGTGTCGTGTCCGCTGCCTACCCGGGCTGCACATTCCCCTCCCAATCTACATGCTCCGATACAAGGCAAACGCCTCGGGGTTTTTTTTTTAAAGGAGAGATGAAGGAAAACCCCGGTTACCTACTCAAGAATTTTGCCGGTTAAGAGAGATTTCCAGTTATTTGGGTGCCGGTTAAAAGAGAGTTTCCTGTACTTGGATTTTCAAAAGCCCTTCAACATGACTAAGGCTGGATCGTGTGGAGTCTTGGGACGAGTAGCAGAATGGATAGCGAGCTGGCTACAAAACAAAGCAGAGAGTAGCGGTTAAAAGTAGTGACTCAGAACTGGCGAAAGGTGGGAAGTGGTGTTCCACAAGGATCAGTGCTGGACTTGTGAATCGGAAGTGCAATTTCAAAATTTGTGGATGACACCAAATTGGGGGTATAGTCGATACTGCGGAGGACCACGACAAAATACAGGAAGACGTTAATAAACTTGCAGAATGGGTGTGTAAAAGGCAAATTAATTTCAAAAAACTTAAGCGTGAGGTATTACATTTTGGTAGGAGGAATAAAGAGGCCACATACTGCTTGGAAAATAAGTGTCTAAATGGGGTAGAGGAGCAAAGGGATCAAGGGGTACAGATTCACAAATCGCTAATAGTGATTAACAAGGCCACTAATAAATGCCAACAATGCACTGGGGTTCATTATAGGCATAGTATTGAAAAGCAGAAGTTCTGTTAAACTTGTATAGAACCTTGGTTAGACCACACTTGGAGTTTAGTGAACAGTTCTGGTCTCCATGTTATAAAAAGGATATAGAGACACTGGAAAAGGTGCAAAAAAAAATTTACTTGGATGATACCAGAACTGAACGGTTATACCTGTCGGGAAAGATTGAACAGGCCGGGGGGGCTCTTTTCTCTAGAAAAGAGAAGGCTAAGCAGTGACCTAATAGAGATCTTTAAAATTATGAAGGAGTTGGAGAGATGTTTCCACTTGTGGGTGTGTCCAAAACTAGGGGCCATTAATATAATAGGGAATTCAGGCGAAACTTCTTTCCACAGAGAGAAACATAGAAGATAGGAGCAGGAGTAGGCCATTTGGCCCCTTGAGCCTGCTCCGCCATTTAATGAGATCATGGCTGATCATCCAAATTCAGTACCCTGTCCCTGCTTTCTCCCCATATCCCTTGATCCCTTTAGCCTTAAGAAATATATCTAACTCCTTCTTGAATATATTTAATGAATTGGCCTCAACTGCCTTCTGTGGTAGAGAATTCCACAGGTTCACCACTCTCTGGGTGAAGAAATTCCTCCTCATCTCAGTCCTAAATGGCTTACCCCTTATCCTTAGACTGTGACCCCTGGTTCTGGACTCCCTGACCATCGGGAACATCCTTCCTGCATCTAGTCTGTCTAGTCCTGTTAGAATTTTATAAGTTTCAATGAGATCCCCTCTCATTCTTCTAAACTCTAGCGATTACA
Organism: Squalus acanthias; assembly: GCA_030390025.1. Classification (NCBI taxonomy): domain Eukaryota; kingdom Metazoa; phylum Chordata; class Chondrichthyes; order Squaliformes; family Squalidae; genus Squalus; species Squalus acanthias. Next base: position 716,676 of record JASTWF010000234.1, read on the forward strand.
AGCCCAATCATCCCAATCTCTCTTCATACGTCATTCCTGCCATCCCAGCTATCAGTCTGGTGAATCTTCGCTACACTCCCTCCATGGCAAGAACATCCTTAAGGCGACCAAAACTGTACACAATATTTAAGGTGTGGTCTCACCAAGGCCTTGTACAACTGCAGCAAGACATCCTTGCTCCTGTACTCGAATCCTCTCGCTATGAAGGCCAACATACCATTTGCCTTCTTAACCGCCTGCTGCACCTGCATGCTTACCTTCAACGACTGGTGCACAAGGACTTCCAGGTCTCGTTGCACTTCCCCTTTTCCCAATCTATTGCCGTTCAGATAATCTGCCTTCTGTTTTTGCCACCAAAGTGGATAACCTCGCATTTATCCACATTGGGCAGATGCAGTATAATCACCCAACTTGTCCAAATCATACTGGAGTTTCTCTGCATCCTCCTCAACGCACACGCCCACCCAGCTTTGTGTCATCTGCAAACTTGGAGATATTACATCTAGTTCCCTCGTCTAGATCATTAATATATATTGTGAATAACTGGGGTCCTAGCACCGATCCCTGCGGTACCCCACTAGTCACTGCCTGCCACTCGGAAAAAGGCCCGTTTATTCCAACTCTTTGCTTCCTGTCTGCCAACCAGTTCTCTATCCAAGTCAGTCCCTTACCCTCAATCCCATGTGCTTTAACTTTGCACGCCAATCTCTTATGCGGGACCTTATCGAAAGCCTTCTGAAAGTCCAAATACACCACATCCACTGGTTCTCCCTTATCTATTCTACCAGTTACATCCTCAAAAAATTCCAGCAGATTAGTCAAGCATGATTTACCTTTTGTAAATCCATGTTGACTTTGTCCGATCCTGTCACTGTTTTCCAAGTGCTCTGCTATTACATCTTTTATAATGGACTCTAGCATTTTCCCCACTACCGATGTCAGGCTTACCGGTCTATAATTCCCCGTTTTCTCTCTCCCACCTTTTTTTAAATAGTGGGGTTACATTGGCTACCCTCCAATCCATGGGAACTGTTCCAGAGTCTATAGAATTTTGGAAGATGACCAGCAATGCATCTACTATTTCTAGGGCCACTTCCTTAAGTACCCTAGGATGTAGATTATCAGGCCCTGGGGATTTATCGGCCTTCAATCCTGTCAATTTCCCTAACACCATTTCCCTACAAATACTGATTTCATTCAGTTCTTCCCTCTCATTTGACCCTATGTTCCCCGACATCTCTGGGAGGTTATTTGTGTCCTCCTTTGTGAAGACAGAACCAAAGTATTTATTTAATTGGTCTGACATTTCTTTGTTCCCCATTATAAATTCCCCTGATTCTGACTGCAAGGGACCTACGCTTGACTTCACCAATCTTTTTCTCTTCACATATCTATAGAAGCTTTTACAGTCAGTTTTTATGTTCCCTGCAAGCTTACACTCATATTCTATTTTCCCCCTCTTAATTAATCCCTTTGTCCTCTGTTGCTGAATCCTAAACTGCTCCCAATCCTCAGGTTTGCTGCTTTTTCTGGCCAATTTATATGTCCTCTCCTTGGATCTTATGCTATCCCTAATTTCCCTTGTTAGCCACGGTTGAGTCACCTTTTTTTAATTTTTATGCCAAACAGGGATGAACAAATTCTCTAGTTCATCCATGCGATCTTTAAATGTTTGCCATTGCCTATCCACTGTCAACCCTTTAAGTAACGTTCCCCAATCCATCCTAGCCAATTCGCGCCTCATGCCATCGTAGTTTCCTTTATTTAAATTCAGGGCCCTAGTCTGAGTCAACTACTTCACTCTCCATCTTAATGAAGAATTCGATCATATTATGATCGCTCCTCCCCAAGGGGCCTTGCACAACAAGATTGCTAATTAATCCTTTCTCATTACATAATACCCAGTCTAAGATGGCCTGATCTCTAGTTGGTTCCTCGACATATTGGTCGAGGAAACCATCCCGTATACACTCTAGAGTGGTGAGAATGTGGAAGTCGCTACCACAGGGAGTGGTTGAGGCGACTCTCATAGATGCATTTAAGGGAAAGCTAGATAAACACGAGGGAGAAAGGAATAGAAGGTTATGCTGATAGGGTTAAGAACATAAGAAATGGAGCCAGGAGGAGGCAACGCAGCCCCTCGAGCCTGCCCTGATGAAATAGGGTGGGAAACACAAATAATGGAAGGGTGGGCCCGATTGGGGACCAAAAAGATGATCTTGTGGAGGCAGAGGGCATGGCTGAGTTAATAAATGAGTACTTTACATCTGTCTTCACTAAAGAGGATGCTGCTAATGTCGTAGTAAAGGAGAAGGTAACAGTGATGATACTGGACAGGATAAAAATAGATAAAGAGGAGGTACTTGAACGTTTGGCAGTCCTCCAAAGTAGAAAAGTCACCCAGTCCAGATGGGATGCATCCTAGGTTACTGAGGGAATGGCCACAATCAGAGGTTATGGCCACAATCTTCCAATCATAAGACTTTAAGAACATTCTTCTTGGATATGCGGGGTGGTGCCAGAGGATTGGAAATGTTACACCCGTTTATAAAAGGGGAGAGGGATAAAGCCGGCAACTATAGACCAGTCAGCCCAACGTCTGTGGTGGGGAAACCTTTTAAGAGACAATAATCCGAGACAAAATGAATTGGCATTTAGAAAAAAAATGAATGAAAGTCAGCACTGATTTGTCAAAGGCAAATGGTGTGGTTGATCTCTATATGGACTTTCAAAAGATGTTTAACAAAGTACCACATAATAAGTTTGTTAGCAAAATAAAAGCCCATGGGATTAAAGGGACAGTGGCAGCGTGGATACAAAATTGGCTAAAGGACAGAAAGCAGAGAGTAGTGGTGAGCGGTTGTTTTTCAGACTGGAGAGAGGTATACAGTGGTGCTCCCAGGGGTCGGTATTAGGACCACTGCTCCTTTTGATGTATATTAATGACCTGGACTTGGGTGTACAGGGCATCATTTCAAAGTTTGCAGATGATGCGGAACTCAAATGTAGTTCATAAGGTGGATAGTATCAGACTTCAGGGGGACGTGGACAGACACATGGCAGATGAAATTTAATGCAGTGAAGTGATGCATTTTGGTAGGAAGAATGAGGAGAGAGAACAGAAACTAAATGGTACAATTTTAAAGGGGGTGCAAGAACAGAGACCTGGGGGTGTATGTGTACACATTGTTGAAGGGGGCAGGTCAAGTAGGCTGTTTGAAAAGCATGGGATCCTTGGCTTTATTAATAGAGGCATAGAGTACAAAAGCAAGGAAGTTATGCTAAACCTTCATAAATCACTGGTCAGGCCCCAGCTGGAGTACTGTGTTCAGTTCTGGGCACCACACTTTAGGAAGGATGTCAAGGCCTTGGAGAGGGTGCGGAGGAGATTTACTGAATGGTACCAGGGATGAGGGACTTCAGTTATGTGGAGAAGCTGGGTTTGTTCTCCTTAGAGCAGAGAAGGTTAAGGGGAGATTTGATGGAAGTGTTCAAAATCATTAATGGTTTTGATAGTGTAGATAAAGAGAAACTGTTTCCAGTGGCAGGAGGGTCGGTAACCAGAGGACACAGATTTAAGTTGAGTGGCAAAGGAACGAGAGGCGACATGAAACATTTTTTTACGCAGCGAGTTATTGTGCTTTGGAATTCACTACCTGAAAGGGTGGTAGGAGCAGATTCAACAGTCTCTTTCAAAAGAGAATTGGATAAATACTTGAAAGGCAAACATTTACAGGGATGTGGGATTAATTGGATAGCTCTAGCCAAGAGCTGGCACAGGCACGATGGGCTGAATGGCCTGTTTTTTGTGCTGTATCATTCTATATAAAATGAGTCACATACACAAGAAGAATAAGCTGTTAAATGAATTGGATGGAGGACAGGAGATTGTTGACTGTCGGAACTGATGATGACTTGAGTCAAAAGGGCAGGATGAGAGAAATTCGATTAAATAAAAGGCTGGCACGAATTCCAGGGAATGTGTGAAAGCAGGTTATTTAAGTTGGAGAAGGGGAGCATGAAAACCTGGCAAAGAGGAGCAGGCCTCAGTGACTCAGGAATATAAACAGAAAATGCTAGAAATACTCAGCAGGTCAGGAAGCATCAGTGGAGAGGGAAACGAGAGTTGACGTTTCAGGTCGATGACCATTCATCAGAACTGGAAAAAGTTCGAGATGTAACAGGTTTTAAGCAAGTACAGAGGCAGGGAAAGGCGGGAGGGGAGGAAAGAACAAAAGGGAAGGTCTGTGATCGGGTGGAAGGCAGGAGAGATTAAATGACACAAGTGATGATGGTGCGAGGCAAAGGGTGATGCGACAAGAACCATTACCAGCAGCTGCTGTCCGTAACAGTGGGATCAGTGGCTGTGATCTGAAGTTGTTGAACTCTGTTGTAAAGTGCCTAATGGAAAGATGAGGTGCTGTCCCTCGAGCTTCCGCTGAGGTTCAGTGCTTCACAAGTCTAGTGGAAGGAAAGGTCACCGCAGACTCCTGGTGTTGCAAACTGCAGCAAACGTCCTGTACTAAAAGTTCTGCTTGATTTCCCTTTGAACTCCTGGCTTCTATGTGAGCGTGGTGTATAGAACTGGAATGTGGGGTATCTGTGTTGCAGGGCCAGCTGGTGACTCTCTTGGACGACAACAGTCTGCATTTATGGAAGCTGAAGAAAAGCCCAGATGGACCGAGTGTCCTGAAGGAGGAGTCTCGCTTCGAACTACGAGGGCAGCCCGGGTAAGGGTTTAAAGCGGCTCAGCCCAAGTCAGGGTACACACCGTCCGGTCGGGGGGGGGGGGGGGCGGGCGCGTATCGTTCGGTGGGGTGGGCAGCATGCGCTGTCTGGTCGGGAGGGGTTCACCGGTGGGTTTAGAATTACCGAGTGAATCTAGCTTATGTTTATATCTGGAAGGACCCGGTTAAATCTGCTGTACTGACCTCCTGCTGGTATTTAATTTTTTCTTTTAATGAAATAGGCTGTAAACTACAAGCCCGTCACATGGTCGGAGTGTTTATTCTGCCTTCCAAGGACTAGGACAAGAGGGCTTGTGTTAATACATTTAACTAATTACAATAGTAGGACACTGAGCACTGATGCATCAGCAGATATGATGCACTTATGGTCACACTGCAGCTTGGGGGAGCAAGGGCTTGCCCAGGGCACCGAACACGAGAAGTATCGGAGTGAAAGCTGGGATTGGAGAGACTTGGCCTTACACGACATGTAAAAGCATACATGTTGTGATTTCCAGTCGATGCCCCAGGGTGTTTAATAGTCCTGTCCTGGAGTTTGTGTAATATTAAGGGCATCTTCACTTTACACATCGCTTTGGCTGAAATACTAAGATGTGTTAAAGGGTTTCAGAGCGCTGCAATCTAACACAGTAAATCACATGTGAATTCATCTTCAGAATGAACAGGTCAGTATCGCCGTGGTGCCAGTGTCTGAACTATTGAAGTCGTACAGTAGGAGGTGGGACCAGTACATGTGGGGTCAGTTACCAGACTCTGGGTGTTGGACATTGAGGAGGGAACAGTTACCAGACTCTGGGTGTTGGACATTGAGGAGGGAGCAGTTACCAGACTCTGTTGTGAGCATGCAGTGTGTTAATGCAGCTGGTCTTGCTCTGAGACCCAGCGTACTCCTGGCTGTCTGGAGCAGAGGCTGATGACGTCTCTGTGCCCGACCAGAGTATTTCAGAGGACGATGAATGTCCGAGCAGATCTCTCGCCACCCCTCGCCCCAGTTGTACAACAGCTAATGCTGTGTGTGTTGCTGGAGAGGCTGTGGCGAGCTGTCTGAGCAGGACTGCTGTATATTGTCTCAGTGTGATGATTTATTTGACTCAGCACTGTGCAGTGACGTTACTGAGTTCTGGTTTCTCAGTCTTGCTGTTCTGAATCAGCCAATGCCGCCTCTGACCTGCTTGTTTCCTGTTTACAGTGCTCCGCCGAGTGTCACTACGATAACCGTGGTCCTGCCTCATTCATCTGGTGATGTGTTGTTTCTGGGGACAGAAGGTGGCTGTGTGTTCGTGGTGGAACAGCCGTCTTTCAGAGAGCAGGACGAGAGAACCATCGGCCAGGAAGCTGTTCTACAGAAGTAAGGGCTCGGCCCCTCGGCACATTGCAACCCAAGCCTGCCACTCCACCCCGCTTTGCCATCACTGTGGGTTGTAATCTGATGACCTTTATACAGATGGGATGGTACAGGAGGAGCTGTTACTCACCACTCTACCCTTTTATTGCTGCTCCTTTCATTTTCTCTTTGACTAGATGAGAGCAGGATGTTGGTGCTGGGGGTGAGGCTTGGTCCCAGTGTTTGCCACATTATGTTGGGCGAGATACAATTAGAGCTTTCTTTTTTCTTTCCCATTCTCTTGCACCTCTATTGTTTTTCTTCCACTTTTCTGTCCAATCTAACGCATCCTAATTTCCTAACCTTTCTCCCTTTACAAAGTTAGGGGGCGAAATTCGCCTCCTTTGCGCCTGCCGTTGACGCCTGCCAGGGCGCAAAGGGGTTATTGCCCCTTGGGAGGGCGATAATAGCATCTCCCGAGAAATTCGGCGGGGCGCTGCTGAGGCGCTAGCCGCTGCGCCGCTAGCAATGACGTCCTCGCCAAGCGACGTGACCCCTTAGTGCCCTGCAAGGCTGCCGCGGGCGGTGTCAGTGACAGCCTCACGGGTCACAAACCGGGCCGCGCACTGCTAGCAGGGCGGTAATTAAAGGGGTGGTCCGACTGAGCCCCGCGCCGACATTTCTTCTTCAGGTCGGCCCCTCTTGGCGGCCCTTGGCGTGGTCCGTGGCCGCCATTGCGCCATCCGGCACCTCGTCTCGGTGCCAGGCTGCGGCCACGGCACAACGCCACCCTGGTGGGCTAGTGGAGGCCGTCAAACGGCCTGCAGAGCTCACGGCGTCCCTCCCCTTTAACGGAAAGGGAGGGACGGTGAACCGTGTCAGCGCTAAGCGGAGCGGCCACTTAGCGCCCCAGACACCGCCCCGAGAGGAAGTGGAGCGCCCGAGATAGCGCTCTGTTTCCTCGCCAGGGTGGTAAGTCCAATTTAGCGGCCGGGGCGGTGCACCCACGCCGGGCGCTAAATGTCGGCCGCTAATTAATGTACCGCCCCCAAACGGGGCATAACCGAATTTATTCCCCTGTTAATTTCAAATCTTTCTCTCATATTCTTGCTTTTGTTTCTTGTCGCTCTTTGCACACACCCCCTTCCCCACCCCATTGCCGCTCTGGCCCACTTCACCCACCCCCCCCCCCCCCCGGGCCCATCGCCACTCTTCAGGTACTGTCCCCTCCCCGTCAGATCTGTCATCACTCCTCTCCTTAAAACACCCACCCTTGACCCCTCTGTCCTCGCAAACTACCGCCCTATCTCCAACCTCCCTTTCCTCTCCAAACTTCTTGAATGTGTTGTCACCTCCCAAATCAGTGGACATCTTTCCCGCAACTCCATGTTTGAATCCCTCCAATCGCATTTCCACTCCTGCCATTGTACCGAAATGGCTCTTATCAAAGTCACAAATGACATCCTATGTGACTGTGACATTGGCAAACTATCCCTCCTCCTCCTCCTCTGCAGCCTTTGATGTGGTTGACCACGCCATCCTCCTCTAACGCCTCTCCTCCATTGTCCAGCTGGGTGGGACTGCCCTCGCCTCGTTCCATTCTTATCTATCCAGTCGCTGCCAGAGCACTACGTGCAATGGCCTTTCTTCCCGCTCCCACACTGCACCGTTACCTCTGCCTCCCCCAAGGATCTATCCTTGGCCCGCCCTCTTATTTCTCCATGCTGCCCCTCGGTGACATCATCCAAAAACACGCCGTCCGGTTCCACGTGTACGCTGACGACACCCAGCTCTGGCACCCAGAAAATTAACATGCAGGTACAGCAAGCAACTAGGAAGGCAAATGGCATGTTGGCCTTTATTACAAGGGGGTTGGAGTATGAGTAAGGACGTCTGACTGCAATTATATAGGGCCTTGGTGAGACCACACCCGGAGTACTGTTTATAGTCTTGGTCTCCTTACCTTAGGAAGGATATACTTTCCTTGGGGTTGCAACAAAGTTTCACTAGATTTGTTCCTGGGATGAGGGCTGCCCTTGAGAGATTGAGTTGAATGGGCCTCTGCTCTCTGGAGTTTAGAAGAATGAGAGGTGATCTCATTGAAACATATAAAATCCTTAGGGAGATTGACAGGGTAAATGCTGAGAGGCTGTTTCCCCTGGCTGGAGAGTCTAGAACTAGGGGGCATAGTCTCAGGATAAGGGGTTGGCCATTTAGAACTGAGATGAAGTGAAATTTCTTCACTCAGGGTTGTGAATCTTTAGCATTCTCTACCCCAGAGGGCTCAGTCGATGAGTATATTCAAGACTGAGATCGATAGATTTTTGTGCACTAAAGGAATCAAGGGATATGGGGATAGTGCAGAGTTGATGCAGAAGTTCAGCCATGATCTTATTGAATGGTGGAGTAGGCTCGAGGGGCCATATGGCCTACTCCTCCTCTTTCTCATATTATGTTCTACCGCCCCACCACTGGCCCACTGTCTCTGATTTGTCACACTGCTTGTCTGACATCCAGCACTAAATATTGAAGTCATTGTATTCGGTCCCCACCACAAACTCCGTACCCTAACCACCGACTCCATCGCTCTCCCTGGTCACTGTCAAAGGCTGATGCAGACTGTTCGCAACCTTGGCGTCCTATTTGACCCTGAGATGAGTTTCCGTCCCCTTATCCTCTCGATCACCTGGACCACCTACTTCCACCTCCTTACCATTGCCTGTCTGCTCCCTGCCTCCGCTCACCTGCTGCTGAAACCCTCATCCATGCCTTTCTTACCTCGAGACTTGACGATTCCAACGCACTCCTGGCTGGCCTCCCATCTTCCACCCTCTGTAAACTTGCACCTGTCCAGGGTGCCAAGTCCCGTTCACCCATCACCCCTGTGCTCACTGACCTACATTGTCTCCTGGTCCGGCAACACCTCTATTTTAAAATTCTTATCCTTGTTTTCAAATCCCTTCATGGCCTCACCCCTCCCTATCTCTGTAACCTCCAACAGCCCCACAACCCTCTGATCTCGACACTCTTCCAATTCTGGCTTCTTGAGCATCCCCAATTTTAATCGCTCCACCATTGGCGGCCGTGCCTTCAGCTGCCTGTGTCCTAAGCTCTGGCATTTCCTCCGTCAACCTCTCCGTATCTCTACCTCTCCTCCTTTTAAGATGCTCCTTAAAACCTACCTCTTTGACCACCTTTCGATCATCTGTCCTAATATCGCCTTATGTTGCTCAGTGTCAAATTTTGTTTGATAACGCTCCTGTGAAGCACCTTGGGACGCTTTACTACGTTAAAGGCAATGTTCCCTTTAAACTGTGCGGCTGCACAGCACTCCAGGGTCCCGCGCAGCCAGTGAGCCGGCTTTTACATTGAAAAAACTGTGCATGCGCGGGACTTTTGAATGGGCTGCGCAGCCCAAAAACAATTACTGGGGACATTGGTTAAAGGTGCTATATAAATGCAAGTTGTTGTTGTTTGTACCCACCACCCCCTCCCATCTGCACACTCTGCGACCTCCCCCGCCCCCCTCCATGCCTGGGTGCTCCCAATCTCAGACAGGGGAGGGGAAATGCGTGACAATTTTATAGGTGGCATAAGTTTATTTTTAAATGTTTCCACTGGGAGCAGTTGTTCTAGTCAGCCAGTCCGCAGCCCTGAGGTTGCTTCATAGTTGTATCTGGGCTGATCCTCGACACATTTTTAACATGAAAACACAGAAGTAATATTGCCAGAGCCCAGCTGTACCTAAATGGGCAACTGGTCAGTGGCATTGGAAGGGTTGTCAATTGCCACCTTGTTACACCTGCTGGTTATTGAGTCCTGTTCCAATGATCAGTGCCGTCCCTGCCCAGAATCCTTTCTGAGCTGTTTGGATGTTTCAAGTACTCCTGTCCCCACCCACTCTTCCTGGGCCCCTCTCCAGTTTAGTCTTCAGACCTCTCTCGGTTTGGCTATTTCTCTTTGTCTCTGCCTCATCTCCCTCCTTCTCATTGACTGGCTGTGGTTACAGTCCAGAGGCAAGCTGAATGGGGGCAGGTGGGGGGAGAATAGAGAGAGCAAATTTCAAGTGAGGAGTAAGCTATTTCTGTTCTTCCCTCAGAGTGCCTGATGATTATAGAAGTCGACGCTCACTGGGATCTGTGGAGGCCCTGCAGGAGAACCCAAGAAACCCCAATCAGATTCTGATTGGATATAGCAGAGGCCTCGTCATATTGTGGGACTTGCAGGCTAGCCAAGCAACACACCACTTTCTGGGAGACCAGGTACAGTCTTTTTAATCCATTCTCGGGATGTGGGCGTCGCTAGCATGGCCGGCATTTATTGCTCGTCCTTGGTTAGCCTGAGGTGGTGGTGGGCCTTCCTGGACCACTGCAGTCCATGTGGAATATTTATAGCAATTTGATACAACCCAGCTGGTCCACTTCAGAGGGCAGTTATAAGTCGACCATGTTGGTGTGGGACTGGAGTTGCACAGAGGCCAGACCTGTAGGTCATTAGTGAGCCAGTTGGGTGTTTATCTCAATCTGACCGCTTCATGGTCACTTTTACCGATGCCAGCTCTTTATTTTAAACTGATTTCAAATTCTGAAACTGCTGTGGTGGGATTTGAACTTATTCTCTGGATTATTAGTCCAGTAACACAATCACACTACTGTACCCAGGTTTATAAGTTCAGTCTATAAACTTGAAGACAGATCAGTGTATAATCATTCCATCAGACATTTCTGCGTTCCCAGCAGTGCAGGAACCTTGTGTTCTTAAGGTGTTCAGAAAGAGCAGATAAAATAGCTTTCGAGTTTAGCCCTAAAGGTTGGAACATTGGAGACATGCAAGATGGAGAATGTGGGAAACACAGTAGCGGTTGATGTGACAGCTGGAACTGTAGGGATGAGTAGGAGGCAGCAAGAAGAAAGCATTTGCATTTCTATCGTGTCTTATCAAAACGCTTCAATGGATCACTCTTGAATTGCTGTTATGTTGCGAAATGCACAGCAAGGCCCCACAAACAGTGAATGAGGAGAGTATCCAGGTAACCAGTGTCTGGTGTGGGTTGAGAGAGGAATGTTGGTCGGGACACCTGGGCTTCCCTGCTGTTCTTAAAGCAGGGCCGGAGGATCTTTCATACCCACCCGAACAGGCCTCTGAAAGATGACACTGCCGACCGTGCAGCACTCCCTCAGTACTGCGAGTGTCAGCCTGGATTATGTGCTCAAATCCTGAAGTGGGGCTTGAAGCCACGACTGCTGGCTCAGAGATGCGAGTGTGATCCTAACTGAACCAAGCCAGGACCAGTGTACCTGTGACATTGCGGGTCTATGGCTGTTAAAGTCACCTTTTTCTGGGCCTGGAACTTTAGTGCAGGTAAAGTATTAATTGATGTAAATGATTACAAAAGATCACTGTGCCTGTGATCGTTAGAATTTATCCAGAATCGGGGTTTCAAAACGTGACCCTTGCTGAAAGTGACGCGCGAGGGGTCCGTGTGGCGGGCTGGGGAGGCGCGATGTGGCGTGCGGGGGTGGGGAGGCGCGATGTGGCGTGCGGGGGTGGGGAGGCGCGATGTGGCGTGCGGGTGGGCCATGTCGTATTCACGCACAGGGCCTTATGGCAAGGGACTGTCCTCTGTCCTCCTTGATGGTTGGACAGGGTGTCGTTCTCCTGTCGCTACAGTATGGCTCAGTGTGACTGGGAGCAGGGGGCTGCTTGCTGAGCTTGTGATAATGCCGTGTCTGTTGTCCGTTCACAGCAGCTGGAGAGTGTGACCTGGCAGAGGGATGGGCGGCAGATCATCAGCTCGCACAGCGACGGCAGTTACTGTCAGTGGCCTGTATCAAACGATGACCGATTGCCACAGCCTCTGGAAAACAAAGTGCCTTATGGTCAGTATGATTCCGTGAAGCAATGTCACTGACACCAAAAGACCAACAGGGAAACTGTTTCTAAAAAATGAACGGATAGCTTAGGGCACAGGAGCTCCCGAAGGTGAACAAATTTGCCGCATGTCCTGTGCGTATTGTGCCCTCCTTTTAAAGGATTAACTTGTGTAATTCATTACTGCTTCCCTTCAGCCTTTTTCTACTTTACTCTTCGAAGGGTACCTAGAGCGCTGGGCATGGTTCCAAGGTGCACATGGGATGCCGGGGTTATCATTCTAGGGGTGCTGGATACATTCCAGTGGTGCCAGGGCATAGTGTCGGAGGTATGGTTTAGCCAGGGGCACAGTGCCAGAGCGCGGTGCGGTGCTGCCGGTGGGGTGGGGGGGGCGCGGAGCAGTGTTCCCCGGGTAGGGCGCGGTGCGGTTTAGTCGGTGCCGGGGAGGGCTCGGTGCCGGGCGGTGCGGTTTAGTCGGTGCCGGTGGTTCCCCACCTAGTGGGTGAGCTCTGAGGCTTGTTACATTGCTCACGGGCCACCTGGGCTGCAATCTGCCAACTCAGCACAGACCCGGGCCGGCGGCTGGAGGAGAGGAGATGGGGAAATGCCGACTAATAGAAGAATTGCTTTGCCGCTGCTGGAGATAAACGTGAGTAAAAGACGTTGAAGCAAATTCCATAAATGGTGCTGGTTTAGACTCTCGGTACAGGAACAGAGACACGTTGAGGTCCATGTGATCTCCGATCTGTTAGTAAGCTTCTTTCTCCCTTGTCCACAGGTCCCTTCCCCTGCAAAGCAATTCCAAAGATTCTTTGGCTCACAACCAAGCAAAGGTAGGTAACTGTGGTGCAGTGAGTGATGGTGCGTGTGGCGAGGACTGGGGGAGCGCTCAGAAATGGGAGGGATCAGACAGGGGAGGGGGAATGCGTGACCGTCTCGGATGGTTTGGAGTGCATGTACATAAATGTCCGGAACATGGTAAATAAGGCTGGTGAGCTGCAGACACAAGTCTCCACATGGGACTGTGAGATCGCGGCAATAACACACCTGGCTCAAAGGAGGGGAGGATTGAGAATTTAATATTCCTGGCTACAAGGTATTCAGGAAAGGAAATAAAGGAGGGGGTGGTGGTATTGATCAAAGATACGGTTCCAGCACTGGAGAGGGATGATGTATGTGAGGGGTGAAAGACAGAATCTATTTGGTTATAATTAAGGAGTAATAGAGGAGCTATTAGGCTACTGGATGTATACTAGAGGCAAATTTGCAGTCACATTACTCTGTAGTTCTTGCATCTTTCTGTAGTGATAACGGGGGGCTTCAATTATCCTAATAAGGACTGGGATAGTAACAGTGTAAAGGGCAAAGAGGGGGAGGAATTCCTGAAATGTGCACAAGAGAACTTTCTTGATCAGTGTGTTTCCAACCCAATGAGGAAGGAAGCAGTGCTGGATCTCGTTCTGGGGAATGAAGTGGGGCAAGGGGAGCGTGTTTCAGTGGGAGAGCATTTGGGAACAGTGATCATAATATCAGCTTTAGAATAGTTACAGTAAAGGTCAAGGGACAATCAAGTGTAAAAATACTTAACTGATGGAGGGCTAACTGCAGTGAGTTGAAAAGGGATCTGGCCCAGGTGAAATGGAATCAAAAATTGGTAAACAAAACCCTATTGAACAATGGGAGGTCTTTAAAGAGGAGATGATTCAGGTACAGAGTAGACAACATTCCCACAAGGGGGAAAGGAAGGGCATCCAAAGCTAGAGCTCCCTGGATCACGGAAGGTATAGAGATTAAAATGAGAGGAAAAGGAGGCTTATGACAAGTGTAAGGTTCATAATACAGCCGAGAACCAAGCTGAATACAGAAAGTACAGAGGAGATCTGAAAAAGGAATAAAGGGCAAAGAGAGAGTATGAGAATCGATTAGCGGCCAACATAAAAGGGAACCCAGAAGTCTTTTATAAACATATAAATAGTGGAAGGGTGGGGCCGATAAAGAACCAAAAAGGAGATGATCTTGTGGAGACAGAGGGTATGGCTGAGGTACTAAATGAGGACTTTGCATCTGTCTTCACTGGAGAAAAGGATGCTGCCAATGTACCAGTGAAGGAGGAGGCAGTAGCGATATTGGATAGGATAAAAATAAAGTGGAGGTACTTAAAAAGTTGGCAGTCCTCAAAGTAGAAAAGTCACCCAGTCTAGATGGGATGCATCCTCAGTTACTGAGGGGAATAAGGATGGGAATTGTGGAGTCTCTGGCCACAATCTTGCAATGCTCCTTAGATATGGGAATGGTGCCAGGGGACTGGAGGACTGCAAATGTTACACCCTGTTTTAAAAAAGGGGAGAGGGATAAACCCAGCAACTACAGGCCAGTCAGCCCAACGTCGCTGGTGGGGAAACCTTTAGAGACAATAATACGGGACAAAATTAATTGGCATTTGTAAAAGTCTGGGCTAAGATTGGAGACACCAGGAGCGGAGCAGAAAACAGCAGGGGGAAACGGCGCCGACCTGATTGGAGACACCAGGAGAAGCGGAAACGTCGATTTCCAAAAATAAAAGGAAGAGTGACGTCATAGGACAGCAGGTAGGTGATGGTTGGTGAGTATTAAGGGTTTTTTTTCTCTAACGTAGGATAGTGGTATAAACTAGGTGCGGGAAACTATAACCTTATTAAATTTATAGCTTAACTAGTTAAACTATTTAATATAACTATAAATAATCGTTGAATAAAGACTTTTCCCTAAAGAATAAAGAACGAATTAAATAAATAAAATAAGGCTAGTCTAAGATATGGCAGGGCAGGTTGTGTGTCTGGACTGCAATATGAGGGAGTTTGTGAATGGCGAGTCTGTCCGAGCGCAAACGTCTGCAGGAGATGTCTCCATCTCTAATCTCTCCAGCTCAGAGTCACTGAGCTGGAATGCGAGTTGGAGACACTCCGACACATAAGGAAGGGGGAGTAATTTCTAGACTGTTTTATCCAGAGGAAAGCACAGGTTCAGGAAGGGGAGGGTGTGACGGTTAGGGAGCTGGGTAGCGGGGATTTACAAGAGGTTGAGAAGGCGGTCCCGCAGACACTGGTCCTGTCCAACAGGTACGATGTACTCGCTCCCTGTGAGGACAAGGAGAAAGACTGCAGGAAGGACAGCCACAATGCATACCAAGGCACCATGGCTCAGAAGGCTGTCCAAGGGGGGGGGAAGAACAGAATAGAAATGTGGTAGTGATCGGGGACTCTGATTAGGGGGATAGATAGCGTCCTCTGCAGCCATGAATGAGAATCCCAAAGGGTGTGTTGCCTACCCGATGCTAGGGTAAGGGATATCTCACGGCGGCTAGAGAGGAACTTGGAAAGGGAGGGTGGAAATCCAGTTGTTGTGGTCCATGTTGGAACAAATGACATAGGTAGGAACAGGGAGGAGATCCTGCTGAAAGAGTATCCGGAGTTAGGCTCTAAATTAAAAAGCAGGACCTCGAGGATAATGATCTCTGGATTATTGCCAGAGCCATGTGCAAATTGGCATAGAAGCAGACAAATCGCGAGTATTAACAGGTGGCTAAAGGGCTGGTGTGGGAAAGAGGGGTTCCTCTTCATGGGACACTGGCACCAGTTCTGGGACAGGAAGGAGCTTTACCGATGGGACGGGCTCCACCTGAACCGGGATGGGACCCGTGTCCTAGCGGAAAGGGTAAATAGGGAGGTGGCAAAGGCTTTAAACTAATAAGAGGGGAGGGATCTACAAGAAATGTAAGCAGCCTAAATATAAACAAAACAGGAAAAATGATCATAGGAAAGAATAAAGTAAGGGAGGACATTGACGGCAAGGGAGCAAATAGAGTTATAGAACAGGAGTCTAAAAAGATGGGTAACCATAGTGAGAGGAAATCCTATTAAAAATGAGTTAAACTGTCGTACAGCAATGCACACAGTGTCTAATAAAACAGGGAGCTGGAGGCAATCATGCGTTGGGAGGAACCAGACATAGTAGGGATTACTGAGACATGGCTACAGAAAAATCAGGACTGGGAATTAAACATTGCAGGGTATAACACATTTAGAAAAGATAGGGAGGGAAAAAGAGGAGGTGGAGTAGCTGTACTTATTAGGATAACATGGTGGTGGTAGAAAAAAGGGACGTAGATATCAGCAAGACAAAAATAGAATCCATATGGATAGAGATAAAAGATAATAAAGGATCAATCACACTAATAGGTGTAGTCTACAGACCACCTAATAGTGGAAGGGAGGTGGAGGACAAACCATACAGATAAATCAGAGAAATGAGTAAAAAACATAGAATAATAATCATGGGGGATTTCAACTACCCCAATATTAATTGGACAGAAGAGGTAGGTAAAGGGGATAAGGGAATGGAGTTCCTACAATGTGTACAGGACTCCTTTATAACCCAATATGTAAACAGCCCAACAAGGGAGGATTTGCTATTGGATCTAGTTATGGGGAATGAGCCAGAGCAGATAAGAGAAGTAAAAGTAGGGGAACATATAGGCAATAGTGACCATAATATAATACACTTTAAGATGACAATAGAGAAGTCATAGTCATATTTATACAGCACAGAAAGAGGCCCTTCGGCCCATCGTGTCCGCGCCGGCCATCAAGCCCTGTCTATTCTAATCCCATTTTCCAGCACTTGGTCCGTAGCCTTGTATGCTATGGCGTTTCAAGAGCTCATCTAGATGCTTCTTGAATGTTGTGAGGGTTCCTGCCTCTACCACCCTTTCAGGCAGTGAGTTCCAGATTCCAACCACCCTCTGGGTGAAAAAGTTTTTCCTCAAATCCCCTCTAAACTTCCCGCCCCTTACCTTGAAACTATGCTCCCTGGTTATTGACCCCTCTACTAAGGGGAAAAGTTCCTTTCTATCTACCCCTATCTATGCCCCTCATAATTTTGTACACCTCAATCAGGTCCCCCCTCAACCTTCTCTGCTCTGAGGAAAACAACCCCAGCCTGTCCAATCTCTCTTCATAGCTGAAGCGCTCCAGCCCAGGTAACATCCTGGTGAATCTCCTCTGCAGCCTCTCCAATACAATCACATCCTTCCTATAGTGTGGCGACCAGAACTGCACACAGTATTCCAGCTGTGGCCGAACTAGCGTTCTGTACAGCTCCATCATAACCTCCCTGCTCTTGCCTTCATTAGCCGAGGCATGGAATATAAGTATACCATATGCCTTTTTAACCACCTTGTCCTGCTGCCTTCAGGGATCTATGTACATGCACACCAAGGTCTCTCTGATCCTCTGTCGTTCCTCAGGACCTACCATTCATTGTGTATTCCCTTGCCTTGTTAGTCCTCCCAAAATGCATCACCTCACATTTTTCAGGGTTAAATTCCATTTGCCACTGTTCTGCCCATCTGACCAACCCGTCTATATTGTCCTGTAGCCTGAGGCTTCCCTCCTCGCTATTTACCACCCCACCAATTTTCGTGTCATCTGCAAACTTACTGATCATACCTGCTACATTCATATCTAAATCATTAATGTACACTGCAAACAGCAAAGGACCCAGCACCGATCCCTGCGGTACACCACTGGACACAGGCTTCCAGTCACAAAAACAACCTTCGACCATCACCCTCTGCCTCCTGTCCATGTAGACCACATCAACTGCACTACCCTCATCCACACACCTAGTCACGCCCCTCGAAAAATTCAATCAAATTGGTCAGACATGATCTCCCCCTGACAAAGCCATGCTGACTATCCTTGATTAATCCTTGCCTCTCCAAGTGGAGATTAATTCTGTCCCTCAGAATTTTTTCCAATAATTTCCCTACCACTGATGTTAGGCTCACTGGCCTGTAATTCCCTGGTTTATCCCTACTACCCTTCTTGAATAATGGTACTACGTTAGCTGTTCTCCAGTCCTCTGGCACCTCCCCTGTGGCCAGAGAGGTTCTGAAAATTTGTGTCAGAGCCCCTGCAATCTCCTCCCTTGCCTCACACAGCAGCCTGGGATACGTCTCGTCTGGGCCTGGGGATTTATCCACTTTTAAGCCCGCTAAAACCGCTAGTACCTCCTCCCTCTCAATACTAATTTGTTCAAGTATATCACAATCCCCCTGCCTGATTTCTATGCCTTCATCGTCCTTCTCCATAATGAACACAGATGCAAAATATTCATTTAAAACCCCACCTACATCTTCTGGCTCTACACACAGATTGCCACTTTGGTCCCTAATGGGCCCTACTCTTTCCCTGGTTATCCTCTTGCCCTTAATATACTTATAAAACACCTTGGGATTTTCCTTTATTTTGCCCACTAGTGTTATTTCATGCCCCCTCTTCGCTCTCCTAATTTCTTTTTTAAGTACCCCCCTGCACTTTCTATACTCCTCTAGGGCTTCCACTGTTTTTAGTCCTTTGTATCTGCCAAAAGCCTCCCTTTTTTTCCTAATCCATTCTCGTATATCCCTTGACATCCAGGGTTCCCTGGGCTTGTTGGTCCCACCCTTGACCTTTACGGGAACATGTTGCCGTTGTACTCTCTCTCTTTCCTTTCTGAAAGACTCCCACTGCTCTGATGTGGATTTTCCTACAAGTAGCTGATCCCAGTCCACTTTGGCCAGATCCTGCCTTATCATACTAAAATCGGCCTTCCCCCAATTTAGAACCTTTATCTCCGGTCCATCTTTGTCCTTTTCCATGACTACCTTAAATCTCACCAAAATGCTCTCCTACTGACACTTCCACCACTTGCCCGGCTACATTCCCGAGAATTAGGTCCAGTACTGCCCCCTCTCTTGTAGGACTTTCTACATGCTGGCTCAAAAAGCTCTCCTGGATGCACTTTAAGAATTCTGCACCCTCTAAACCTTTCACACTCTGACTATCCCAGTTAATATTGGGGAAGTTGAAATCCCCTACTATTATTACCCTATTATTTCTACACTTCCCTGAGATTTGCCTACATATCTGTTCCTCTATCTCCCCCTGACTGTTTGGGGGCCTATAGTACACTCCCAGCAAAGTGCTTGCCCCCTTTTTGTTTTTAAGTTCTACCCATATGGCCTCATTCGAGGAACCTGCTAAGATATCATCCCTCCTTACTGCAGTAATTGACTCCTTGATTAATATTGCGACACCCCCTCCTCTTTTACACCCCCCAATGTCTCGCCTGAAGTTTCTATACCCCGGAATATTGAGCTGCCAGTCCCTGAAAGGATGTTGGTCCGGTTCCGGTTCAGGTGCAACCCGTCCGACTTATACAGGTCCCACCTTCCCCAGAAGCAGACCCAGTGATCCAGGAAACTAAAGCCCTCCCTCCTGCACCAACTCTTTTAGAAGTACATCAGAATGACAAAAAACAAGTTAATAGATTGGAGAAAAGCTGATTTTGAGGGACTGAGAATAGAACTTGGGAAGATAAAATGGGCATCAATATTGGCAAACAACGATGGGAAACTTTTAATGGTGTTCAACAGAGTGCAGGAAAAATATATTCCGCTAAAAGGAAAGAACAAACTAAACACTAATGAGACTCCATGGATGAATGAAGACAAGGAAACAATTGAAGTAAGGAAAGAGGCATATATTAAGTTCATAGACAGCAGAGGAGTGCATGATGAGAGAAAATACGAAGGGATTAGGAGAGAAGTCAACAAAACAATTAGGAAGGCAAAGAGGAACCATAAAATTAAATTATCCAGAAACATAAAACAAAATAGTAAAATATTTTACAGGCACATCAATTAAAAAAAGGAAGGAAGGTTGGTATGGGAATAGGGCCATTAAGGAATAGACAGGACAATACCACAGGTAACGATAGGGAGATGGCAGAAATATTAAATAATTATTTTGCTTCAGTATTTACCAGGGAGATAGAACAGGTGGACATGACATTGGATGATGAGATGAGTAATGAGATAACTGCAATTAAAATTTTAAAAAGGGGATATATTAAACTGATGAAACTCAGAGGATAAGACCCCTGGTCCGGATGGATTGCATCCACGCATTTTAAAAGAATCTAGGGAAGAGACATCAGAGGCATTACTACACATATTTAATAATTCATTAGTAAAAGGTGTAGTGCCAGAGGATTGGTGGATAGCTAACATTATACCCATATTTAAGAAGGGGGATAGAACATGTCCAGGGAATTATAGACCAGTCAGCTTAACATCGGTGGTAGGAAAAATAATGGAATCCCTACTAAAGGAGACAATAGAAGAACATCTAGAAACCAAAAGTATAATAATGAATAGTCAGCATGGATTTCAAAAGGGGAAGTCTTGCTTGACCAACCTCATTGTGGGGTGTCGGGGGGGTGGGGTGTCGGTGTCGGGGGGCGGGGCGCAGGTGGGGTGGGGTGTCAGGGGGCTGGGGTGTCGGGTCAGTGGTGGTGGGGGGTGTCGGGGTGGGCTTGTGTGGTGTGTGTTGAGCTCCATGTTGGGCTTTTCCAGTAAATCAGTGCTGCATTTTATTGTGTAGTCCTCTCTGGGGCTGCCATTGTATCTTCAGACCGAGTGTATGTGGAGTTGGGTAGATTCACACCAGGAGTGGAATGTTCTCTTTCTGCAGGACTCCGTTCATTATCTTCAAAGGAGGGATGCCTCGGGCCAGCTATGGTGACCGGCACAGTATCTCCGTCCTACACGCCTCCAAGCAGACAGCGTTTGACTTCACCTCCCGAGTCATCGATTTCTTTGTTGTTGATGAGGGTGGATCTG
The DNA here is from genome assembly GCA_030390025.1 of Squalus acanthias. Taxonomy (NCBI): domain Eukaryota; kingdom Metazoa; phylum Chordata; class Chondrichthyes; order Squaliformes; family Squalidae; genus Squalus; species Squalus acanthias. Next base: position 737,323 of record JASTWF010000234.1, read on the forward strand.
AATCAGGTAAATGGTGCTGGCTGTCTGTCCCTTTTGTATGATGGCCCAGGGGTGAAAGGGAAAGTGTTTGTCCACTTAATTAGTCCATAATATGATCACGTTGTACCTGCACTGTCATTGGGGTGCTGCTTGTTCCTGGTTAATGTTTCCTGCTTGTGAAACTGCTTCTCGGAGGTAGCCTGTGAATGGACAATGTGTGTACAAGCTTTACTCTGTATCTAACCCGTGCTGTACCTGCCCTGGGAGTGTTTGATGGGACAGTGTAGAGGGAGCTTTACTCTGTATCTAACCCGTGCTGTACCTGCCCTGGGAGTGTTTGATGGGACAGTGTAGAGGGAGCTTTACTCTGCATCTAACCCGTGCTGTACCTGCCCTGGGAGTGTTTGATGCTGACACTTGATGATAAATTCACATAAGTGGCTTTGAGATTAAACGAAGTCCATGCTCAAGTAATTATAAGCCTCGCACCCAAAGTGGTAGTTTGTGCTGTTTGATGAAGGATTCTAGTTTTATTATACTACAAAAGCCTGGAATTAGTGTTGACATTTGATGAGATAACTGCAGCTACTGGCACTTCCTCACAGGAAACTAATATACTGTTATCACCCATCATACTTCCTCTGGTTTAAATTCATAGTATATGTTCAGTTTGACTGGTTAATTATGCCTTTGATTTATTGAGTATAAGAGTGTTCGGGATGAGGCGCGCAGACTCGAAGGGATTGTGGTAATCTTGGAACAGGGTGTCAGCAATGGCCGCTTCATTACACTGGGGTGATTGCTTTCAGTTTACAAAAATGAACAGGAGAAGGAGGGTGTTGAGTGCTGTAGTTGAAATATGGAAAGTTAAAGGGCCATCAGGAACGGTCTCTTGGGCCTGACTCGTGTCTTCACCCCAGAGACAGCTGTCAATCAAAGTAACGACCCCTGCATGTCGGTCACTGATCTTTGGAGTTACAGGGGGTGGCTTGATCTGTGCCAACTATTTAATCTGCCAAATGGGCCCCCATCCAGCTGCAGTGTGGGTAATGAATCCCTGCGGACCAAGTACTCCCAGAGTCCCACGGCTCTGCCTTGCCATGAGATGTGAGTATTGCTCAGACTGGAATGTTTATTCCGTACAACTTGCAGAAACAGCTAGTCGTGATCTTAACTCTACATGTGCAGCGATGTGGAATGCTGTAAATAATGTGACGGAGCTGGTGCTTCACTTGGTCCCAGTGCTATTGCTGGAGTAATGTCTGCACTCCGCACTCTCCCTGACTGACACCCCCTTTTGTTTTTCCTAGATTGCGATGACCCTAGTGCTCTGTTGGTTCTAGCGGAGGAGGAGCTGGTAGCCATCGATTTGAAGACCCCTTCGTGGCCAGTGATCCAGTCTCCGTACCTGATACCTCTCCACTGCTCAGCGATCACCTGCTCCCACCACGTCTCCAACATCCCCATTAAACTCTGGGAGAGAATCATCGCTGCCGGCAACAAGCAGAGCACTCACTACTCCACCAAGGTACAGCTCCAATGCATGCTCTCCGGGGAGTGGGGCGTGTGCTTCAGGAAAGAAAAACGTTTCCACAGCCACCCAAGTGGAACTGCGAGCTGACATTACAAGAGAGGCTCCCAGTGGGTGCAGTGCTGCAGGCAGTCTCCTTAACTGTTGGTCAAGTGTCACAATCAGGAGCAGCAGCTAATACATCCCAAGGCGCTTCACAGGAGCGTAATCAAACATAATTTGACACCGAGCCATATAAGGCGATATTAGGGCAGATGATCAAGAGCTTGGTCAGAGGTAGATTTTAAGGAGCATCTTAAAGCCGGAGAGGCGGGGCGGAGGGGTTTAGGGAGGGAATTCCAGGGAGGGGAGGGGCGCAGAGGTTTATGGAGGGAATTCCAGAGAAAGGCGGGGATGCACAAGAGGCCAGAATTTGGGGGATGATGGGGGGCAAACGCTTACGTAAAAGGATGAAATTCTGTCAGCAGGTGGGCTGTGGAGTGTGTTACTGTGTGATGCCTCCTCCTTCACACATTGTGTCTGTGTAACCTGCCTCATCACTCAGTATCCTTTACAGTTCTACAGTGAGTGCATTGCGACCTCTAGCAGCAGTGCTTTGTATGGATGTGACGTTTCAAAGTTAATGATCAACCTGCAAGTGAAAATGGCGACCTCAATGTCTTGACCTGCTGTGTTCCACAGCCACAGAGCAGACAAGGCCCAGGTGCCATCTAATCCACGCTGGGACTGGTGGGGGAAGGTGGCGGGGGGAGGAATCTGCAGCATTCTTCATACTGAGCACTGTTGGGGGGGGGGGGGGGG
>JASTWF010002340.1:0-30590 GCA_030390025.1 Squalus acanthias
GAGAGTGAGGAGACTCAGAACAAACTGTCACAGGACAGAGTGAGGAGACTCAGAACAAACTGTCACAGGACGGAGAGTGAGGAGACTCAGAACAAACTGTCACAGGACAGAGTGAGGAGACTCAGAACAAACTGTCACAGGACGAGAGAGTGAGGAGACTCAGAACAAACTGTCACAGGACAGAGTGAGGAGACTCAGAACAAACTGTCACAGGACGGAGAGTGAGGAGACTCAGAACAAACTGTCACAGGACGGAGTGAGGAGACTCAGAACAAACTGTCACAGGACGGAGAGTGAGGAGACTCAGAACAAAAAAAAAGAGAAAAGAACAAACTGTCACAGGACGGAGAGTGAGGAGACTCAGAACAAACTGTCACAGGACAGAGTGAGGAGACTCAGAACAAACTGTCACAGGACGGAGAGTGAGGAGACTCAGAACAAACTGTCACAGGACAGAGAGTGAGGAGACTCAGAACAAACTGTCACAGGACGGAGAGTGAGGAGACACAGAACAAACTGTCCACAGGACGGAGAGTGAGGAGACTCAGAACAAACTGTCACAGGACGGAGAGTGAGGAGACTCAGAACAAACTGTCACAGGACGGAGAGTGAGGAGACTCAGAACAAACTGTCACAGGACGGAGAGTGAGGAGACTCAGATCAAACTGTCACAGGACGGAGTGAGGAGACTCAGAACAAACTGTCACAGGACGGAGAGTGAGGAGACTCAGAACAAACTGTCACAGGACGGAGAGTGAGGAGACCAGAACAAACTGTCACAGGACGGAGTGAGGAGACTCAGAACAAACTGTCACAGGACGGAGAGTGAGGAGACTCAGAACAAACTGTCACAGGACGGAGAGTGAGGAGACTCAGAACAAACTGTCACAGGACGGAGAGTGAGGAGACTCAGAACAAACTGTCACAGGACGGAGTGAGGAGACTCAGATCAAACTGTCACAGGACGGAGAGTGAGGAGACTCAGGTCAAACTGTCACAGGACGGAGAGTGAGGAGACACAGATCAAACTGTCACAGGACAGAGAGTGAGGAGACTCAGATACAAACTGTCACAGGACGAGTGAGGAGACTCAGAACAAACTGTCACAGGACGGAGAGTGAGGAGACTCAGATTCAAACTGTCACAGGACAGAGAGTGAGGAGACCCAGAACAAACTGTCACAGGACGGAGGTGAGGAGACTCAGAACAAACTGTCACAGGACGGAGTGAGGAGACTCAGAACAAACTGTCACGGGACGGAGTGAGGAGACTCTGAACAAACTGGTCATCAGGACAGAGTGAGGAGACTCAGAACAAACTGCCACAGGACGGAGAGTGAAGAGACTCAGAACAAAGTGCCACAGGACAGAGAGTGAGGAGACTCAGAACAAACTGTCACAGGACGGTGAGTGAGGGAGACTCAGAACAAACTGTCACAGGACGGAAGAGTGAGGAGACTCAGAACAAACTGTCACAGGACGGAGAGTGAGGAGACTCAGAACAAACTGTCACAGGACAGAGTGAGGAGACTCAGAACAAACTGCCACAGGACGGAGTGAGGAGACTCAGAACAAACTGTCACAGGACGGAGTGAGGAGACTCAGAACAAACTGTCACAGGACGGAGAGTGAGGAGACTCAGAACAAACTGTCACAGGACGGAGTGAGGAGACTCAGAACAAACTGTCACAGGACGGAGAGTGAGGAGACTCAGAACAAACTGTCACAGGACGGAGAGTGAGGAGACTCAGAACAAACTGTCACAGGACGGAGAGTGAGGAGACTCAGAACAAACTGCCACAGGACGGAGAGTGAGGAGACTCAGAACAAACTGTCACAGGACGGAGTGAGGAGACTCAGAACAAACTGTCACAGGACGAGAGTGAGGAGACTCAGATCAAACTGTCACAGGACGGAGAGTGAGGAGACTCAGAACAAACTGCCACAGGACGGAGAGTGAGGAGACTCAGATCAAACTGTCAGAGGACGGAGAGTGAGGAAGACTCAGAACAAAACTGTCAGGACAGAGTGAGGAGACTCAGAACAAACTGTCACAGGACGGAGTGAGGAGACTCAGAACAAACTGTCACAGGACAGAGAGTGAGGAGACTCAGAACAAACTGTCACAGGACGGAGAGTGAGGAGACTCAGAACAAACTGTCACAGGACGGAGTGAGGAGACTCAGATCAAACTGTCACAGGACGGAGTGAGGAGACTCAGAACAAACTGTCACAGGACGGAGAGTGAGGAGACTCAGATCAAACTGTCACAGGACAGAGAGTGAGGAGACTCAGAACAAACTGTCACAGGACGGAGTGAGGAGACTCAGAACAAACTGTCACAGGACAGAGTGAGGAGACTCAGAACAAACTGCCACAGGACGGAGAGTGAAGAGACTCAGAACAAACTGCCACAGGACAGAGAGTGAGGAGACTCAGAACAAACTGTCACAGGACGGAGTGAGGAGACTCAGAACAAACTGTCACAGGACGGAGAGTGAGGAGACTCAGAACAAAACTGTCACAGGACAGAGTGAGGAGACTCAGAACAAACTGTCACAGGACGGAGAGTGAGGAGACTCAGAAACAAACTGTCACAGGACAGAGTGAGGAGACTCAGAACAAACTGCCACAGGACGGAGTGAGGAGACTCAGAACAAACTGTCACAGGACGGAGTGAGGAGACTCAGAACAAACTGTCACAGGACGGAGAGTGAGGAGACTCAGAACAAACTGTCACAGGACGGAGTGAGGAGACTCAGAACAAACTGTCACAGGACGGAGTGTGAGGAGACTCAGACAAACTGTCACAGGACGGAGAGTGAGGAGACTCAGAACAAACTGTCACAGGACGGAAGAGTGAGGAGACTCAGAACAAACTGTCACAGGACGGAGAGTGAGGAGACTCAGAACAAACTGTCACAGGACGGAGTGAGGAGACTCAGAACAAACTGTCACAGGACGGAGAGTGAGGAGACTCAGATCAAACTGTCACAGGACGGAGAGTGAGGAGGACTCAGAACAAACTGCCACAGGACGGAGAGTGAGGAGACTCAGATCAAACTGTCAGAGGACGGAGAGTGAGGAGACTCAGAACAAACTGTCAGGACAGAGTGAGGAGACTCAGAACAAACTGTCACAGGACGGAGTGAGGAGACTCAGAACAAACTGTCACAGGACAGAGAGTGAGGAGACTCAGAACAAACTGTCACAGGACGGAGAGTGAGGAGACTCAGAACAAACTGTCACAGGACGGAGTGAGGAGACTCAGAACAAACTGTCACAGGACAGAGAGTGAGGAGACTCAGAACAAACTGTCACAGGACGAGTGAGGGAGACTCAGAACAAACTGTCACAGGACGGAGAGTGAGGAGACTCAGAACAAACTGGTCACAGGACGGAGAGTGAGGAGACTCAGAAACAACTGTCACAGGACGGAGTGAGGAGACTCAGAACAAACTGTCACAGGACGGAGAGTGAGGAGACTCAGAACAAACTGTCACAGGACAGAGTGAGGAGACTCAGAACAAACTGTCACAGGACAGAGAGTGAGGAGACTCAGAACAAACTGTCACAGGACGGAGAGTGAGGAGACTCAGAACAAACTGTCACAGGACGGAGAGGAGGAGACTCACAAACAACTGGGGAGAGTGAGGAGACTCAGAACAAACTGTCACAGGACGGAGAGTGAGGAGACTCAGAACAAACTGTCACAGGACAGAGAGTGAGGAGACTCAGAACAAACTGTCACAGGACGGAGAGTGAGGAGACTCAGAACAAACTGTCACAGGACGGAGAGTGAGGAGACTCAGAACAAACTGTCACAGGACGGAGAGTGAGGAGACTCAGAACAAACTGTCACAGGACGAGAGTGAGGAGACTCAGAACAAACTGTCACAGGACGAGAGTGAGGAGACTCAGAACAAACTGTCACAGGACGGAGAGTGAGGAGACTCAGAACAAACTGTCACAGGACGGAGAGTGAGGAGACTCAGAACAAACTGTCACAGGACTGAGAGTGAGGAGACTCAGAACAAACTGTCACAGGACAGAGAGTGAGGAGACTCAGAACAAACTGTCACAGGACGGAGTGAGGAGACTCAGATCAAACTGTCACAGGACGGAGAGTGAGGAGACTCAGAACAAACTGTCACAGGACGGAGAGTGAGGAGACTCAGAACAAACTGTCACAGGACGGAGAGTGAGGAGACTCAGAACAAACTGTCACAGGACGGAGAGTGAGGAGACTCAGAACAAACTGTCACAGGACGGAGAGTGAGGAGACTCAGAACAAACTGTCACAGGACGGAGAGTGAGGAGACTCAGAACAAACTGTCACAGGACGAGAGTGAGGAGACTCAGAACAAACTGTCACAGGACGGAGAGTGAGGAGGACTCAGAACAAACTGTCACAGGACGGAGAGTGAGGAGACCTCAGAACAAACTGTCACAGGACGGAGAGTGAGGAGACTCAGAACAAACTGTCACAGGACGGAGAGTGAGGAGACTCAGAACAAACTGTCACAGGACGGAGAGTGAGGAGACTCAGAACAAACTGTCACACGACAGAGTGAGAGTGAGACAGAACACAGACAACAAACTGTCACAGGAGAGAGTGAGGAGACTCAGAACAAACTGTCAAACAAGTGACGGAAGAGAACAAACTGCACAGACGAAACAGGAGACTAGTCAGGACTGTCACAGAACAAGACGGTGAGGAGACTCAGAACAAACTGTCACAGGACAGAGAGAGAGGACTCAGAACAAACTGTCACAGGACGGAGAGTGAGGAGACTCAGAACAAACTGTCACAGGACAGAGTGAGGAGACTCAGAACAAACTGTCACAGGACGGAGAGTGAGGAGACTCAGAACAAACTGTCACAGGACGGAGAGTGAGGAGACTCAGAACAAACTGTCACAGGACAGAGTGAGGAGACTCAGAACAAACTGTCACAGGACGGAGAGTGAGGAGACTCAGAACAAACTGTCACAGGACGGAGAGTGAAGAGACTCAGAACAAACTGCCACAGGACAGAGTGAGGAGACTCAGAACAAACTGTCACAGGATGGAGAGTGAAGAGACTCAGAACAAACTGTCACAGGACGGAGTGAGGAGACTCAGAACAAACTGCCACAGGATGGAGAGTGAGGAGACTCAGAACAAACTGTCACAGGACGGAGAGTGAGGAGACTCAGAACAAACTGTCACAGGACGGAGAGTGAGGAGACTCAGAACAAACTGTCACAGGACGGAGAGTGAGGAGACTCAGAACAAACTGTCACAGGACGGAGAGTGAGGAGACTCAGAACAAACTGTCACAGGACGGAGAGTGAGGAGACTCAGAACAAACTGTCACAGGACGGAGAGTGAGGAGACTCAGAACAAACTGTCACAGGACGGAGAGTGAGGAGACTCAGAACAAACTGCCACAGGACGGAGTGAGGAGACTTAGAACAAACTGTCACAGGACGGAGTGAGGAGACTCAGAACAAACTGCCACAGGACGGAGTGAGGAGACTCAGAACAAACTGTCACAGGACGGAGAGTGAGGAGACTCAGAACAAACTGCCACAGGACAGAGAGTGAGGAGACTCAGAACAAACTGTCACATGACAGAGAGTGAGGAGACTCAGAACAAACTGTCACAGGACGGAGAGTGAGGAGACTCAGAACAAACTGTCACAGGACGGAGAGTGAGGAGACTCAGAACAAACTGCCACAGGACGGAGTGAGGAGACTCAGAACAAACTGTCACAGGACGGAGTGAGGAGACTCAGAACAAACTGTCACAGGACGGAGAGTGAGGAGACTCAGAACAAACTGTCACAGGACAGAGTGAGGAGACTCAGAACAAACTGTCACAGGACGGAGAGTGAGGAGACTCAGATCAAACTGTCACAGGACGGAGAGTGAGGAGACTCAGATCAAACTGTCACAGGATGGAGTGAGGAGACTCAGAACAAACTGTCACAGGACGGAGTGAGGAGACTCAGAACAAACTGTCACAGGATGGAGTGAGGAGACTCAGAACAAACTGTCACAGGACGGAGAGTGAGGAGACTCAGAACAAACTGTCACAGGATGGAGTGAGGAGACTCAGAACAAACTGTCACAGGACGGAGTGAGGAGACTCAGAACAAACTGTCACAGGACGGAGTGAGGAGACTCAGAACAAACTGCCACAGGACGGAGAGTGAGGAGACTCAGAACAAACTGTCACAGGACAGAGTGAGGAGACTCAGAACAAACTGTCACAGGATGGAGTGAGGAGACTCAGAACAAACTGTCACAGGACGGAGAGGAGGAGACTCAGAACAAACTGTCACAGGACGGAGAGTGAGGAGACTCAGAAACAAACTGTCACAGGACGGAGAGTGAGGAGACTCAGAACAAACTGTCACAGGACAGAGAGTGAGGAGACTCAGAACAAACTATCACAGGACAGAGTGAGGAGACTCAGAACAAACTGTCACAGGACGGAGTGAGGAGACTCAGAACAAACTGTCACAGGACGGGAGAGTGAGGAGACTCAGAACAAACTGTCACAGGACGGAGAGTGAGGTGACTCAGAACAAACTGCCACAGGACAGAGTGAGGAGACTCAGAACAAACTGCCACAGGATGGAGAGTGAGGAGACTCAGAACAAACTGTCACAGGACGGAGAGTGAGGAGACTCAGAACAAACTGTCACAGGATGGAGAGTGAGGAGACTCAGAACAAACTGTCACAGGACGGAGAGTGAGGAGACTCAGAACAAACTGTCACAGGACAGAGAGTGAGGAGACTCAGAACAAACTGTCACAGGACGGAGAGTGAGGAGACTCAGAACAAACTGTCACAGGACGGAGAGTGAGGAGACTCAGAACAAACTGTCACAGGACGGAGAGTGAGGAGACTCAGAACAAACTGTCACAGGACGGAGAGTGAGGAGACTCAGAACAAACTGTCACAGGACGGAGAGTGAGGAGACTCAGAACAAACTGTCACAGGACAGAGAGTGAGGAGACTCAGAACAAACTGTCACAGGACAGAGTGAGGAGACTCAGAACAAACTGTCACAGGACGGAGAGTGAGGAGACTCAGAACAAACTGTCACAGGACGGAGAGTGAGGAGACTCAGAACAAACTGCCACAGGACGGAGTGAGGAGACTCAGAACAAACTGTCACAGGACGGAGTGAGGAGACTCAGAACAAACTGCCACAGGACGGAGTGAGGAGACTCAGAACAAACTGTCACAGGACGGAGAGTGAGGAGACTCAGAACAAACTGCCACAGGACAGAGAGTGAGGAGACTCAGAACAAACTGTCACAGGACGGAGAGTGAGGAGACTCAGAACAAACTGCCACAGGACGGAGTGAGGAGACTCAGAACAAACTGTCACAGGACGGAGTGAGGAGACTCAGAACAAACTGTCACAGGACGGAGAGTGAGGAGACTCAGATCAAACTGTCACAGGACGGAGAGTGAGGAGACTCAGAACAAACTGTCACAGGACAGAGTGAGGAGACTCAGAACAAACTGTCACAGGACGGAGTGAGGAGACTCAGAACAAACTGTCACAGGACGGAGAGTGAGGAGACTCAGAACAAACTGCCACAGGACGGAGTGAGGAGACTCAGAACAAACTGTCACAGGACAGAGTGAGGAGACTCAGAACAAACTGTCACAGGACGGAGAGTGAGGAGACTCAGATCAAACTGTCACAGGACGGAGAGTGAGGAGACTCAGATCAAACTGTCACAGGATGGAGTGAGGAGACTCAGAACAAACTGTCACAGGACGGAGTGAGGAGACTCAGAACAAACTGTCACAGGATGGAGTGAGGAGACTCAGAACAAACTGTCACAGGACGGAGAGTGAGGAGACTCAGAACAAACTGTCACAGGATGGAGTGAGGAGACTCAGAACAAACTGTCACAGGACGGAGTGAGGAGACTCAGAACAAACTGTCACAGGACGGAGTGAGGAGACTCAGAACAAACTGTCACAGGATGGAGTGAGGAGACTCAGAACAAACTGTCACAGGACGGAGAGTGAGGAGACTCAGAACAAACTGTCACAGGACGGAGAGTGAGGAGACTCAGAACAAACTGTCACAGGACGGAGAGTGAGGAGACTCAGAACAAACTGTCACAGGACGGAGTGAGGAGACTCAGAACAAACTGTCACAGGACGGAGAGTGAGGAGACTCAGAACAAACTGTCACAGGACAGAGTGAGGAGACTCAGAACAAACTGTCACAGGACGGAGAGTGAGGAGACTCAGAACAAACTGTCACAGGACGGAGAGTGAGGAGACTCAGAACAAACTGTCACAGGACAGAGAGTGAGGAGACTCAGAACAAACTGTCACAGGACGGAGAGTGAGGAGACTCAGAACAAACTATCACAGGACAGAGTGAGGAGACTCAGAACAAACTGTCACAGGACGGAGTGAGGAGACTCAGAACAAACTGTCACAGGACGGAGTGAGGAGACTCAGAACAAACTGTCACAGGACGGAGTGAGGAGACTCAGAACAAACTGTCACAGGATGGAGTGAGGAGACTCAGAACAAACTGTCACAGGACGGAGAGTGAGGAGACTCAGAACAAACTGTCACAGGACGGAGAGTGAGGAGACTCAGATCAAACTGTCACAGGACGGAGTGAGGAGACTCAGAACAAACTGCCACAGGACAGAGAGTGAGGAGACTCAGAACAAACTGTCACAGGACGGAGTGAGGAGACTCAGAACAAACTGTCACAGGACGGAGAGTGAGGAGACTCAGATCAAACTGTCACAGGACAGAGTGAGCAGACTCAGAACAAACTGTCACAGGACGGAGAGTGAGGAGACTCAGAACAAACTGTCACAGGACGGAGAGTGAGGAGACTCAGAACAAACTGTCACAGGACGGAGAGTGAGGAGACTCAGATCAAACTGTCACAGGACGGAGAGTGAGGAGACTCAGAACAAACTGTCACAGGACGGAGAGTGAGGAGACTCAGAACAAACTGTCACAGGACAGAGTGAGGAGACTCAGAACAAACTGTCACAGGACGGAGAGTGAGGAGACTCAGAACAAACTGTCACAGGACGGAGTGAGGAGACTCAGAACAAACTGCCACAGGACAGAGAGTGAGGAGACTCAGAACAAACTGTCACAGGACAGAGAGTGAGGAGACTCAGAACAAACTGTCACAGGACGGAGAGTGAGGAGACTCAGATCAAACTGTCACAGGACGGAGAGTGAGGAGACTCAGAACAAACTGTCACAGGACGGAGAGTGAGGAGACTCAGAACAAACTGTCACAGGACGGAGAGTGAGGAGACTCAGAACAAACTGTCACAGGACGGAGAGTGAGGAGACTCAGAACAAACTGTCACAGGACAGAGAGTGAGGAGACTCAGAACAAACTGTCACAGGACGGAGAGTGAGGAGACTCAGAACAAACTGTCACAGGACAGAGAGTGAGGAGACTCAGAACAAACTGTCACAGGACGGAGTGAGGAGACTCAGAACAAACTGTCAGGACAGAGTGAGGAGACTCAGAACAAACTGCCACAGGACAGAGTGAGGAGACTCAGAACAAACTGTCACAGGACGGAGAGTGAGGAGACTCAGAACAAACTGTCACAGGACAGAGAGTGAGGAGACTCAGAACAAACTGTCACAGGACGGAGAGTGAGGAGACTCAGATCAAACTGTCACAGGACGGAGTGAGGAGACTCAGAACAAACTGTCACAGGACAGAGTGAGGAGACTCAGAACAAACTGTCACAGGACGGAGAGTGAGGAGACTCAGAACAAACTGTCACAGGACAGAGTGAGGAGACTCAGAACAAACTGCCACAGGACAGAGTGAGGAGACTCAGAACAAACTGTCACAGGACGGAGAGTGAGGAGTCACAGAACAAACTGTCACAGGACAGAGAGTGAGGAGACTCAGAACAAACTGTCACAGGACGGAGAGTGAGGAGACTCAGATCAAACTGTCACAGGACGGAGTGAGGAGACTCAGAACAAACTGTCACAGGACAGAGTGAGGAGACTCAGAACAAACTGTCACAGGACGGAGAGTGAGGAGACTCAGAACAAACTGTCACAGGACAGAGTGAGGAGACTCAGAACAAACTGTCACAGGACAGAGTGAGGAGACTCAGAACAAACCGTCACAGGACAGAGTGAGGAGACTCAGAACAAACTGTCACAGGACGGAGAGTGAGGAGACTCAGAACAAACTGTCACAGGACGGAGAGTGAGGAGACTCAGAACAAACTGTCACAGGACGGAGAGTGAGGAGACTCAGAACAAACTGTCACAGGACAGAGTGAGGAGACTCAGAACAAACTGTCACAGGACGGAGAGTGAGGAGACTCAGAACAAACTGTCACAGGACGGAGTGAGGAGACTCAGAACAAACTGCCACAGGACAGAGAGTGAGGAGACTCAGATCAAACTGTCACAGGACAGAGAGTGAGGAGACTCAGATCAAACTGACACAGGACAGAGTGAGGAGACTCAGAACAAACTGTCACAGGACGGAGAGTGAGGAGACTCAGAACAAACTGTCACAGGACGGAGAGTGAGGAGACTCAGAACAAACTGTCACAGGACGGAGTGAGGAGACTCAGAACAAACTGTCACAGGACGGAGAGTGAGGAGACTCAGAACAAACTGTCACAGGACAGAGTGAGGAGACTCAGAACAAACTGTCACAGGACGGAGTGAAGAGACTCAGAACAAACTGTCACAGGACGGAGAGTGAGGAGACTCAGAACAAACTGTCACAGGACGAGAGTGAGGAGACTCAGAACAAACTGTCACAGGACGGAGAGTGAGGAGACTCAGAACAAACTGTCACAGGACGGAGTGAGGAGACTCAGAACAAACTGTCACAGGACGGAGAGTGAGGAGACTCAGAACAAACTGTCACAGGACAGAGTGAGGAGACTCAGAACAAACTGTCACAGGACGGAGAGTGAGGAGACTCAGAACAAACTGTCACAGGACGGAGAGTGAGGAGACTCAGAACAAACTGTCACAGGACGGAGAGTGAGGAGACTCAGAACAAACTGTCACAGGACGGAGAGTGAGGAGACTCAGAACAAACTGTCACAGGACGGAGAGTGAGGAGACTCAGAACAAACTGTCACAGGACAGAGAGTGAGGAGACTCAGAACAAACTGTCACAGGACGAGTGTGAGGAGACTCAGAACAAACTGTCACAGGACAGAGTGAGGAGACTCAGAACAAACTGTCACAGGACGGAGTGAGGAGACTCAGAACAAACTGTCACAGGACGGAGTGAGGAGACTCAGAACAAACTGTCACAGGACAGAGTGAGGAGACTCAGAACAAACTGTCACAGGACGAGAGTGAGGAGACTCAGAACAAACTGTCACAGGACGGAGTGAGGAGACTCAGAACAAACTGTCACAGGACAGAGTGAGGAGACTCAGAACAAACTGTCACAGGACGGAGTGAGGAGACTCAGAACAAACTGTCACAGGACGGAGTGAGGAGACTCAGAACAAACTGTCACAGGACGGAGAGTGAGGAGACTCAGAACAAACTGTCAGGACAGAGAGTGAGGAGACTCAGAACAAACTGTCACAGGACGAGAGTGAGGAGACTCAGAACAAACTGTCACAGGACGGAGAGTGAGGAGACTCAGAACAAACTGTCACAGGACGGAGAGTGAGGAGACTCAGAACAAACTGTCACAGGACGGAGTGAGGAGACTCAGAACAAACTGTCACAGGACGGAGAGTGAGGAGACTCAGAACAAACTGTCACAGGACGGAGAGTGAGGAGACTCAGAACAAACTGTCACAGGACGGAGAGTGAGGAGACTCAGAACAAACTGTCACAGGACGGAGAGTGAGGAGACTCAGAACAAACTGCCACAGGACAGAGAGTGAGGAGACTCAGAACAAACTGTCACAGGACAGAGTGAGGAGACTCAGAACAAACTGTCACAGGACGGAGAGTGAGGAGACTCAGAACAAACTGTCACAGGACGAGAGTGAGGAGACTCAGAACAAACTGTCACAGGACGGAGAGTGAGGAGACTCAGAACAAACTGTCACAGGACGGAGTGAGGAGACTCAGAACAAACTGTCACAGGACGAAGTGTGAGGAGACTCAGAACAAACTGTCACAGGACGAGAGTGAAGAGACTCAGAACAAACTGTCACAGGACAGAGAGTGAGGAGACTCAGAACAAACTGTCACAGGACAGAGTGAGGAGACTCAGAACAAACTGTCACAGGACAGAGTGAGGAGACTCAGAACAAACTGTCACAGGACGGAGAGTGAGGAGACTCAGAACAAACTGTCACAGGACGGAGTGAGGAGACTCAGAACAAACTGTCACAGGACAGAGTGAGGAGACTCAGAACAAACTGTCACAGGACGGAGTGAGGAGACTCAGAACAAACTGTCACAGGACGGAGTGAGGAGACTCAGAACAAACTGTCACAGGACGGAGAGTGAGGAGACTCAGAACAAACTGTCACAGGACGGAGAGTGAGGAGACTCAGAACAAACTGTCAGGACAGAGTGAGGAGACTCAGAACAAACTGTCACAGGACGGAGTGAGGAGACTCAGAACAAACTGTCACAGGACAGAGTGAGGAGACTCAGAACAAACTGTCACAGGACGGATTGAGGAGACTCAGAACAAACTGTCACAGGACGGAGTGAGGAGACTCAGAACAAACTGTCACAGGACGGAGAGTGAGGAGACTCAGAACAAACTGTCAGGACAGAGTGAGGAGACTCAGAACAAACTGTCACAGGACGGAGTGAGGAGACTCAGAACAAACTGTCACAGGACGGAGTGAGGAGACTCAGATCAAACTGTCACAGGACGGAGAGTGAGGAGACTCAGAACAAACTGTCACAGGACGGAGAGTGAGGAGACTCAGAACAAACTGTCAGGACAGAGTGAGGAGACTCAGAACAAACTGTCACAGGACGGAGAGTGAGGAGACTCAGAACAAACTGTCACAGGACGGAGAGTGAGGAGACTCAGAACAAACTGTCACAGGACGGAGTGAGGAGACTCAGAACAAACTGCCACAGGACGAAGAGTGAGGAGACTCAGAACAAACTGCCACAGGACAGAGAGTGAGGAGACTCAGAACAAACTGTCACAGGACGGAGAGTGAGGAGACTCAGAACAAACTGTCAGGACAGAGTGAGGAGACTCAGAACAAACTGTCACAGGACGGAGAGTGAGGAGACTCAGAACAAACTGTCACAGGACGGAGTGAGGAGACTCAGAACAAACTGTCACAGGACGGAGAGTGAGGAGACTCAGAACAAACTGTCACAGGACGGAGAGTGAGGAGACTCAGAACAAACTGTCACAGGACGGAGAGTGAGGAGACTCAGAACAAACTGTCACAGGACGGAGAGTGAGGAGACTCAGAACAAACTGTCACAGGACGGAGTGAGGAGACTCAGAACAAACTGCCACAGGACGAAGAGTGAGGAGACTCAGAACAAACTGCCACAGGACAGAGAGTGAGGAGACTCAGAACAAACTGTCACAGGACGGAGAGTGAGGAGACTCAGAACAAACTGTCACAGGACAGAGTGAGGAGACTCAGAACAAACTGTCAGGACAGAGTGAGGAGACTCAGAACAAACTGTCACAGGACGGAGAGTGAGGAGACTCAGAACAAACTGTCAGGACAGAGTGAGGAGACTCAGAACAAACTGTCACAGGACGGAGAGTGAGGAGACTCAGAACAAACTGTCACAGGACGGAGTGAGGAGACTCAGAACAAACTGTCACAGGACGGAGAGTGAAGAGACTCAGAACAAACTGTCACAGGACAGAGAGTGAGGAGACTCAGAACAAACTGTCAGGACAGAGTGAGGAGACTCAGAACAAACTGTCACAGGACGGAGAGTGAAGAGACTCAGAACAAACTGTCACAGGACAGAGTGAGGAGACTCAGAACAAACTGTCACAGGACGGAGTGAGGAGACTCAGAACAAACTGTCACAGGACGGAGAGTGAGGAGACTCAGAACAAACTGTCACAGGACGGAGAGTGAGGAGACTCAGAACAAACTGCCACAGGACGGAGAGTGAGGAGACTCAGAACAAACTGCCACAGGACGGAGAGTGAGGAGACTCAGAACAAAATGTCACAGGATGGAGAGTGAGGAGACACAGAACAAACTGTCACAGGACGGAGAGTGAGGAGACTCAGAACAAACTGTCACAGGACGGAGAGTGAGGAGACTCAGAACAAACTGTCACAGGACGGAGTGAGGAGACTCAGATCAAACTGTCACAGGACGGAGAGTGAGGAGACTCAGAACAAACTGTCACAGGACAGAGTGAGGAGACTCAGAACAAACTGTCACAGGACGGAGTGAGGAGACTCAGATCAAACTGTCACAGGACGGAGAGTGAGGAGACTCAGATCAAACTGTCACAGGACGGAGAGTGAGGAGACTCAGATCAAACTGTCAGGACGGAGTGAGGAGACTCAGAACAAACTGTCACAGAAGTGTATTGTTTTAATTTAAATTAATTAAAGGGTAAATAATAATAAATTTAATTAATTACATAGAATGGGAGAGCAGGTGATGTGTTACTGCTGCAATATGTGGGAGTTGGAGGACACCATTGATGTTCACGGTGATCACATTTGCAGTAAGTGTTGGCTGCTCGAGGAACTCCGGCTCCATGTTGATGAGCTGGAGTCAGAGCTTCAAACACTGCGACACATCAGGGAGGGGGAGAGTTACCTGGACTCCGTATTTCAGGAGGTAGTCACACCAATTAGAGTAACTAATTCAGAAGTAGCCCGTGGTCAGGGACAGGAAGGTGTGACTACGAGTGAGGCAGGTACAGGGATCCAGGAGGTAGTGTTGGAGGAGCCGCAGCCCTTGCTCTTGTCCAACAGGTTCGAGGCTCTTACTCCCTGTGTAGATAGGATGGGGACTGCAGGGACGATGAGCAACCTGGCCACAGCACCGTGGTAAGGGGGGCCATTCAAGTGGGGGGAGTAAAAAGAAATGTTGTAGTGGTAGGGGATAGTATCATTAGGGGGATAGATAGGGTTCTTTGCAGCCAAGAGCGAGAGTCCCGAAGGCTGTGTTGCCTGCCCGGTGCCAGGGTTAAGGACATCTCCTCTGGGCTGGAGAGAAACTTGGAGTGGGAGGGGGAGGATCCAGTTGTCGTGGTCCATGT
The DNA here is from genome assembly GCA_030390025.1 of Squalus acanthias. Taxonomy (NCBI): domain Eukaryota; kingdom Metazoa; phylum Chordata; class Chondrichthyes; order Squaliformes; family Squalidae; genus Squalus; species Squalus acanthias. The sequence continues at coordinate 15,208 of JASTWF010002340.1, forward strand.
TGGTACCAATGACATAGATAGGACAAGGAAAGAGGTTCTGCTGAGGGAGTTTGAGCAGCTAGGGGCCAAATTAAAAAGCAGAACCTCGAGGGTAATAATCTCTGGATTACTACCTGAGCCACGAGCAAATTTGGCTAGGGTAAATAAAATCAGGGAGTTGAATGCGTGGCTCAAAGACTGGTGTGGGAAAAATGGGTTTTGCTTCTTGGGACACTGGCACCAGTACTGGGGCAGGAGAGAGCTGTTCCGTTGGGACGGACTTCACTTGGCCAGTGCTGGGACTAGTGTCCTGGCGAATCGAATAACTAGGGCTGTGGAGAGGGCTTTAAACTAATTAGTGGGGGGGAGGTTTCAAGAGAGCAAAAAATAAAAATGACAACAGAGAGGGTCATAGACATAGGTAGCAGTAGGGGAATCACAAATCAGAGCGTGGCAGGAAGGGACAGAGTGTGTGGAGTAAAAGGTAAACTGGTAAAAAGTGAAAAAGCAGGAACTAAGTGCCACAAAGCATATTTGAAAGTTCTCTATCTGAATGCACGTAGCATTCGTAACAAAATAGACGAGTTAATGGCACAAATAACTACATATGGTTATGATATTGTGGCCATTACAGAAACATGGCTGCAGGGTGACAATGCCTGGGAATTAAACATACCAGGTTATTTAACGATCAGGAAGGACAGGCAGGAAGGAAGGGGAGGTGGGGTGGCTATGTTAATAAAGGAAGGAATCACTGTAATACAGAGTAATGATATTGGGTCATAAAATCATGATAATGAAACAGTTTGGGTGGAGATAAGGAATAATAAGGGGAAAAAAACATTAGTGGGCGTAGTCTATAGGCCTCCGAACAGTTGCAACTCTATTGGACGGAGTATCAATCAGGAAATAGTTGAGGCATGTAATAAGGGAACATCTATAATTATGGGGGATTTTAACTATCATATTAATTGGACAAATCAAATGGGGCAGGGCTGCCTTGAGGATGAGTTCATTGAGTGTATTAGGGATGGGTTTCTTGAGCAGTATGTAACTGAACCGACCAGGGGGCAAGCAACCTTAGATCTGGTCCTGTGTAACGAGACAGGATTAATTAAAAATGTCCTAGTAAAGGATCCCCTTGGAATGAGTGACCATAACATGGTTGAATTCCATATTCAATTAGAGGGTGAGAAGGTTGGATCTCAAACAAGCGTGCTAAGCTTGAATAAAGGAGACTATGAAGGTATGCGAGCGGAATTGAGCAGAGTGGATTGGGAAAATAGATTAAAGGGTAAGACGACACATGATCAGTGGTGTACATTCAAGGAGTTATTTTACAACTTCCAAAAAAAATATATTCCACTGAAAAGAAAAGGGTGTAAAAGAAAGGACAGTCATCCGTGGCTAAGTAAAGAAATTAAGGATAGTATTCAACTAAAAACAAGGGCATATAAGGTAGCGAAATCTAGTGGGAGGACAGAGGATTGGGAAAACTTTAAAAGGCAGCAAAAAATAACAAAAAGATTGATTAAGAAAGGGAAGATAGATTATGAAAGTAAATTAGCAAAAAATATAAAAACAGATAGTAAGAGTTTTTATAGTTATATAAAAAGAAAAAGGGTGGCTAAAGTAAATGTTGGTCCCTTAGAGGATGAGACCGGGAAATTAATGGTGGGAAATATGGAGATGGCAAAAACACTGAATGAATATTTTGTATCAGTCTTTACAGTAGAGGACACTAAGAATATCCCAACACTGGACAAACAGGGGGCTATAGGGGGAGAGGAGCTAAACACGATCAAAATCACTAAGGAAGTGGTACTCGGTAAAATAATGGGACTCAAGGCGGATAAATCACCTGGACCTGATGGCTTACATCCTAGAGTCTTGAAGGAAGTGGCGGTAGGGATTGTAGATGCATTGGTAATAATTTTTCAAAACTCCCTGGATTCCGCTAAGGTCCCGGCAGACTGGAAAACTGCTAATGTAACACCCTTATTTAAAAAGGGCAGTAGACAGAAGGCTGGTAACTATAGATCGGTTAGCCTAACATCTGTGGTAGGTAAAATTTTGGAGTCCATTATTAAGGAAACAGTAACAGGACATTTGGATAATCATAATTTAATAGGACAAAGTCAGTATGGTTTTACGAAGGGGAAGTCATGTTTGACAAATTTGCTGGAGTTCTTTGAGGAAGTAACATATAGAGTGGATAAAGGGGAACCAGTGGACGTAGTGTATTTAGACTTCCAAAAGGCATTTGACAAGGTGCCACACAAAAGATTATTGCTTAAGGTAAAAAATCACGGGATTGGGGGTAATATTCTGGCATGGATAGAGGATTGGCTATCTAACAGAAAGCAAAGAGTTGGGATAAATGGTTCATTCTCAGACTGGCAATCAGTAACTAGTGGTGTTCCACAGGGGTCAGTGCTGGGTCCCCAACTCTTCACAATCTATATTAACGATTTGGAGGAAGGGACCAAGTGTAACATATCAAAATTTGCAGATGATACAAAGATGGGAGGGAAAGTAGTGAGTGAGGAGGACATAAAAAACCTGCAAGGGGACATAGACAGGCAAAGTAAGTGGGCAGAGATTTGGCAGATGGAATACAACACTGGAAAGTGTGAGGTGATGCACTTTGGCAGGAAAAATCCTAGAGCAATTTATTATCTTAATGGCAAGAAACTGGAGAGTACTGAAGTGCAAAGGGATCTGGGGGTCCTGGTGCACGAAACTCAAAAGGTTAGTATGCAGGTGCAGCAAGTGATTAAGAAGGCAAATGGAATGTTGGCTTTCATTGCTAGGGGGATAGAATATAAAAATAGGGAGGTATTGCTACAGTTGTACAAGGTATTGGTGAGACCGCACCTGGAATACTGCATACAGTTTTGGTGTCCTTACTTAAGGAAAGACATCCTTGCTCTCGAGGCAGTGCAAAAAAGGTTCACTCGGTTAATCCCGGGGATGAGGGGGTGGTCATATGAGGAGAGGTTGGGTAGATTGGGACTCTACTCATTGGAGTTCAGAAGAATGAGAGGCGATCTTATTGAAACATATAAGATTGTGAAGGGGTTGGATCGGGTGGATGCGGGGAGGATGTTCCCGATGACGGGTGAGACGAGAACTAGGGGACATAGTCTTAGAATAAGGGGCTGCTCTTTCAAAACTGAGATGAGGAGGAACTACTTCACTCAGAGGGTGGTAGGTCCATGGAATATGCTGCCACAAAAAGCTGTAGAAGCTACAACATTAATTAAATTTAAAACAGAAATAGACAGTTTCCTAGAAGTAAAGGGCATTAAGGGTTACGGGGAGCGGGCAGGAATTTGGACATGAGTCTAGGTTCGGATCGGTCATGGCCCTGTGGGTAGTGGAGCGGGCCCAGGGACTGTGTAGCCTGATTCTGCTCCTATTTCGTGTGTGCAATTCTGTTAGATGCAGGAGATGGTTCTGTGATAGATAGTAGATTGGCGGTTAGGATCAGATCAGCCATGATCTTATTGAATGGCGGAGCAGGCTCGAGGGGCCGATTGGCCTACTCCTGCTCCTATTTCTTATGTTCTTATGTTCTTATGTTCTTAATGGGTTTCGGGGCTACTCGTAATTGTCTGAGTACCTGTTAATATTTCTCCCATTGTTTAATCGGTCGGTGTTCTCCCTGGAGGGGTTTTGGGGCTTCCAAGTGTTTTCTGTAACTACCCGCTAACGGCTCTCTCATCGTAGAGTCGTTGGGATTTTACATATTAATGTCTTTGGATGGGTTCTTGATTACTTGGTACAATAGCCCTTATTCGCACCTGGGAGACCGATTCCAGTATTTATGTGTATACTGTAAACCCATGATGTCTCGTGTATTATCTTAAATGTGCTGAGTCTTAATCGATCTTGCACAAATGTTTATTGGAACGCCATCTTGTCTGCCTGTCGAAAAGTCTAGAATGTTCTGTCACGAGGCGTGGCGGCCATTTTACAGGCTGCTTGTGTCCACTTTGAAAACCTGACAGCATTCTGCTGAAATAAAAGCTGTTTGAACGAAACTATGTGTTTTTCTCCTTATTAATAAAATCGCGATATATTGCGAATTCTACAGTCCCTCCTGTTGATGCGAATAACTCCGCTTATCGTATCAAAAATATTGTGGTGAGCAATATTATCTTGATTTTCTCCGAATCCAGAAAATTTAATCCCATAACTTAATCTATCTAGGGTCTTTGCGTCGTCCTTATTTCCCATGAAAATTACATATTATATCACCGTAGGCATTATTTGCCTTTAAACTTACACCACTTGTTTTCCTTCCAGGCGTAACCAGGCCGATGCCTCTCGTATCACCTGTATATTCATCTTTTATTTAGGGAAAAGAAAAAACAAAACCAAAACCAAACAATCACTTTTAACTACAACACCATCACCAAAATAATCAACACCAACTCTTAACATGTCGAGTTCCAAACGTATTTACAGTCTTTGAAAATCATGATCGAGTACAAACTTCCGCGGCGCACGTGGCGAGCGGGAGTGACGCCATTTTCCGATTACACGGTGCTTTCATCGTGCACGCGCACGTAACGTTCTCGCCACTCTCCCGTGTTTTCGTGTTTGGTGAGGCGTTTGCCTCTCTTACAATGTACGATCAATAAGTACACTACAATAAAAACTTGGCATACGACTAAAATGTGGGAGGCTATTCTGATCCATGAAGGCACTTCAATATTGGTGAACAGATTCCACCATGGTGGAATTACTATATCCAGAATGTCTGTCCCTATTTCGACAGTTTTCTGCTCGAGTGTGTAAAAATGTTTCTGTGACACCGCGACGGCTGTCAAAAGCTTGGTGAGGTGTTCAGGGAGAGGGGGAATGAGGTATCCGAAATGCGCGACGAATCGCTGCAAGTCGGTGAAATTCTCTTTTACGGTGAGATGAACCGTGGATGGTTCAGGGATTGGGACAATTCGCTGTTGTGCTACTTGAACTTCCGCCCTGGGTTTGAAACAGAAACTGCTGTCACTCACCGGACACCGGCTACGGTTTCCATGCTGGTAGTGTTGCGCTGCAGTGGTAACACAATATGTTCCACCCCCGATGTATGCTACCTGCGGAGGCACATGATCTTGTGCCATTGCCTCCATGGTGCAATTCATGGACTTGGCGCCAGCCGTTCTGAACCCGCACTGTGGTGTTAAAAAGGCATTCAAGTGCTGGGGACACAGTATTATGTGTGCTCCCCTGCCACGACAACCAGAGAGATCTGTACCTGTCATCATTTGCTCCCAGCGGATGACGTAAGGTGGAACCGCTGCATAGCGAATGTGGGCTCCCCCCTGAATGACACCAATGTTCTCTACCCGATACACCGGGGTGGGCTTTGCTGTGTCGCCCAAAACCAGCATACGTAATACTATACCCATGATGGTATGGTTTGATCGTCCGCAGTCCACGGGGACTGGGTATGCTTCTGAAGCTAACCTGAGCTGGCACGGGCTTAATGCGTTCTGAAAAGGGTGGAGCGCCCGCAGGTGTTTGTTACTTATCCAGGACGGGACCAAACCTTGTTTTAAATCCTCCAAATTACTGCGGCCCTTACCGTCTTTGCATGTTTCTCTAACTCTGCTATAATTTCCTTTAAATGGAGAGTCATGGCTTGGTCCTCGTGTAAACCCGACCCAACCACTTTATTTTCATCTGTTAGAATGTCTTTTAATTGCGTCTTTAAACCATTAATCTGGGTCTGCAGCTCCACACTATCTGGAGCGTTGACCACAGATGTACCCGTGTTAAACGCAGTGAACGCGTCGTTCACTACACCCCTTCTTTGCCTCCCCACTTGATCAAAAACTTCATGTGGTGCGGTGTACAAACTTGTTTTATCAATTTCCGCGAAATCGAATTCGTAAAATTGTCTGAACATCTTGGTCAACAGGACCTGATACAACTGTTCCGTCTTTTTGGGGCACCACTCTGGTAACCGCACCTCGGTGAGATTTAAAATCACCGAGGCCACCGCGTAATGTACCCCTGAAATAGTATCTGGTCTGTGGGGACCAGTACCAAACCATTCCCGGGTCCCTTACTGGTTTTAGGGCACCCTTCCTCTTCAGCTAGAACCACCGGAATCGTGGGCGGGGCTTTGCGTGGGCGCGTAATGAGTTCAGTGGCATTTACCGGGATCGAAGAGTATGGGGCTCCGCACCCCCTGGTGCTCGCATCCCACCTCATCCCCTGTCCGTTATCCTGCCATTGATTAATGAAAAATATGGAGATGCCTTTGGGGCAAGCGTACTTTGACCCCCACATACATACATAAATTCCCTCATCCGGTTCCCACCATTTGTCCCAACAGACTCTCACTTGTCCGTTTGTCCCCGTAATTGTCCGATGGGTATTATTACCCAGCCGTTCCCACTCGACCGAAGAGTTCCTCATGTTTTTGCTCAGCTTTCGCAGCCACCACCATCGGCTCAATGGGACATTCCCATTACAAGTCAAACAAATCCGTTTGCCGACGGTGACGCTGATCCTGGGTGCGATGATCCTTACTTTGGGGCACATTAAAGAAGTCTCTTGGTAGGCAAACCCCGATGTGCTGGAATACTCAGTCGAGTTCGTTCCCAGCCATCCTGGCCACCTTCCCTTGTGGAAATAGGTGGTGGTCTCCTCAGCCTCCCGTCTTCCGGTCCCATCCACCGCGATGGGGGCCGTGTCCCCGGAGCATCCAAACACCACGACATCCTTGGTGCGGCCTCGATAGGCCAATCCACATCCGATTGCCGCGAGCAATACTAGAATTCGTTCCATCCTTCCTTGGTTCCTGTGATCAGATAGAATGAGGTAGCCAGCCTCGCAAGAGTCTCTGGCTTTTGTGAAGGGTGAGCGGGTCCCCTGACCTCGCCTCACGTAAACTTCAATGTTCAGTAAATAAACTTTAACTAAACCTATCTCTAAAGCTCCCATCATTTTACCATTTTCTGTTAAAATTAAACTACAAACTTAAACCGATTTAAAACTATAAACTTATAACCTTATTCTTAACCTTAAACTTAGAAACTTAAACTTAAACTATGAACTTAAACTTATTACTGTACAGCGCTGCCCGTTCCCAGGGTGGCCCCTTTAAATTCTGAGAAGGCTGCTACGAGCTCTTCCCGACGGTGGGAGGGCACTGACCCCTTCCTTTGATCTGCCGCAGCCTGTTGCTGCTGCGATGGGACTGGGCCCTTCCTGGGCTGTCTTAACCTTAAGCCTGCGCCTTGGGGCAGTCTGGGGACATGACCACATTTTCCTGGGCTGGGGTGCTCGACTTGACCTACGAGGAGTTGTCGGGGGCAGGAATCCCAGGACCGACGGACCGGGTTCCGAGACTTCCACCGGGACGCCCTGTGGTCCCACCACAGTCGCTGGCTCCGCCTCCCCTGACTCCGCCTCCCTGACCTCGGGACTTGCAGCTTGTGGCACCGCCCTGCTCGGCCCAGCAGGCGGCCCTTCACTCGCAATCCCTACCTCCCTCGAGGGCAGGACGTTCAAGGCGGGCGGCTCGGGCTCTGAGGTTTCCGCCGTCACGCCCTGTGGTCTCACAGTGGCTGGCTCCGCCTCCCCTAGCTCCTCCCTCCTGTGTTCGGGACCTGCAGCCTCGGTGTCCACCCTGTGTGGATCTCTATCTGCAGCCCCTGTCCTCCCTATACCTGAATCGGGGGCGACCCTTGCGTCCTCCGATTCCCACTCTCCACTACCTTCACTATCCTCATCTGACTTGAGTTCCGGGAACTCTCCCTCATCTGACTCCCAACCCCACAAAAATGTTTCACAATTTTCCAGGATGCCTCCTTCCCTGATGCACGCTGCTCTGCCTGCCTGTGTGCCTTGTGGTCCTACCTGGGGCTGCGAGTCCCCACTCGCATGTTTTGCCCCTGTGGTTTTCCCTTGTGCACCTGGCTTGTACAGTTTGCACTGGTTTACGTGGAACCACTTAGTGCGCTGAGGTACCTTTACGACGTATACCATGGGACTCGCCTTATCTACAATGTTGTAGGGTCCCATATACAGTGGTTCCAGACTCCCTACTCTGGCGTAGTTTCTGACCATGACCTGGTCTCCTACTTCCCACTCCCGCGTTTTGCGGGGTTCCAGCAACAGGCGATTGCCCTGATGCTGCCTTCCCATGTTCCCAGCCGCCTGCTCATAAACCTGCTTCAGGCGCTCCAAGAGGGCCTGGGCGAACTTGTCCCTGCTTATCTCTTGGAGCTGACCCTCAGTGAGCACTGGCGCTAGCACATGGGTGGGGGTTCGCATGAGCCTCCCAGTCATCACCTCGTGCGGGGAATACCCCGTACTTTTTGACTGACTGGCCCGGACCCCCATGAGGACTAAAGGCAGAACCTCCGCCCATTTTTGGGGCGAGTTCATAGTCTCTTTCCTCAATTTCTCCTTCAGGGTCCGGTTCATGCGTTCAACAATCCCGGATGACTGGGGATTGTGCGCTACGTGCCATTTCCCTTCAATGCCCAAAAGCATGAGGGTGTTCTGCATGACCTGGCCGGTAAAATGACTCCCTTGGTCTGACTCCACAAAACGGGGGAGTCCCCACCGCGAGAACACTTCCCTGACCAAGATTTTTGCAGTACCCAGTGCCGTAGCTGTTCGACAGGGGAAGGCTTCCACCCATTTGGAAAACACATCCACCAAGACGAGGCAGTATTTATAGCCTCCCTGGGTGGTGGGCAGGGGCCCTATATAGTCGATCTGTATCGACTGCCATGGTCCCTCTACCCTTCTTACGTGCCCCATGGGCACTTTCCTTTTCTGGGGGTCTGGGTTGTTTGCAGCGCACACGAGACAGTTTGCTCAGAACTCGCGGACCTGTTCCCTGAGCCCTGGCCACCATCCCGCTTGCTCTACCCGTTGCCAGGTAACCTCAGGCCCGGGGTGCCCTTCCCCTGGTCCCTCGTGAGCCAACTGGAGGAATTCCCTCCTGTGCTGCTGCGGCACAACCCACTGCTCCTCGCGGAACAGCATGCCTTCCTTAACTGAGAGGGTTGCCGTACTGTACGGACCCTCTACTTGCTTCCCCTCAGCAATGGTTTTTAGGACTGCTTTTAGGGCGGGATCCTGGTTTTGGACGGTCTTAAGGTCTAGGGGCAATGCTACCCTGGTGTTCCCGGGATTCCCTTCCCTGCCTTGGATCGCTGCCATGGGTCTGGTCCCATAGGGGTCCCAGAAAATGTCGTTGCGGGCACCTTCCCTGGCTAGCGCATCCGCCTGCTGGTTGCCCTCCCCACGGGGCTCTGTGGAGGAGTGAGCCTTCACCTTATGGATGAAAATCTCCCCTTCCTCCCCTACTGCTGCTAGGATCTTTTCCAGCAAGGGCTTCACCGTTAAAGGTCGCCCGTCCGCGGAGGTGTATCCACGGTGGGACCAAATGACCAGGTATTCCGTACACGAATTGCATGTGAACATACTGTCCGAGCAAATCGTGTATGGGGTTGGGAAAATGTCTGGGTGGGTAACAACGTACACCACTGCAGACAGCTCAGCCTGCTGCGCGCTCATGGTGCTAGGGAGCTTGATCGCCAGGGCAAGGTTTGCCGCGGGGTCATAAACTCCACACCCTGTGAGTCGTTCGCCAGCAGATACTGTGCTGGAACCATCAACATAAATCTCGCGCCCAGTGGGATGTATCCCGGCCCGCAAACCTATGTTGACGTCCCACACCCATTCCACCGAACACCGGTGGGCTGTGCCGGGGTATACCAAATTGGCCGCAAGCCTGGGCTCGCAAAGACCTTTTACTCTAAGATCCATCTGGGAAAGAAGAAGTGTCCAGCGCGCAATACGCATGCTGCTTACGGTCCCATCTTTAATCCTCCCATCTAAAAGCATCTTAGTTGGTGTATGATGGGTGAGGAGAGTGATGGGAGAGAGCCCTGTGAAGATCGCTGATCTTTTCACAGCCCAATGCGTGGCTAAAAGGTGGAGAGGAGTTTCGCAATTGGCGAAACTCCTCTCCACATCCGTTAACACCCTGGACGAATAGACAACCGGCCTCAGCTTGCCGTGACGCTCTTGGAGCAGCACAGCGCTCAAGCTGTCCCCGCTGGCAGCTACCTCCAGGAAAAACTCCTTCCCCCCATCTATGGCCCCTAAGGCTGGCACGGTCTGCAGATCCCTTTTTAACTTCTCGAAGGCTGCTTGGCAGCCCTCGTCCCAAGACCACTCCACTCCCTTATGGAGGAGTCGGAGGAGCGGCGCCGCTGTGGCCGCATAGTCTTCGATAAAATCCCTGCAGTAACCGGTCAGTCCCAAGAAGGACCTCACAGCCCTTATGTTGTTGGGAATCGGTAACTCTTGCACCGACTCCCTCCTAGCCTTATCTATGGCTCTTTCCCCAGCGCGAATGGTCAGCCCCAGGAATTTTACTTCCTGCTGACCGATACGTGCTTTCTTAGGGTTCACTTTAAAACCCTTTCTCGCTAGCAGCTCCAATAACTCGGCCAGTAGTGGTCCATGCTCCTCCCTTGAATCCGTAAATAGGAGCAAATCATCCACGTACTGCACTATCTGATTGGGCTGACTAAACTCCTTTAAACTTCCTGCCATACACTGATGGAAAATACTGGGGCTATTGTGGAAACCCTGTGGCAGACAGTTCCACGTGTACTGTTGTCCTTTGAAAGTAAAGGCAAACTTGTACTGGTCCTCTCGCCGCAGCGGGATGGACCAAAAACCGTTCGAGATATCCAGTACCGTGAACGTGGTCGCGGACGCTGGGATACTCCCTATTAGGTCAGCAACTGCTGCTACCGTGGGCGCGCAGGCGGGAATGTTACTGTTAAGGACTCTGTAGTCCACCGTGGCCCTCCACGAATTATCCGGCTTCCTAACCGGCCATAATGGGGAGTTCACGTGTGTGGCTATCGGCCTCAACACGCCCTGCTGCACCAAGGAGGACATTGCTGTCTCCATATCGGGTTCTGCTTCTTTGGGGAAGTTATACTGCTTTTGGGGCCGGGTCATGGGGTCCCCATCTATGCTGACCTCAAACCCGGTAACCCTCCCACAATCGTGCTTGTGGGTTGCAAACGCGTGCATATTATCTAACACGTACGCTTGCATGTCCGTTGGGACATCCGCGACCATAAGCCCGAGATCGTAGCCTCCGGATGGCTTCATGGTACACAGGGCCCCTTTACCTTCCTCCCCCGGAATTACCACTACCTTGCCTTTTTCACTCTTAGCCCCCCAGAGACAGTGATTCCTGAGGTCCACGAGGATCCCGTGCCCCGATAGGAGATCGGATCCGAGGATGCCTCTCCCACCCCCCTCTTGCCATTTCATCGGTATGCACTTCCACGTGGTGTGGAGTGCTCCTAAATGAATGGATAGCGGAAGGGAGAACGCGCCAGCCTGCTCTTTTCCCGTGAACCCCGCTAATGTGAATGGGACCTTGGTAGATAGCGGTGAGTCAAAAGGGCTATCCGTATGAATCACGGTGCAAGAAGCTCCCGTGTCCAACAAATAACTACCCTTCTGATTCTCTCCCTCCATCTCCACCAGGGGTCGCTTCCACGCATCATAGCTGAGCGGACACAGGTAGACGGGCTGTGCGGGCTCTAGTCATTGGGTACTATTGGACGGGGCTGTGGCACCTGCGGGGCCGGTAGCAACCGCCACCCTTCCATGCGCACTCATGAGGTTGCGCATGGCTCCCAACACTGATTCGATCGCGTCGGGATGGATGGGTGCACTAGCTCCCCTATCAGAGACAGGCGCCTGGGCTCAGACCGCGGGATTTTTATCCCTGGAATCCTTCCAAGGATTCCTGCAGTTCTTGCGCCAGTGCCCTGTCTTCCCACACCCATAACAAGCATTGCTGGCCTGCGGGGCGCGGTTACCCTCCTGATGCCACTCCTTTTGAGCCGGGGCTGCGGGTCGTACCTCATGCACCTTTCCCTTAAGGGGACGTGCTCCCATACTCCTGGTATTACGGTACCCTACCGTGAGTCGATTTAGGACCGACTCCTCTGTTGTGGCGGGGTTAGTGGGATCAAACCACGCTTTTGCCTGCTCCCTGACGGCTGGCAAACTGTTGGTCACTATACACCTGAGCCAATGAGTTAAACCGATGCCGTCTAGGCGGTGACGCGTTGGTGCGCCTGGGCAGCTATGTTGATATACTGGCCACAGTCTGTCGGCGAAAACCTTCGGGGGTTCTCCCTCCATCTGCACTGTTTGTCCCAGTCTAACGAACGGACCTTCATCGTCCATTCCCAACACTTCTAGGACCTCATCTCTTAGCTCCCCATAGGTATTAGTTCCCCTCTTGCTCTCGTCTGAGAGACACTGAAGGATCGAGCTGTCTAATGAGAATAACAGCATTTTTGCTTTGTCCCCATCATCGCAGCCGTTAATGGCTGCGGTTTGCTCTACTTCCCTGAAATGTACGGAAGGGTCGTCTGACTCGGCCAGCTTCCGTACGTGACTGATCATAACCCTCAGCTGGTGTGAGCTGTGAGGCAACACAAGCTGGTTGAGGAGATCCCCCTCTGCCCCATTCGCTCCGTTCGGGCCTCTTTTGATACCCGTAACCGGACACAACGGTCCCTTTTCCACTTCTCCCTCAGTGGGCTCTTTCGTTTCTTCTACTACTTCCTCCCTCACCCAGGTTGCCGAATAGCTGGGTGGCGCAGAGGGCGTAGTGGCTAATACTTCCTTTGCTTTGTTCGGTGGGGATTTCTGAAACTCCTCATCTACTAGCGGCTGGTGTGCTGACGGACTGATAAGGCACACCATGCCGTGCGCTTTGTTCAAGGCATTTTTAAGGTTCCCTATCTCTCTTTGGCAGACGCTGTGATCGGCCCCCTGAAATTTATCCTCGAGGGCCATCTTATATGCCGCCCTAACCCCCGTTAAGCTCTCTTCCTGGGCTTTTATTTGGGCAGCTAGGCGGGCACATCGTTCCTTTAATCTACCCTCACTTAACTTTGCCTCGGTGACCTGGCACTCGAGGTAATCTATTTTTGCTTCATGGTGGTTGGTGACTAACTGGCGTTCTTGATGCAACGCATTTAAAGTCGTGATGAGCTGCTGCCCCCCCGCGACCTTCTCGTCCATTTCCACCTCTAAACTCTTGATCTGAGCTGCCTGCGCTGTAATGACCTGGTTTGAAATCTGGACCTGCCTTTTATAACACATTAACCATACTGCTTTCTCGACTGTCTTTTTATGTTCCTTACTATCTGTCAACCTCTCGGCTGCCTCTAGTGGACACTTATCCACTAGCAGGTCACTTATCCATTTCTTAGTCAAATTTACTTTTCCGAACACATAATCTGCTATTCTCTCTTCCATGACATTTCGCCCATTCATACCAGGGTCTAACACATTATTCTCTCGCTGCCAATGTCCTGCCGCGGTCGCCATTTTCTGTAAGGGTTTTGGTCTCTCAGCCTGTGAGATTCGTGTGGCTCTGTGCAGCCCGGGTGCTAGTGCGGGTTTAGGCCTTGTTGCCTGTTCTGGTCTCCAGCCAGTCTGGGAGCACTAAACACACCTATGAGTGGTTCGACCCACTCGCCCTTACGGTTCTAGACACTGGACTTAGATGCGAGAGCAGTAATGGAGATGAAACTCAGGTAGACTCGGTTGAATGGTACGAAATGGAAAATCTTTAATGCATATTATTTAAGATTACGAAATACATGTCATAAGCACAGATTAATGACAGTACAATCTTGCACGCAGTTATGTAATTAATTTCAGGGAAACGAGGAACGAACGACACATCGTAAATGGGGGCACACATTACAATTATCCTTAATACTTAAAACCCTCCCCTATCAATATCTGTCCTAAGCTAGATTCGTAGGATTCGAGACTCATGCTCACCACTCGTGATAACTCGGAGAATTCCGAAAACTCTGATCGGATGTTTTTCACCGCAGCACCCACGTGTCGATCAGGGGGTCTCCTGGCCCCACTTGTTTACTCGTTTCTGTTCCGGCTAGCAGGCTGGAACGTCTGCTGTCATGAAGATCTGTGTTGTCCTCGGAGTTCCGACACTACTCAAAAAAAGAGTCTTCCTGTGCCCTCACACCGGTTCGATAAAACTCAAAAAAGAGTCTTCCTGGGCAAGGAAAGTGTCTATTCGACCTACAGGCGCGGTCAGAGCTTACTGACCGTGGCGATAAGTATGGTCTTCTTCTCTTCTCATCTCATCTCATCTCATCTCATCTCATCTCGGGCCTTCGGTTCCAACACCGTTTACCGACTTATCGGGATGGTGCGCCCGCTTCAAGGCTTCAGAGCCCAGTTCATCAAACAGGAACAAGACGGCGAGTCAAGAGCAGCCACGAGGATAAACACCAGCAGGATAAGAGTCAACCGAATAAGAGGATAAGAGCACAGGAGCAGCCACGAGGATAAGAGAAAGATGGACGGTTGGAGCTTGTAATTATAGTGCAAAATCTTCCGTTTCCCACCCAACCTTAATGTCTTTTCTTGTGTTAGGGTTTTGGCGCTCAAATGTCTTGTAATGGGTGATCTTCGTTTTAATGGGTTTCGGGGCTACTCGTAATTGTCTGAGTACCTGTTAATATTTCTCCCATTGTTTAATCGGTCGGTGTTCTCCCTGGAGGGGTTTTGGGGCTTCCAAGTGTTTTCTGTAACTACCCGCTAACGGCTCTCTCATCGTAGAGTCGTTGGGATTTTACATATTAATGTCTTTGGATGGGTTCTTGATTACTTGGTACAATAGCCCTTATTCGCACCTGGGAGACCAATTCCAGTATTTATGTGTATACTGTAAACCCATGATGTCTCGTGTATTATCTTAAATGTGCTGAGTCTTAATCGATCTTGCACAAATGTTTATTGGAACGCCATCTTGTCTGCCTGTCGAAAAGTCTAGAATGTTCTGTCACGAGGCGTGGCGGCCATTTTACAGGCTGCTTGTGTCCACTTTGAAAACCTGACAGCATTCTGCTGAAATAAAAGCTGTTTGAACGAAACTATGTGTTTTTCTCCTTATTAATAAAATCGCGATATATTGCGAATTCTACACATGAAATATTGGATCCAGGACCGGCAACGCCTCAATTTTAAAATTCTCATCCTTGATTTCAAGTCCCTCCATGGACTCGCCCCTCCCGATCTCTGTAACCTCCTCCAGCCCTACAACCCTCTGAGATCTCTGCGCTCCTCCAATTCTGGTCTCTTGCACATCCCTGATTTTTATCGCTCCACCATTGGCAGCTGTGCCTACAGCTGCCGAGATCCTAAACTCTGGAATACCCTCCCTACACCTCTCTGCCTCTCTACCTATCACTCCTCCTTTGATTTGCTCCTTCAAACCTACCTCTTTGATCAAGCTTTTGGTCACCTGTCCTAATATCTCCTTCTTTGGC
>JASTWF010002341.1:0-30580 GCA_030390025.1 Squalus acanthias
TGAAAGGTAGCAATCTCTGGATTACTCCCAGTGCCATGCACTAGTGAGTATAGGAATAGTCGGATAAGACAGGTAAACGCGTGGCTGGAGAAATGAAGCAGGAAGGAGGACTTCAGATTCCTGGGGCATTGGGACCAGTTCTGGGGCAGGAGGGACCTGTCCAAGGTGGATGGGTTGCACCTCAACAGAGCTGGGACCAACGCCCTCACGGGAAGGTTAACTGGTGCTGTGGGGGAGGGTTGAAACTAATTTGGCAGGGGGTGTGCTCCAGGATGAAATATTAGAGAGGAGAAACAAGGTGCACAGAGGACACGGAGAGGCAAATAGCACTAGATTAAAGAATAGTTCAGAAATGGGAGGGATCAGACGGGGGGGGGCAAATGCGACGCAGTCTAAGATGGGTTTGGAGTGCATGTGCGTAAATGCACGGAGCGTGGTAAATAAGGTTGGTGAGCCACAGACACAAGTCACCACATGGGACAATGATATAGTGGGAAGAACAGAGACCTGGCTCAAAGAAGGGGAGGATTGGGAACTTAATATTTCTGGCTACAAGGTATTCAGGAAAGAGAAGGAAGGGAAAAAAAATGAGGAGGTGGCAATACTGATCAATGAAATTATTATAGCACTGGAGAGGGATGATGTAGTTGAGGGGGTGAAAGACAGAATCTATTTGGTTAGATTTATGGAACAATAGAGGAGCTATTACGCTACAGGGTGTGTATTATAGGCCACCAAATAATGGGAAGGAGATAATGTAGCAAATTTGCAGGCAAATTACAGAAAGATACATGAACTACAGAGTAGTGATAATAGGAGACTTCAATTATCCTAATATAGACTGGGATAGCAACAGTCTAAAGGGCAAAGATGGGGAGGAATTCCTGAAATGTGTACAAGAGAACTTTCTTGAACACTGTTTCCAGCCCAACGAGGAAGGAAGCAGAGCTGGATCTAGTTCTGGGGAATGAAGTGGGGCAAGTGGAGCATGTTTCAGTGGGGGAGCATTTGGGGAACAGTGATCACAACATCGTCAGGTTAAAAATAGTTATGGAAAAGGACAAGTGTAAAAATATTTAACTGGAGGAGGGCTAACTTCCGTGAGTTGAAAAGGGATCTGGCCCAGGTGGATTGGAATCAAAAGTTGTAGGCAAAACAGTAATTGAACAATGGGAGGGCTTCAGAGAGGAGATGGTTTGTGTACAGAGTAGACACATTGCCATGAGGGGGAAAGGAAGGGCATCCAAAGCTAGAGCTCCCTGGATGACTAAAAATATAGAGGTTAAAATAAGACTGAAAAAGGAGGCTTATGACAATTCTAAGGTTAATAAGATAGTAGAAAACCAAGCTGAATATAGAAAGTACAGAGGAGATATAAAAAGGGAATAAGAGGGGCAAAGAGAGAGTATGAGAATAGATTAGTGGCTAACATAAAAGGGAACCCAAAAGTCTTTTATAAACACATAAATAGTAAAAGGGTAGTCAAAGAAAGGCTGGGGCCGATTCGGGACCAAAAACATCATCATGTGGAGGCAGAGGGCATGGCTGAGGTACTAAATGAGTACTTTACTTCAGTCTTCACGAGAGAAGAGGATGCTGCCAATGTAGCAGTAAAGGAGGAGGCAGTAGCAATATTGCATAGGATAAAAATAGATGAAGAGGATGTACAAGGTTGGGGGACTTTAATCTTCATATAGACTGGACAAATCAAATTGGCAAAGGTAGTCTGGAGGACGTGTTCATGGAATGCATTCGGGACAGTTTCCGAGAACAATATGTCATGGAACCAACCAGGGAACAGGCTCTTTTAGATCTTGTATTGTGTAATGAGACAGGGTTAATTAGCAATCTCATAGTAAAGGATCCTCTGGGGCCGAGTGATCATAGCAGAAATGTTAAACAAATATTTTGTATCTGTCTTCACAGTAGAAGACACAAAAAGCATACCGAAAATGGTGGGGAACCAAGGGTCTAATGAGGGTGGGGAACTTAACGTAATTAATATATGTAGAGAAAAAGTACTAGAGAAACTAATGGGACTAAAAGCCAACAAACCCCCTGGAACTGACGGCCTACATCCTAGGGTTCTAAAAGAGGTGGCTGAAGAGATAGTGGATGCATTGGTTTTGATCTTCCAAAATTCCCTAGATTCTGGAATGGTCCCTGCGGATTGGAAGGTCGCAAATGTAACACCGCTATTCAAGAAAGGAGGGAGAGAAAAAACAGGGAACTACAGGCCAGTTAGCCTGACATCAGTCGTCAGGAAAATGCTGGAATCCATTGTTAAGGAAGTGGTATCAAGTCACTTAGAAAATCATAACACGGTGGCATAGTGGTTAGCACTGTTGCCTCACAGCACCAGGGACCCGGGTTCGAATCCGGCCTCGGGTGACTGTCTGTCTGTGTGGAGTTTGCACATTCTCCCCGTGTCTGCGTGGGTTTCCTCCGGGTGCTCCGGTTTCCTCCCACAGTCCAAAGATGTGCGGGTTTAGGTTGATTTGGCTATGATAAATTGACCCTTAGTGTTAGGGGGATTAAATACGAGGGGTTACGGGGATAGGGTGGGATATGTGTCGGTAGGCTCGATGGGCCGAAATGGCCTCTATCTGTATTGTTGTGATTCTGTGATTAGGCAGTCAACATGGTTTTATGAAAGGGAAATCGTGTTTGACAAATTTATTAGAGTTTTTTGAGGATGTAACTAGCAGGGGAGTCAGTGCATGCAGTATATTTGGATTTCCAAAAGGCATTCAATAAGGTGCCACATAAAAGGTTATTACACAAGATTAGGGCTCATGGGGTTGGGGGTAATATAGTAGCATGGATAGAGGATTGGTTAACGGACAGAAAACAGAGCGTAGGGATAAATGGATCTTTTTCAGGTTGGCAGGTTGTAACTACTGGGGTGCCGCAAGGATCAGTGTTGGGGCCTCAGCTATTTACAACCTATATTAATGACCTAGATGAAGGGACCGTGTGTAATGTATCCAAGTTTGCTGATGATACAAAGCTAGGTGGGACAGTAAGCTGTGAGGAGAACACAAAGAGTCTGCAAAGGGATATAGATAGATTAAGTGAGTGGGCAGTAAGGTGGCAGATGGAGTATAATGTAGGAAAATGTGAGGTTATTCACTTTGGTAGGAAGAATAGAAAAACTGAATATTTTATAAATGGTGAGAAACTTTCAAATGTTGGTGTTCAGAGAGATTTGGGTGTCCTCGTGCAAGAAACACAGAAAGCTAGCATGCAGGTACAGCAAGCAATAAGGAAGGCAAATGGCATGTTGGCCTTTATTGCAAGGGAGTTGGCGTACAAGAGTAAGGAAGTCTTGCTACAATTGTACAGGGCCTTGGTGAGACCACACCTGGAGTACTGTGCACAGTTTTGGTCTCCTTATCTGAGGAAGGATATACTTGCCTTGGAGGCGGTGCAACGAAGGTTCACCAGATGGATTCCTGGGATGAGAGGGTTGTCCTGTGATGAGAGATTGTGTAGAACGGGCCGATACTCTCTGGAGTTTAGAAGAATGAGAGGTGATCCAATTGAAACATACAAGATTCTGAAGGGGATTGACAGGGTAGATGCTGAGAGGTTGTTTCCCCTGGCTGGAGTGTCTAGAACTAGGGGGCATAGTCTCAGGATAAGGGGTCATAGAAACATAGAAAATAGGTGCAGGAGTAGACCATTCGGTCCTTCGAGCCTGCACCGCCATTCAATGCGTTCATGGCTGAACATGCTACCTCAGTACCCCATTCCTGCTTTCTCGCCATACCCCTTGATCCCCCCAGTTGTGAGTATTATATCTAACTCCCTTTTGAATATATTTAGCGAACTGGCCTCAACAACCTTCTGTGGTAGAGAATTCCACAGATTCACCACTCTCTGGGTGAAGAAGTTCCTCCTCATCTCAGTCTTAAATGGCTTCCCCTTTATCCTAAGACTGTGACCCCTGGTTTTAGTTTTCCCTAACATTGGAAACATTCTGCCCGCATCTAATTTGTCTAAACTAGTCAGGATTTTAAACATCTCTATAAGATCCCCCCTCATTCTTCTGAACTCCAGAGGATACAAGTTCAGTTGATCCAGTCTTTCTTGATATGTCAGTCTGGCCATCCCAGGAATCAATCTAGTGAACCTTCGTTGCACTCCCTCAATAGCAAGAATGTCCTTCCTCAAGTTAGGAGACCAAAACTGCACACAATACTCCAGGTGTGGCCTCACCAAGGCCCTGTACAACTGTAGCATCACCTCCCTACTCCTGTACTCAAATCCCCTTGCTATGAAGGCCATCATGCCATTTGCTTTCTTGACTGCCTGCTGCACTTGCCTTCCCACCTTCAGTGACTGATGTACCATGACGCCCAGGTCTCGTTGCACCTCCCCTTTCCCTAATCTGCCACCATTCAGGTAATAGTCTGCCTCCCTATTTTTACCACCAAAGTGGATAACCTCACATTTATCCACATTGTACTTCATCTGCCATACATTTGCCCATTCACCCAACCTGTCCAAGTCACTCTGTAGCCTCCTAGCATCCTCATTGTTCACACTGCCTCCCAATTTAGTGTCATCCGCAAATTTGGAGATATTACAATTAATCCCTTCGTCCAAATCATTAATATATAATGTAAACAGCTGGGGCCCCAGCACCGAACCCTGCGGTACCCCGCAGGTCACTGCCTGCCATTCTGAAAAGTACCCATTTACTCCTACTCTTTGTTTCCTGTGTGCCAACCAGTTCTCAATCCACGTCAACACATTACCCCCAATCCCATGTGCTTTAACTTTGCACACCAATCTCTTGTGTGGGACCTTGTCGAAGGCCTTCTGAAAGTCCAAATACACCACATCTACTGGTTCCCCCCCGTCCACCCTATTGGAAACATCCTCAAAAAATTCCAGAAGATTTGTCGAGCATGATTTCCCTTTCACAAATCCATGCTGACTTGGACCGATCATGTCGCCACTTTCCAAATGGTCTGTTATGACATCTTTAATAATTGATTCCATCATTTTACCCACCAGATGTCAGGCTGACCGGTCTATAATTCCCTGCTTTCTCCCTCCTTTTTTAAAAAGAGGGGTTACATTAGCCACCCTCCACTCCTTCGGAACTGATCCAGAGTCTAAGGAATGTTGGAAAATGATCGTCAATGCATCCACTATTTCCAAGGCCACCTCCTTAAGTACTCTGGGATGCAGACCATCAGGCCCTGGGGATTTATCAGCCTTCAGTCCCATCAATTTCCCCAACACCTTTTCCCGACTGATAAGGATTTCCCTCAGCTCCTCCCTCTTACCAGATCCTTTGATCTCTTTTATTTCCGGAAGGTTGTTTGTGTCCTCCACAGTAAACACCGAACCAAAGTTCAACTTGTTCAATTGATCTGCCATTTCTTTGTTCCCCATTATGACTTCCCCTGTTTCTGACTGCAGGGGACCTACATTTGTTTTTACTAACCTCTTTCTTTTTACATATTTATAGAAGCTTTTGCAGTCCGTTTTAATGTTCTCCGCAAGCTTCCTTTCATATTTTATTTTCCCTGCCCTAATCAAACCCTTCGTCCTCCTCTGCTGAGTTTTAAAGTTCTCCCAGTCCCCGGGTTTGCTGCTACTTCTGGCCAATTTGTATGCCACTTTCTTGCTTTTAATACTATCCCTGATTTCCCTTGTTAGCCATGGTTGAGCCACCTTCCCTTTTTTATTTTTACGCCAGACAGGGATGTACAATTGCTGTAGTTCATCCATGCGATCTCTAAATGTCCGCCATTGCCCTTCCACTGATAACCCCTTAAATATCGCTTGCCAATCTAACCTCGCCAATTCACACCTCATACCCTCAAAGTTGCCCTTATTTAAGTTCTGGACCATGGTCTCTGAATTAACTGTTTCATAAGAACATAAGAACATAAGAAATAGGAGCAGGAGTAGGCCAATCGGCCCTTCGATCCTGCTCTGCCATTCAATAAGATCATGACTGATCTGATCCTCACCTCAAATCTAAAGAACACGAAGTAGGAGCAGGACCCGGCCACTCAGCCCCTGGGCCCACTATGCCACCCACAGGGCCTCGACCGATCCGAACTCAGCCTCATGTCCAATTTCCTGCCCGCTCCCCGTAACCCCTAATTCCCTTTACTTCTAGGAAACTGTCTATTTCTGTTTTAAATTTATTTAATGATGTAGCTTCCACAGCTTCCTGGGGCAGCAAATTCCACAGACCTACTACCCTCTGAGTGAAGAAGTTTCTCCTCATCTCAGTTTTGAAAGAGCAGCCCCTTATTCTAAGATTATGCCCCCTAGTTCTAGTTTCACCCATCCTTGGGAACATCCTTACCGCATCCACCCGATCAAGCCCCTTCACAATCTTATATGTTTCAATAAGATCGCCTCTCATTCTTCTGAACTCCAATGAGTAGAGTCCCAATCTACTCAACCTCTCCTCATATGTCCACCCCCTCATCCCGGGGATTAACCGAGTGAACCTTCTTTGTACTGCCTCGAGAGCAAGTATGTCTTTTCTTAAGTATGGACACCAAAACTGTATGCAGTATTCCAGATGCGGTCTCACCAATACCTTATATAACTGCAGCAATACCTCCCTGTTTTTATAATCTATCCCCCTAGCAATAAAAGCCAACATTCCGTTGGCCTTCTTGATCACCTGCTGCACCTGCATACTAACTTTTTGATTTTCCCAGATCCCTTTGTACTGCAGTACTTTCCAGTTTCTCGCCATTAAGATAATAACTTGCTCTCTGATTTTTCCTGCCAAAGTGCATAACCTCACATTTTCCAATATTGTATTGCATCTGCCAAATCTCTGCCCACTCACCCAGCTTGTCTATATCCCCTTGTAGGTTTTTTATGTCCTCCTCACTTTCTACTTTCCCTCCCATCTTTGTATCATCTGCAAATTTTGATATGTTGCACTCGGTCCCCTCCTCCAAATCGTTAATATAGATTGTAAAGAGTTGGGGACCCAGCACCGACCCCTGCGGAACACCACTGGCTACTGGTTGCCAGTCCGAGAATGAACCATTTATCCCAACTCTCTGCTTCCTGTTAGATAACCAATCCTCCACCCATGCCAGAATATTCCCCCCAATCCAGTGATTTTTTATCTTGAGCAATAATCTTTTATGTGGCACCTTGTCGAATGCCTTCTGGAAGTCTAAATACACTACGTCCATTGGTTCCCCTTTATCCACCCTGTACGTTATGTCCTCAAAGAACTCAAGCAAATTTGTCAGACATGATTTCCCCTTCATAAAGCCATGCTGACTTTGTCCTATCAAATTATGTTTATCTAAATGTTCCGTTACTGTCTCCTTAATAATAGACTCCAAAATTTTACCCACCACAGATGTTAGACTAACTGGTCTATAATTTCCAGCTTTCTGCCTACTACCCTTTTTAAATAAGGGTGTTACATTAGCAGTTTTCCAATCTGCCGGGACCTTTGCTGAGTCCAGGGAATTTTGGAAAATTATTACCAAAGCATCCACAATCCCTATTGCCACTTCCCTCAAGACCCTAGGATGTAAGCCATCAGGTCCAGGGGATTTATCCGCCTTGAGTACCAATTCCTTAGTGATTTTAATCATATTTAGCTCCTCCCCCCCTTGAGCCCCCTGTTTGTCCAGTGTTGGGATATTCTTAGTGTCCTTCCATCCTAATGTAGAACTCCACCATACTATGGTCACTCTTCCCCAAGGGGCCTCGCACCACAAGATTGCTGATTAGTCCTTCCTCATTACACAACACCCAGTCCAGGATGGCCTCCCCTCTAGTTGGTTCCTCAACATATTGGTTTAGGAAACCATCCCTTAAACACTCTAGGAAATCCTCCTCCACCGTATTGCTTCCAGTTTGAGTAGCCCAATCTATATGCATATTAAAGTCACCCATGATAACTGCTGCGCCTTTTTTGCATGCACCTCTGATTTCCTGTTTCATACCCTCCCCCCACCTCACTACTACTGTTTGGAGGTCTGTACACAACCCCCACTAACGTTTTCTGCTCTTTGGTGTTCTGCAGCTCAACCCATATTGATTCCACATCCTCCAAGCTAATGTCCTTCCTAGCTATTGCATTAATCTCCTTTTTAACCAGCAATGCTACCCCACCCCCTTTTCCTTTTATTCTATCCTTCCTGAATGTTGAATACCCCTGGATATTCAGTTCCCAGCCTTGATTGTTCTGGAGCCACGTCTCTGTAATCCCAATCACATCATATCCGTTAACATCAATTTGCACAGTCAATTCATCCACCTTATTACGGATACTCCTTGCATTAAGACACAGAGCCTTTAGGCTTGTTTTATTAACACCCTTTGTCCTTTTAGACTTATGATTTAGTGTGAGTGCGAGCCAGCACTGGGTCGGCCATTTAAGACTGAGATGAGGAGGAATTTCTTCACTGAGGGTTGTGAATCTTTGGAATTCTCTGCCCCAGAGGGCTGTGAATGCTGAGTCTTTGTGTATATTCAAGGCTGAGATAGATAGATTTTTGGACTCCAGGGGAATCGAGGGATAAAGAGATTGGGTGGGAAAGTGGAGTTGAGGTCGATGATCAGCCATGATCTTATTGAATGGCGGAGCAGGCTCGAGGGGCCGTATGGCTCACTCCTGCTCTTATTTCTTATGTTCTTCTCTGCTGGGTTTGGCAAGAATCGAGGAAAAAACAGCTGGAAATTCCCTGAACTGTGATTTACAAGGACACTTTCCCTGGTGCATAAGAACATAAGAAATAGGAGCTGGCATAGGCCATTCGGCCCCTCGAGCCTGCTCCGCCATTCAATAAGATCATGGCTGATCTGATCTTGGCCTGAACTCCACTTTCCTGCCCGCTCCCCATAACCCTTGATTCCCCTGTTTTTCAAAAATCTGTCTATCTCCACCTTCAATGACTCAGCCTCCACAGCTCTCTGGGGTAGAGAATTCCAAAGATTCACGACCCTCAGAGAAGAAATTCCTCCTCATCTCCATTTTAAATGGGTGACCCCTTATTCTGAAATTATGCCCCCTAGTTCTAGATTCCCCCACGAGGGGAAACATCCTCCCTGCATCGACCCTGTCAAGCCCCCTCAGAATCTTATACGTTTCAATAAGATCACCTCATTCTTCTAAACTCCAATGAGTATAGGCCCAACCTGCTCAACCTCTCCTCATAAGACAACCCCTTCAACTCAGGAATCAACCGACTGAAGCTTCTCTGAGCTGCATCCAATGTAAGTGTATCGTTCCTTAAATAAGGAGAGCAAAACTGTACGCAGTACTCCAGGTGTGGTCTCACTAACACCCTGTACAGTTGTTCCCAGCAGTTACTTTTCTTCAGTAATGTTCTCATTATCACTAAACTACCCTGCCTGCTGTTAATTATGCTATTTCTTATAGTTTCACAATTATAGGTATAAACATCACACATTATAATATATTCTATTACTCACTCTGGTTTAAGCTTATATTGTGGTTAATAACAGACACACCCTGTTCTTTCCCCTGATCTGATTACAGATTCCAACCAGTCGATTCAGTGAATGGAATGTCTTATCAGTGTTGCCATGGCGACCTGTCTGCAGTGAAATGCCTGTTTGAGTTTCTAACTCAGACTAAACTTCTCTTTCCCACAATACACATTATATCAGACATTTTATGTCCATGTATTTCAGCCATGTTATGTTAATATCTCTAAAATCTACAGGGAGATCAGATACACAAATCTTTAAAAGTTGGAGGACAAGTTTATAAAGTGGTTTAAAAATGTTACCTGAGGTTTTTTATAAATGGGGCGTAGAAAACAAAACCATTGGTTCGGCTGCAGTTAGAATAAGTTTTGGGAATCTTACACGAGGAAGGATGTCAGGGCCACAGAGAGGCTGCAGAATAAATTCACTGAGGTTATACCACGGATGAGAGGCTTTAGTTATCAGAGAACGATACAGCACAAAAGGTGGCCATTCGGCCCATCATGCTTGTGCCAGCTCTTTGGGAGAGCTATCCAATTAGTCCCACTCCCTTGCTCTTTCCCCATATCCCGGTAAATGTTTTCCCTTCAAATATGTATCCAATTCCCTTTTGAAAGTTACTCTTGAATCTGCTTCCTCCACCCTTTCACGCAGTGCATTTCAGATCATCATAACTCGCTGGGTAAAGAAATGTTTCCTCATGATGACCTGTCTGCAGTGAAGCGTCTGTTTGAGTTTCTAACTGAGGCGAACTTCTCTTTCCCAGGAGGAGAGACAAGAGAAACTGGGGCACTTCTCATTAGGACAAAGCAGGGTGAGAGGAGATGTGAGCGAGGTGTTTAAACTTGATCAACGACACCGACCAAAATATCAGAGACACTCCCTGTCCTTCAGGACCTGTGTCCAGGGGAGAAGCTGATGGGTTTATCAGATCATCTTTGGGTTAAATGTTGTGCTCGTGGAGCTGAGCCCCTAGTGTCAGCATCAAACACTCTCCAGTCGGGTACAGCACGGGTTAGATACAGAGTAAACCCATCAGCCGCTCCCCGACACAGATACCGAGGGACAGGGAGTGTCTGGACAATGACATTTCTCACTCAATAAGGTATAAATTGATCCTGTACCTCTCCCCATTAATCCTGGGCTCCACACGGGGTGAATCCTGCTCCTGTTTCCCTTCCTGTAACAGCACTGAGCTAAACCCAGCCCATAATGAGCAGGGCTCAGGGAGGTTGGTTGCTATGCACTGCAGTGATGTCATAAAGCAGGGCCATTCAGCCCAGCTGGTCGTCTCCTTGTCCCTTTAAAGGTGGAGAGCGGAGACACCCTGTCTCAAAACACACCCCACCTGTTCATACTGAGAATCCCCGGGGAAGGCCCAAGGCCCAGAGTGTGGAACACAACCAAGGGGGAAAGAGGAGGAGAGAAGGGGAGGAAAATCAAGGAGTCGGGACTGAGGGACACCAAGCTTCAGTTTTAGAGCCTGTAGACTTCAGGAGGGGAAGAGTGAGTTCAGTAGTTTTAGGATCCAGGGAGAGAACAAGGAGCAGATGGGGAGACTGGTGTGGATTCCAGCACAGTGAGGATGTAGGGGGAGGGAGATTGTGTCGGGCCGTGTATTAGGGGTGTAGGAGGGACAAGAGAGGAAAGGTCAGAGGAGCAATTACTGCAGCAGTGCCCATAAATAGTTCATGTCACGATACAGAACGTGACTTGACATCATGGCCGGTCTTCCCAGGTTTTTTTTTAAAAAGACTAACACAAGAACCTACACAGATTGACAGGATATGCAGCCAGCAGGTGGTTTGACACGTTGGACCCCCTGGGACACATCTCATTGTCTTGGCTGTGCTCTTTGATGTAGGAAAGATTTGAATATATTTTGTCTGTGTTTAAATTGTGAATTCTGGGAGATTCTCTCACTGCTAACTTACCTGACGAAGGAGCGAACTGCTCCGAAAGCTTGTAAAATTAAATAAATCTGTTGGACTATAACCTGGTGTTGTGCGACTTCTCATTTTTGTCCACCCCAGTCCAACGCCGGCATCTCCACATCATAAATAGTGAGAGAGAGAGAGAAGGTGGGGTTCGAGTGGACCAGGGACAGTCTGTTAAACTCGCTGTTTGCTGTGACCAGTTTTCCTTCAGTTAAAAATGTCCTCCTGTAGCCCAGTGACACAAACAGCCCATTAAACTCCACCAATGGCCTTTGGTCTGGTGAGGTCTCCCTTTGTGAAACATCGGCTGTTGTTAAAGCTTTTCATTCTGACACGCTCACACTGAGAAATGAGCTGCAGAACTGCCGACACTGTCAGCTTTAAGGAGACGTTTCCCTTTGGAGATCGGATTGCCCATTGAGTTTGATTAAACTGATGTTAAAGTAGCAATGTTGCTTTGCCCTGTGACAATAACAGATTATCAGAATATTTCACATAGGTTAAAATCCAATGTTACAGGGGCTCACTGCCCTGGATGGTTGAAGTGGACCCTGTGATGTAATAGAATTTTCTGTCCTGTCAGACTTGGACATCTTGTAGATCCATCTTTTAACAAGTTGTGGGATCTCAGTTCTCAGGTGGATTCCACTCAGCTTGTAACAAGTCCTCAATCAGCTCATCTTATTGTCGAGATATCAAGGACCCGACACACTGCGTGTGTGTGAAACAAAGCTCATTTATTTGACATTGATACAGATTAAACTCCAGCCCAGTTATAGGGGTTACTAACATCAGCTGAAACAAACTCCAACTGTCAGAATGAACACGGTTCAGTCCTGGATGTGATTAACAGCAGAATCCAACCCCCGCAGTCACTTGTGAACTCACTGGTGTGTCCGCAGGTTGGACAACTGAGTGAATCCCTTCCCACACTCAGAGCAGGTGAATGGCCTCTCCCCAGTGTGAACCCGCTGGTGTGTCCGCAGGTTGGATAAATCAGAGGCTAAGTATTCTGCGGTGAGTGTCTCACCTCCTGACTCCCCAAAGCCTTTCTACCATCTACAAGGCACAAGTAAGGAGTGTGATGGAATACTCTCCACTTGCCTGGATGAGTGCAGCTCCAACAACACTCAAGAAGCTCGACACCATCCAGGACAAAGCAGCCCGCTTGATTGGCACCCCATCCACCACCTTAAACATTCACTCCCTCCACCACCGGCGTACCGTGGCTGCAGTGTGTACCGTCTGCAAGATGCACTGCAGCAACTTGCCAAGGCTTCTTCGGCAGCACCTCCCAAAACCGCGACCTCTTCAACCTAGAAGGACAAGGGCAGCAGACACGTGGGTACACCACCATCTCCAAGTTCCCCTCCAAGTCACACATCATCCTGACTTGGAAATATATTGGCCGATCCTTCATCGTCGCAGGGTCAAAATCCTGGAACTCCCTCCCTAACAGCACTGTGGGAGTACCTTCACCACACGGACTGCAGCGGATAAAGGCGGTGGCTCACCACCACCTTCTCAAGGATAGTTAGGGATGGGCAATAAATGCTGGCCTTACCAGTGACTCCCACATCCCATTAAAACGAATATAAAGAAACCTCACCAAAACTGGCTTGACAGATATCCAGAAACTTAAACTCCAGCCCAGTTAAAGGGGTTATTAACATCAGCACAAACAAACAAAGGATGGGATTAATGGCAGAATCGAACCCCCTGCAGTCACTTGTGAACTTGCTGGTGTCTCAGTAGGTGAGATGATCGACTGAATCCCTTCCCACACATGGAGCAGGTGAATGGCCTCTCCCCAGTGTGAACTTGCTGGTGTCTCAGCAGGTTGGATGACTGAATAAATCCCTTCCCACACACGGAGCAGGTAAATATCCTCTCCCCAGTGTGAACTCGCTGGTGTTTCAGCAGGTTGGATGCAGAAGTGAATCCCTTCCCACATACAGAACAGGTAAACGGCCTCTCCCCAGTGTGAACTCGCTGGTGTTGAATGAGGTGAGATGACTGCCTGAAGCTCTTCTCGCAGTGAGTGCAACTGAACGGTCTCTCGTCAGTGTGAACAAGCTGATGTTTAATTAGATCTGCAGAGAGTTTAAAGCAGTTCCCACAGTCAGAGCATTTAAAAGGTCTCTCATCAGTGTGAACTCGTTGGTGTAACTGGAGGCTGGACAGCAGAGTGAATCCCATCCCACACACGGAGCAGGTGAACAGTCTCTCCCCGGTGTGACTGCGCCGATGAGTTTCCAGCCGGGACGGGGAGCTGAATCCCTTCCCACAATCCCCACATTTCCACGGTTTCTTCGTGGTGAGGGTGTTCTTGTGTCTCTCCAGGTTGGACGATCAGTTGAAGCCTCGTCCACACACAGAACACGTGTACGGTTTCTCCCTGCTGTGAACGGTGCAATGTTTTTTCAGGCTGTGCAACTGGTTAAAGCTCTTTCCACAGTCAGTGCACTGGAACACTCTCACTCGGGTGTGTGTGTCTCGGTGCTTTTCCAGTCACACTGATGTTTGAAATCTTTTCCCACAGACAGAACAGACAAACATTCCTCCTTCCACATTCAAAGGCCGATGATATTCGGGTCCTGATGAATGGAGTGACTCTGTCAGATCTTGATGTGATGTTTGGTGTGAGTTTGCGGTGTGTAAATGCTGCCCTTCTCACAGCCTGTAAAAGGAGTTTCCAAAAGCCATGACTGTGAGTCCAGGATAGAAATTGACAAGATTCTCTCCTCCTGGTTCCTGGCCAAGGGGGCCGCGCATGCGCCCTGCTGCCCCCTGAGCCTGTCAAGATGGCGGCCGTTAACCCGGGCCTGTCACCGGGAGAAAGCCCCGCAGCTGCCGCCCCGCTCGGGGCAAACGCCCGGCCCGGAGGCTCTTGTTCGGGGCCTGAGGCCCACCCCGGGTGTTTATAAAGCCTCCCCACCGGTTTTATTGCTCCCCTGCGCTCCGCCGCCTCCTCCCCGCTCCGGAATCTTCTCACCGCCTTCCGCCGCCATTACCCGACTGCCTGCACTGGGCATGTGTGGGACCTGCCCCGCCCCACGCCTGCGCACACCGGCCCCTGCAGCATTGATAGGGCCTATTCTAGCCCGCGGTGTATTCTGGGTAATAACCAGCGCCATGTTATAAACAAGAATGTGGAGGAAAAGTGCGTGGGACAGCTGAGGACAGAGATACCTTTGGAGTAGGGAATAGGAGGAGGATGAGCGGTGTGGCACAGCGCTGGAGAATCTACTAAACGGAGTGGCTTGCTAAACAGAGTGGTAAGGGGAATTTGGTGAGAATGGGAATTGGATGCTGAGGGGGAAGGAGCTGCTCAGTAATTTAAACCAAGGAGCGACAGTAAATAATAAATAATCGCACCGGAGGACACAGAAAAAAGTGACGTCATAATCAACACACATCAGAGCAAATTAACATAAGTGTATCGGTAAGAGCAGCGATATCCCTTTGTGTGTTTAGTCTCTTTAGTGGTTAGTGTTAAGCTTGACTTAGTAAGGATTTATTAGTGCAAGTAAATGTCAGTCAAAGAAGAACGAGGTAAGTGATTAAATTCTAACTGCTTTTAAAGACGCTCATAACTGATAAATAGCGAAGTAATTAATCACAGTTCAAGAAATAAACTACGGATAACAAAAAATAAATTCATTCATTCATTAATAAAGACCAGGCAGTGTGTCGGGATTGTAGTATGTGGGAGTTTGTGAACAAAGAGACTGTCCCAGACGCCACATCTGCAACAAATGTCTCTGCCTCATGACATTCCAGCTCAGAGTCAGTGAGCTGGAGTCCGAGCGAGAGACACTCTGACATATAAGGGAGGAGCAGGAATTACCGGATAATTTACTCGAGTACAGTCACACACCAGAAGAAAGCACAGGTGCAGGAAGGGGAGAGTGTGACTGTCAGTCAGCCGGGTAAGGGGAATGTAGGAGAAGTAGTGAAGGAAGTCCAGCAGACACTGCTCCTGTCCAACAGGTACAAAGTACTCAATACCTGTGAGGATAAGGAGAAAGACTGGGAAGGACAGCTAGAATGCTGCCCAAGGCTCCGTGAAACAGGAGGCTGTCCAAGGGGAGGAGGAGCAGAGTGGAAGGATTGTAGTATAGGGGATTCGATAATTAGGAAGATATATAGTAGTCTATACAGTCAGGATCGAGAGTCCCGAAGGGTGTGTTGCCTTTCTGGTGTCAGGGTAAGGGACATTTCAAAATGGCTGGAAAAGAATCTGGAAAGGGAGGGAGAGACTCCAGTTATTGTGCTCCATGTCAGAACCAATGACATAGGGAAGACTAGGGAAGAGGTCCTGCGAAGGGAGTATCAGGAGTTAGGAGCCCACTCCCAGGTTAGGACCTCACGGATAATAATCTCGGGATTATTACCTGAGCCACGTGCAAATTGGCATAGGGAGAAACAGATTAGGAAAGTCAACAAATGGCTAAAGGAGTGGTGTGGGAAAGAGGGGTTCCATTTCATGGGACACTGGCACCAGTACTGGAGCAGGAGGGAGCTGTACCAGCGGGACCCAAACCGGGCTGGGACCAAGGTCCGAGCGGAAAGGATAACCAGGGCTGTAAATAAGACTAATAACATGGGGGGGGGAGACAACTGCTAGAAATTAAAGAAACCTAACAATAAAAGAATCAGGAAAAGAGCGTAAAGAACAAACTAAAGGAAGGAATAAGGAGGACACGAATGACCAGAGATCAGATGAAATCAAACAGCATAAAGGTAAAATAACTACTAAAAACAAAGAGAGGAATAATAAATAAAAACAATTAAAACTGTTGGTACAGCAATGCACCTAGTATTCAAAACAGAATGCATGAACTGGAGGCAATAATTTGTAGAGAGGATTCGGATATAGTTGGATGACTGAAACATAGCTACATAGAGAATCGGATTGACAACTAAGTAATGCCGGATATAACACATTTAGGAAGGAAGGAGGGGAGGTGGAGTCGCTGTACTTGTTAAAGCTGTTAGAAATAAAGGATGCAACCAGCAGTAAGATAGTTACAGAATCTATCTGGATTGAGTTAAAAGATAAGAAGGGATCTATCACCCTAATAGGGATCTACTATAGACCACCAAATAGTGGAAGGGAATTGGAGGAAGAAATATGTAGGCAAATCTATGAGGTGAGTAGCAGGCATAGAATAATAATCATGGGAGATTTAAATCCCCAAATAAACTGACCACCATTTAAAACATATTCTGCTTTTCTATTTTCCTACCAAAGTGGACAACTTCACACTTCTCCACATTATACTCCTTCTGCCATGTTCTTGCCCACTCACTTAACCTGTCTATATCCCTTTTGCAGCCTCTTTGCGTCCTCCTCACAGCTTACTGTCCCACCTAACATTGTATCGTCAGTAAACTTGGATACATTACACTCGGTCCCCTCATCCAAGTCACTGATATAGATTGTAAATAGCTGAGGCACAAGCACTGATTCTTGCGGTACCCCACTAGTTACAGCCTGCCAACCGGAAAATGACTCGGTTATTCCTGCTCTCTGTTTTCTGTCCATTAACCAATCCTCAATCCATTCTAATATATTACCCCCAACCCCATGAGCCCTAATTTTGTGTAATAACCTCTTGTGTGGCACCTTATCGAATGCCTTCTGAAAATCCAAATACACCACATCCACTGGTTCCCCCTTATCTACCCTGCTAGTTACACCCTCACA
Organism: Squalus acanthias; assembly: GCA_030390025.1. NCBI lineage: Eukaryota > Metazoa > Chordata > Chondrichthyes > Squaliformes > Squalidae > Squalus > Squalus acanthias. The sequence continues at coordinate 17,122 of JASTWF010002341.1, forward strand.
AAACTCTTAGATTTGTCAAATATGATTTCCCTTTCATAAATCTGTGATGACTCTGGCCAATCATATTCTGATTTTCTAAGTGCCCTGTTACCACATCCCTAATAATAGATTCTAGCATTTTCCCTTGCATTAATGATTTGGATTTAGGATTAACGAACTCAATTTGCAGACGATACCAAACTAGGGGGTATAGCTAACACTGAGGAAGAAAGCAACACAATACAAGAAGATATTTAAAAACTTGCAGACTGGGCAGTTAAGTGGCAAATGAACTTTAACACAGATAAATGTGAGGTGATGCACTTTGGTTGGAAAAACAGAAAGATCACCGACACCTCAGAAAATAACAAACTGAATGGGATAAAAGAGCAAAGGGATCGAGGGATACAGGTGAACAAATCATTTAAAAACAGCATCGCAGGTCAGAAAAGCAATTAACAATGTTAACAAAGCAGTGGGATTTATTTCGAGGTGTATAGAATTGAAAAGTAGTGAAGTGATGTGAAACTTGTAGAGACCTGGTCAGGCCACACTTCCCACAGGCGGACTGGGCACAGTTCTGGGCTCCACACTAGAAAAAAGAGACAGAGGGACGGGAGAAAGTGCAAAAAAGATCGACAAGGATGGTACCAGAACTGAGAGACGACAGCTCTCGGGAAAGATTAAACACGTTGGGACTTCCTGAGAAAACAGAAGACTTAGAGGTGACCTGATAGAAGTCTTTCAAATTATGAATGGGTTGGACAGGGTAGATGTGGAAAGGATGTTTCCACTTGTGGGAGAATCCAAAATTAGGAGGCCATAAATACAAGATAGTTACTAATAAATCCAACAGGGAAATAAGGTGAAATGTCTTTACTCAGAGAGTGGTTAGAATGTGGAACTCGCTGCCGCAGGAAGTGGGAAACAGCTCAGATCCTTTCAAAAGGAAACGAGACGAGTCCAGGAGAGAGAAGGAACAGAAAGATAGGCTGAAAGGCTGAGATGAGGCAGACAGAATGGGAGGAGACTCGTGTGGAGTATAAACAGCAGCATCAGAGACTGGTGCGGCCGAATGACCTGTTTCTGTATATTCCATGTAATTCCATCACTAAAGTCAATGAAACTTCAACCCTGTGATTCCAGGCCCCAGACAGCTGGAGCCGCGTACACTGGGATCCTCAGGAGTAACACTCGGATACACTCACAGCACAGGCCCATCATTACACAATTACACACTGGGATCGTCAGGAGCAACACTCGGATACACTCACAGCACAGGCCCATCATTACAATTACACACTGGGATCATCAGGAGCAACACTCGTATACACTCACAGCACAGGCCCATCATTACACAATTACACACTGGGATCATCAGGAGCAACACTCGGATACACTCACAGCACAGGCCCACCATTACACAATTACACACTGGGATCATCAGGAGCAACACTCAGATACACTACAGCACAGGCCCATCATTACACAATGACACACTGGGATCAGGAGCAACACTCGGATACACTCACAGCACAGGCCCACCATTACACAATTACACACTGGGATCCTCAGGAGCAACACTCGGATACACTCACAGCACAGGCCCACCATTACACACTGGGATGCTCAGGAGCAACACTCGGATACACTCACAGCACAGGCCCACCATTACACAATTACACACTGGGATCATCAGGAGCAACACTCGGATACACTCACAGCACAGGCCCATCATTACACAATTACACACTGGGATCGTCAGGAGCAACACTCGGATACACTCACAGCACAGGCCCACCATTACACAATTACACACTGGGATCATCAGGAGCAACACTCGGATACACTCACAGCACAGGCCCACCATTACACAATTACACGCTGGGATCATCAGGAGCAACACTCGGATACACTCACAGCACAGGCCCACCATTACACACTGGGATCGTCAGGAGCAACACTCGGATACACTCACAGCACAGGCCCATCATTACACAATTACACACTGGGATCCTCAGGAGCAACACTCGGATACACTCACAGCACAGGCCCACCATTACACACTGGGATGCTCAGGAGCAACACTCGGATACACTCACAGCACAGGCCCACCATTACACAATTACACACTGGGATCATCAGGAGCAACACTCGGATACACTCACAGCACAGGCCCATCATTACACAATTACACACTGGGATCGTCAGGAGCAACACTCGGATACACTCACAGCACAGGCCCACCATTACACAATTACACACTGGGATCGTCAGGAGCAACACTCGGATACACTACAGCACAGGCCCACCATTACACACTGGGATCCTCAGGAGCAACACTCGGATACACTCACAGCACAGGCCCATCATTACACAATTACACACTGGGATCCTCAGGAGCAACACTCGGATACACTCACAGCACAGGCCCATCATTACACAATTACACACTGGGATCAGGAGCAACACTCGGATACACTCACAGCACAGGCCCACCATTACACAATTACACACTGGGATCCTCAGGAGCAACACTCGGATACACTCACAGCACAGGCCCATCATTACACAATTACACAGCTTCAGAAAAATAAATACTGAACTGAAATAGTTTATTATTCAGCTCAACAAATTGAGTGGCTGATTAGCACGGGTTAGATACAGAGTAAAGCTCCCTCTACACTGTCCCATCAAACACTCCCAGGGCAGGTACAGCTCGGGTTAGATACAGAGTAAAGTTCCCTCTACACTGTCCCATTAAACACACCCAGGGCAGGTACAGCACGGGTTAGATACAGAGTAAAGCTCCCTCTACACTGTCCCATCAAACAGTCCCAGGGCAGGTACATCGATACATAGATACATAGAAGATAGGAGCAGGAGTAGGCCATCCGGCCCTTCGAGCCTGCTCCGCCATTTAATGAGATCATGGCTGATCCTCCAATTCAGTATCCCGTCCCCGCCTTCTCTCCGTAACCCTTAACCCCTTTTGCCTGTAGAAATATATCTAATTCCCTCTTAAATATATTTAATGAGCTGGCGTACACTGCCCTCTGTGGCAATGAGTTCCACAGGTTCACCACCCTCTGAGTGAAGAAATTCCCCCTCATTTCTGTCCTAAATGGTTTAGCCCTTATCCTTAAATTATGTCCTCTAGTTCTGTTCTCACCCGCCAAGGGAAACATTCCTTCTGCATCTAGTCTGTCTAGACCTGTCAGAATTTTATACACTTAGAAACATAGAAACATAGAATCTAGGAGCAGGAGTAGGCCATTCGGCCCGTCGAGCCTGCTCCGCCATTCAATACGATCATGGCTGATCATCCAACTCCAGTACCCTGTCCCTGCTTTAATCCCCACAGTACACATATCCCACCCTACCCCCGTAACCCCACGTATTTAATTCCCCCTAACATATCCCATCCTATCCCCATAACCCCACATATGAGGTCCCCTCTCAATCTTCTAAACTCCAGTGTGTACATCCCTAAACTACATAGTCTCTCCTCATAGGTCAATCCCGCCATTCCTGGTATCAGCCTGGTGAATCGCCGCTGCACCCCCTCCATGGCAAGAACATCTTTCCTCAGATGAGGCGACCAAAACTGTACACAGTACTCGAGGTGTGGTCTCACCAGTGCCCTGTACAGCTGCATCAAGGTATCCCTGTTCCTGTATTCCAACCCTTTTGCTATGAAGGCCAGCATACCGTTTGCCTTCTTGACCGCCTGTTGCACCTGCATGCTCGCCTTCAGTGACTGGTGTACAAGAACACCCAGGTCTCTCTGTACTTCCCCCTCTCCCAATTTATTGCCATTTAAATAATAATTTGCCCTCCCGTTCCTGCACCCAAGGTGGATAACTTCGCACTTGTCCACATTATAGTGCATCTGCCATTTATCCGCCCAATCACCCAGTCTGTCCAAATCGCTCTGGAGCTTCCTGGTCTCCTCCTCTGAGCCCACCCCCGCTCCTAGTTTAGTGTCGTCTGCAAATTTGGAAATGCTGCATCCGACTCCCTGATCCAGGTCATTAATGTAAATTGTGAACAGCTGGGGACCCAGGACAGATCCCTGTGGTACCCCACTTGTTACTGCCTGCCATTCAGAAAATGAGCCGTTTATTCCAACTCTCTGTTTTCTATCTGACAGCCAGTTCTCTATCCACGTCAATACTTTCCCCTTTATCCCATGAGCTTCAATTTTCCCTGCTAATCTTTTATGTGGGACCTTATCGAAGGCCTTTTGGAAGTCCAGGTACACCACATCTACTGGCTCTCCCCCATCTATTTTACCAGTTACTCCCTCAAAAAATTCCAATAGATTAGTCAAGCACGATTTACCCTTTGTAAATCCATGTTGACTCTGTCCTATCCTGTCCCCATTTGCTAAGTGCTCCGCTATTTCATCCTTAATGATGGACTCCAGCATTTTGCCCACAACTGATGTAAGGCTTACAGGTCTGTAATTACCTGCTTTTTCCCTACCCCCCTTTTTGAATAGTGGGGTAACGTTAGCTACCCTCCAATCCATGGGCACTGTTCCCGAGTCTAATGAATTCTGAAAAATCATACTTAGTGCATCCGCTATCTCTAGGGCCACCTCCTAGGTACAGCACGGGTTAGATACAGAGTTAAGCTCCCTCTACACTGTCCCATCAAACACTCCCAGGGCAGGTACAGCACGGGTTAGATACAGAGTTAAGCTCCCTCTACACTGTCCCATCAAACACTCCCAGGGCAGGTACAGCACGGGTTAGATACAGAGTTAAGCTCCCTCTACACTGTCCCATCAAACACTCCCAGGGCAGGTACAGCACAGGTTAGATACAGAGTAAAGCTCAATCTACAGGGTACCTCTCCTCCCCTGAGGTGCTGACTCTGGCTGGGTTCAGTTCTACACTCACTGGTTCCCCTCCCTCTCCTCCCCTGAGGTGCTGACTCTGACTGGGTTCAGTTCCACACTCACTGGTTCCCCTCACTCTCCTCCCCTGAAGGTGCTGACTCTGGTTGGGTTCAGTTCTACACTCACTGGTTCCCCTACCTCTCCTCCCCTGAGGTGCTGACTCTGACTGGGTTCAGTTCCACACTCACTGGTTCCCCTCCCTCTCCTCCCCTGAAGGTGCTGACTCTGGCTGGTTTCAGTTCCACACTCACTGGTTCCCCTCCCTCTCCTCCCCTGAGGTGCTGACTCTGACTGGGTTCAGTTCCACACTCACTGGTTCCCCTCCCTCTCCTCCCCTGAAGGCGCTGACTCTGACTGGGTTCAGTTCCACACTCACTGGTTCCCCTCCCTCTCCTCCCCTGAAGGTGCTGACTCTGACTGGGTTCAGTTCTACACTCACTGGTTTCCCTCCCTCTCCTCCCCTGAAGGTGCTGACTCTGGCTGGGTTCAGTTCCACACTCACTGGTTCCCCTCCCTCTCCTCCCCTGAAGGTGCTGACTCTGGCTGGGTTCAGTTCCACACTCACTGGTTCCCCTCCCTCTCCTCCCCTGAGGTGCTGACTCTGACTGGGTTCAGTTCCACACTCACTGGTTCCCCTCCCTCTCCTCCCTGAGGTGCTGACTCTGACTGGGTTCAGTTCTACACTCACTGGTTCCTTTCCCTCTCCTCCCCTGAAGGTGCTGACTCTGGCTGGGTTCAGTTCCACACTCACTGGTTCACCTCCCTCTCCTCCCCTGAAGGTGCTGACTCTGGCTGGGTTCAGTTCTACACTCACTGGTTCCCCTCCCTCTCCTCCCCTGAAGGTGCTGACTCTGGCTGGGTTCAGTTCTACACTCACTGGTTCCCCTCTCTCTCCTCCCCTGAAGGTGCTGACTCTGGCTGGCTTCAGTTCTACACTCACTGGTTCCCCTCCCTCTCCTCCCCTGAAGGTGCTGACTCTGGCTGGGTTCAGTTCTACACTCACTGGTTCCTCTCCCTCTCCTGAATATTCAGTTTTAGATTCGGGCCTGGGGCCGTACTCGGTGTTTGTAAAGCCCGTGTCCTCCCTGGATCCCAGGGCTCGGTGAAAGGTAATAACCGATTATGGGCAAAGGCAGTTATAAGGAGTTCGCTCACAGATCAGCCGTGATCTCATTGAATGGCGGAACAGACTCGAGGGGCTAAATAGCCTCCTCCTGTTCTTATAACTGTCAGAATGAACACGGTTCAGTCCTGAATGTGATTAACAGCAGCAACAACAGCAGAATCCAACCCCTGCAGTCACTTGTGAACTCGCTGGTGTTTCAGCAGGTTGCATGATAGAATGAATCCCTTCCCACACTCAGAGCAGGTGAACGGCCTCTCCCCAGTGTGAACTCGCTGGTGTGTCAGCAGTGTGGATGGCTGAGTGAATCCCTTCCCACACACGGAGCAGGTGAATGGCCTCTCCCCAGTGTGAACTCGCTGGTGTATCAGAAGCTCGGATGAACGAGTGAATCCCTTCCCACACATGGAACAGGTGAACGGCCTCTCCCCGGTGTGAACTCGCTGGTGTATCAGAAGCTCGGATGACTGAGCGAATCCCTTCCCACACACGGAGCAGGTGAATGGCCTCTCCCCGCTGTGAACTCGCTGGTGTCTCTGAAGGTGCCATAACTGAGCGAATCCCTTCCCACACTCAGAGCAGGAGAACGGCCTCTCCCCAGTGTGAACTCGCTGGTGTGTCAGCAGGTTGGATGACCAAGTAAATCCCTTCCCACATGTGAAGCAGGTGAATGGCCTCTCCCCAGTGTGAATACGTTGGTGTGTCAGCAGTTTGTTTCTGTTTTTAAAACTCTTCTCACAGTCAGAACATTTAAAAGGTCTCTTATCTGTGTGAATACCCTGGTGGTTCAGCAGGTTGGATAAAGTAGTGAATCCCTTCCCACATTCAATGCAGGTGAACGGCCTCTCCCCGGTGTGAACTCGCTGGTGTATCTGGAGATTGGACGACTGAGTGAATCCCTTCCCACACACGGAGCAGGTGAACGGCCTCTCCCCGGTGTGACTGCGTCGATGAGTTTCCAGCTCAGATGGGCAAGAGAATCCCTTCCCACAGTCCCCACATTTCCACGGTTTCTCCATGGTGCGGGTGTCCTTGTGTCTCTCCAGGTTGGACGATCCGTTGAAGCCTTGTCCACACACAGAACACGTGAGGTTTCTCTCCGCTGTGAACGGTGCGATGTTTTTTCAGGCTGTGTAACTGGTTAAAGCTCTTTCCACAGTCAGTGCACTGGAACACTCTCACTCGGGTGTGGGTGTCTCGGTGCTTTTCCAGTCACACTGATGTTTGAAATCTTTTCCCACAGACAGAAGAGACAAACATTTCTCCTTCCGCATTCAGAGGCTGAGGATATTCAGGTCCTGATGAATGGAGTGACTCAGTCAGATCTTGATGTGATGTCTGGTTTGAGCTTCCCGCCTGCAAATCCTCCCATTCTAATACCCTGTAAAAGGAGTTTATATCGAATTATATAGAATATACAGCACAGGCCATTCGTCCCAACTAGTCTGTGCTGTGTGTTCATACTCCACACGAGTGTCCTCCCACTCCATCGCCCTCATCTCAGCCTTTCAGCATATGTTTCTATTCCCTTCTCTCATGTACTCATCTCGTTTCCTTTGAAAGCATCAATGCTATTTGCTTCAACCACTTCCCGTATTAGCGATCCCAGCACCAAATACATCTTCCCCTCACCTCCCTTTTCAGCATTCCGAAGTGACCGCTCACACTGCATCACCCTGGTCCACTCCTCTATCACCACAACACCCCTTCCCCTTCGCCCGGCACCTTCCCGTGCAAGTGCAGGAGGTGGAACACCTGCCCTTTTACCTCCTCCCTTCCCACTGTCCAGGACCCCAAACACCCTTCCAGGTGAAACAGCGATTTACTTGTACTTCTTGCAATTTAGTATACTGTATTCGCTGCTCCCGATGTGGTCTCCTCTACATTGGGGAGACCAAACGCAGATTGGGTGACCGCTTTGCGGAACACCTCCGTTCAGTCCATAAGGGTGACCCTGAGCTTCCGGTCGCCTGTCACTTTAATTCTCCGCTTCACTCCCACTCTGACCTTGGCCTCTTACACTGTTCCAATGAAGCTCAACGTAAGCTCGAGGAACAGCACCTCATCTTTCGATTAGGCACTTTATAGCCTTCTGGACTCAACATCGAGTTCAACAATTTCAGACTATAAACCTCTGCCCCAATCATGCTTTTCTCTCTCTCACATGGCAGCTGTTGATGATTCTGCCATTGCCATTGACACTTCATCTAGAATCATCTTTTGTTTCTTAACTTGTCCCTTTACCATCTCCTTTTGCCTTGCACCATCATCCCTTTTGTCTCTTAATCTCTCCTGCCTTCCATCCTATCACAGACCTTCCCTTTTGTTCTTTCCTCCCCTCCCCCCTCTTCCTGCCCCTACACTTGCTTAAAAACCTGTTACATCTCCAACTTTTTCCAGTTCTAACGAAGGGTCATCGACCTGAAACGTTAACTCTGTTTCTCTCTCTACAGATGCTGCCTGACCTGCTGAGTATTTCCAGCATTTTCTGTTTTTATTCCTGTATTAGCGAGTTCCACATTCTAACCACTCGCTGAGTAAAGAAATTTCTCCTCATTTCCCTGTTGGATTTATTAGTAACTATCTTGTATTTATGGCCCCTAGTTTTGGATTCTCTCCACATCTATCCTGTCCAAGCCATTTATAATTTTAAAGACCTCTATCATGTCTCCTCTAAGTCTTCCCTTTTCTGAAGAAAAATTCCCCAACCTGTTCAATCTTTCCCGATAGCTGCACACTCTCAGTTTACAAAAGCCATCACTGAGTACAGGACAGAAATTGAGAACATTCTGTCCTCCTGGTGGTTCCTGGCCCAAGATGGCCGCGCATGCGCCCTGCTGTGACTTTAAAACCCTGGGTAACCCGGGCGAGTCACTGACCAATCAAACCCGCAGCTGGAAACACACGTGACATACAATCCACCAATGGTTTTCACCCCCGGGGCACTGGTTGGGAACAGGTACCCTGAAGCCCCGCCCACTCATTGTTCCTGCACCAAGATGGCCGCACAGTAAAGCTTCCCACTCTCCTTTACCAGGATGGCGGCCGCTAACCTGGGCCTATTACCGGGAAAAAGCCCCGCAGCAGCAATCGCGGGATCATTAGGTTATTAATCTGGGTTTGCGGCCTACACCAGGTATTTATGAAGCCTATCCGCCCATATTCCGGGTTCATTACTCCCCCGAGCACAACCATCCATGACCTGCTGCCGATGCAACTCACCAGCCTTTGTCCTTTCCACCACTCGCACTGCGCATGCTCCATCACTGTCCGGTGCTGCGCCTGCGCACTGGGCTCCTGTAGTGTGGATAGGGCATATTCCCCCCCGCGGGGAATGTTGGGTAAAAGCCTCGCTATTGAAAGACCAGATTAGCATATAGATAATTATTATCTGTGATAGGCGTGAGATTGGGGCCGGAGGGCCAAGCCATAAAATTAGGAAGCAAATTATACAGAAACCCAAGTGCACGGGCCATCCGCTATAGTTCTGTCCTGGATGTGATTAACATCAGCAACAGTAGAATCCAACCCCTGCAGTTACTTGTGAACTCGCTGGTGTTTCAGCAGGTGGGTAAACGAGTGAATTTTTCCCCACACACACATTTAAACAGCCTTTATTCAGTATTGTGTCTCAAATCCTTTGACCTTTTAACGCTGGAGTGTTAATAGGTGGGAAAACTGAGTAAGTTCCTTCCCACACGTGGAGTATCTAACCGATCTCTCTCTAGTGTGACTGTGCTGGTGTGTCAGTAAATGGGATGACCGAGTGAATCCCTTTCCACACACACAGCTGGTGAACGGCCTCTCCCCTGTGTGAACATGCTATTATGTCAGTAGGTGAGATGAGCAAGTGAATCTCTTTCTAAACTCAGCTGAAGTGCGGCCTTTCCCTGGTGTGACTGTATCCATGAGTTTCCACCTCAGACGGGCAACTGAAACCGTTCCCACTGTCAATAACAACAACAACAACTTGCATTTATATATCGCCTATACTGTAGAAAAAACGTCCCAAGGCCTTCGGAGTGATCCCCAATGTCCTGGCCAATATTTATCCCTGAATCAACATCACAAAAAACATTATCTGGTCATTATCACACTGCTGTTGTGGGAGCTTGCTGTGTGCAATTTGGCTGCTGTGTTTCCCACGTTACAACAGTGACTACACTTCAAAAGTACTTCATTGGCTGTAAAGCGCTTTGGGACGTCCTGAGGTTGTGAAAGGCGTTATATAAATGCAAGTCTTTCTTTCTTTCTTTCACAGGAGCATTAACAGTCCCCACATTAACACATTACGGATCATCCGCCGCCATTTCCGCCACCTCCAGCATGATCCCACCACCAAACGCATCTTCCCCTCACCTCCCCTTTCAGCATTCCGCAGGGACCGCTCCCTCCGCAACACCCTAGTCCACTCCTCTACCACCCCCAGCACCCCTTCCCCTTCGCCCGGCACCTTCCCGTGCAAGCGCAGGAGATGCAACACATGCCCTTATACCTCCCCTCTTCCCACTGTCCAGGGCCCCAAACACCCCTTCCAGGTGAAACAGTGATTTACTTGTACTTCCTGCAATTTAGTATACTGTATTTGCTGCTCACGATGTGGTCTCCTCTACATTGGGGAGACCAAACGCAGATTGAGTGAACGCTTTGCAGAACACCTCCGTTCAGTCCGTAAGGGGGACCCCGAGCTCCCGGTCGCCTGTCACTTTAATTCACCGCTTCACTCCCACTCTGACCTCACCATCCTCAGCCTCTTGCATTGTTCCATGGAAGCTCAGCGTAAGCTCGAGGAACAGCACCTCATCTCTCGTTTAGGCACCCTACAGCCCTCTGGACTCAACATCGAGTTCAACAATTTCAGATCATAACCTCGGCCCCTATCACATTTATATTTTTTTATTTTATTTTTTCATCCACCCTTTTGTTTGGACTTTTTTTTTCCCTCCCAGAAGCTGGCAGCTGTCCTTCATTCTGCCAGCGCATCTCACACATCATCTAGCCTCCACCTGTCACATTAACACCTCCTTCTGGGATTACCGAAACATGGCTCCAGGGTGGCCAAGGCTGGGAACTCAACATCCAGGGGTACTCAATACTCAGGAAAGATAGGCAAAAAGGAAAGGGAGGTGGGGTAGCATTGCTGGTTAAAGAAGGGATTAACACAATTGAAAGGAAGGATATTAGCTCTGATGATGTGGAATCTGTATGGGTTGAACTGAGAAATAACAAGGGGCAGAAAACGTTAGTGGGAGTGATATATAGACCTCCAAACAGTAATGCGGAGGTTGGGGAATGGCATTAAAAGGGAAATTAGAGAAGCGTGCAATAAGGGCACAGCAGTCATCATGGGTGACTTTAATTTACATATAGATTGGGCTAACCAAATTAGTAACAATACTATGGAGGAGGAATTCCTGGAGTGTTTACGGGATGGTTTCCTGGACCAATATGTCGAGGAACCAACCAGAGATCAGGCCATCTTAGACTGGGTATTATGCAATGAGAAAGGATTAATTAGCAATCTTGTTGTGTGAGGCCCCTTGGGTCGGAGTGATCATAATATGATAGAATTCTTCATTAGGATGGAGAGTGAAGTAGTTGACTCAGAGACTAGGGTCCTGAATTTAAATAAAGGAAACTACGATGGTATGAGGTGCGATTTGGGTAGGATTGATTGGGGAATGTCACTCAAAGGGTTGACGGTGGATAGGCAATGGCAAACATTCAAAGACCGCATGGACGAACTACAGAATTTGTTCATCCCAGTTTGGCATAAGAATTAAACAAAAAGGGTGACTCAACCGTGGCTAACGAGGGAAATTAGGGATAGCATAAGATCCAAGGAGAGGGCATATAAATTGGTCAGAAAAAGCAGTAACCCCGAGGATTGGGAGCAGTTTAAGATTCAACAAAGGAGTACAAAGGGATTAATTAAGAAGGGGAAAATAGAATACGAGAGTAAGCTTGCAGGAACATAAAAACTGAATGTAAAAGCTTTTATAGATATGTGAAGTGAAAAAGATTAGTGAAATCAAGCATAGGTCCCTTGCAGTCAGAAGCGGGGGAAGTTATAATGGGGAACAAAGAAATGTCAGACCAATTAAATACATATTTTGGTTCTGTCTTCACAAAGGAGGACACAAATAACCTCCCAGAGATGTTGGGGAACATAGGGTCTGATGAAAAGGAGGAACTGAAAGAAATCAGTATTTGTAGGGAAATGGTGTTAGGGAAATTGAAGGCCGCTAAATCCCCAGGGTCTGATAATCTACATCCTAGGGTACTTAAGGAAGTGGCCCTAGAAATAGTAGATGCATTGCTGATCATCTTCCAACATTCAATGGAATCTGGAACAGTTCCCATGGATTGGAGGGTAGCTAATGTTACCCCACTATTCAAAAAGGGTGGTAGAGAGAAAACGGGGAATTACAGACCGGTAAGCCTGACATCGGTAGTGGGGAAAATGCTAGAGTCCATTATAAAAGATGTAATAGCAGAGCACTTGGAAAACAGTGACAGGATCGGACAAAGTCAACATGGATTTACAAAAGGTAAATCGTGCTTGACTAATCTACTGGAATTTTTGAGGATGTAACTGGTAGAATAGATAAGGGAGAACCAGTGGATGTGGTGTATTTGGACTTCCAAAAGGCTTTTGATAAGGTCCCGCATAAGAGATTAGCGTGTAAAGTTAAGTCACATGGGATTGGGGGCAAGGTATTGACTTGGATAGAGAACTGGTTGGCAGACAGAAAGCAAAGAGTTGGAATAAACGGGTCTTTTTCCGAGTGGCAGGCAGTGACTAGTGGGGTACCGCAGGGATCGGTCCTTGGACCCCAGCTATTCACAATATATATTAATGATCCAGACAAGGGAACTAGATGTAATATCTCTAAGTTTGCTATGACACAAAACTGGGTGGGCGTGTGTGCTGCGAGGAGGATGCCGAGAAACTCCAGGATGATTTGGACAGGTTGGGTGAGTGGGCAGAAGCGTGGCAGATGCAATATAACGTGGATAAATGCGAGGTTATCCACTTTGGTGGCAAAAACAGAAAGGCAGATTATCTGAATGGCAATAGATTGGGAGAAGGGGAAGTGCAACGAGACCTGGGTGTCCTTGTGCACCAGTCGCTGAAGGTAAGCATGCAGGTGCAGCAGGCGGTTAAGAAGGCAAATGGTATGTTGGCCTTCATAGCGAGAGGGTTTGAGTACAGGAGCAAGGATGTCTTGCTGCAGTTGTAGAGGGCCTTGGTGAGACCACACCTTGAGTATTGTGTGCAGTTTTGGTCGCCTTATCTGAGGAAGGATGTTCTTGCCATGGAAGGAGTTCAGCGAAGATTCACAAGGCTGATACCTGGGATGGCAGGAATCACAGAATCACAGAATCCCCACAGTGCAGATAGAGGCCATTTCGGCCCATCGAGCCTGCACCGACACATATCCCACCCT
>JASTWF010002342.1:0-30524 GCA_030390025.1 Squalus acanthias
GGGTTTTTCGAAGAGGCAACACTTTCCCAGGGGTAGCGGAGATACACATGGCCAAACCGGTAAGAATTACACCTGGGGATCTACAGGTCAGACTCACACCTGCATCACACGGATCAGATGATGCGGACATACAAATCGCCGTTGATTATTTAATGAAGAGAGCTGGAGAGTCAGGGCGGAGCAATACAATTTATTACTTAGTTTGTGATTCGTATCAGACAAGGACATTTCAACAATACAGATGGATAACAACACTTCCAGGGAAGGGACAAGACAGCTTAGATACTGAGTAAAGCCCCCTCTACACTGTCCCATCAAACACTCCCAGGGCAGGTACAGCACAGGTTAGATACAGAGTAAAGCTCCCTCTACACTGTCCCATCAAACACTCCCAGGGCAGGTACGGCACGGGTTAGATACAGAGTAAAGCTCCCTCCACATTGTCCCAACAAACACTCCCAGGGCAGGTACAGCACGGGTTAGATACAGAGTAAAGCACCCTCTGCATTGTCCCATCAAACACACCCAGGGCAGGTACAGCACGGGTTAGATACAGAGTAAAGCTCCCTCAACACTGTCCCATCAAACACTCCCAGAGTAGGTATAGCACAGGTTAGATACAGAGTAAAGCTCCCTCAACACTGTCCCATCAAACACTCCCAGGGCAGGTACAGCACGGGTTAGATACAGAGTAAAGCTCCCTCTACACTGTCCCATCAAACACTCCCAGGGCAGGTACAGCACGGGTTAGATACAGAGTAAAACTCCCTCTGCACTGTCCCATCCAACACTCCCAGGGCAGGTACAGCACGGGTTAGATACAGAATAAAGCTCCCTCTACACTGTCCAATCAAACACTCCCAGGACAGGGACAACACGGGTTAGATACAGAGTAAAGCTCCCTCTACACTGTCCCATCAAACACTCCCAGGGCAGGTACAGCACGGGTTAGATACGGAGTAAAGCTCCCTCTACACTGTCCCATCAAACACTCCCAGGGCAGGTACTGCACGGGTTAGATACAGAGTAAAACTCCCTCAACACTGTCCCATCAAACACTCCCAGGGCAGGTACAGCACGGGTTAGATACAGAGTAAATCTCCCTCTACACTGCCCAATCAAACACTCCCAGGGCAGGTACAGCACGGGTTAGATACAGAGTAAAGCGCCCTCTACACTGTCCCATCAAACACTCCCAGTGCAGGTACAGCACGGGTTAGATACAGAGTAAAGCTCCCTCTACACTGTCCCATCAAGCACTCCCAGGGCAGGTACAACACGGGTTAGATACAGAGTAACGCTCCCTCTACACTGTCCCATCAAACACTCCCAGGTCAGGTACAGCATGGGTTAGATATAGAGTAAATCTCCCTCTACGCTGTCCCATCAAATACTCCCAGTGCAGGTACAACACAGGTTAGATACAGAGTAAAGCTCCCTCTACACTGTCCCATCAAACACTCCCAGGGCAGGTACAGCACGGGTTAGATACAGAGTAAAGCTCCCTCTGCACTGTCCCATCAAACACTCCCAGGGCAGGTACAGCATGGGTTAGATACAGAGTAAAGCTCCCTCTACACTGTCCCCATCAAACAGTCCCAGGGCAGGTACAGCATGGGTTCGATACAGAGTAAAGCTCCCTCTACACTGTCCCATCAAACACTCCCAGGGCAGGTACAGCACGGGTTAGATACAGAGTAAAGCTCCCTCTAAACTTTCCCATCAAACACTCCCAGGGCAGGGACAGCACGTGTTAGATAGTGAGTAAAGCTCCCTCTGCACTGTCCCATCAAACACTCCCAGGGCATGTACAGCACGGGTTAGATACAGAGTAAAGCTCCCTCTACACTGTCCCATCAAACATTCCCAGGGCAGGTACAGCACGGGTGAGATACAGTGTAAATCTCCCTCTATACTGTCCCATCAAACACTCCCAGGGCAGGTACAGCAAGGGTGGGAAACAGAGTAAAGCTCCCTCTACACTGTCCCATCAAACACTCCCAGGGTAGGTATACCACGTGTTAGATAGTGAGTAAAGCTCCCTCTGCACTGTCCCATCAAACACTCCCAGGGCAGGTACAGCACGGGTTAGTTACAGAGTAAAGCTCCCTCTACACTGTCCCATCAAACACTCCCAGGGCAGGTTACAGCACGGGTTAGATACAGAGTAAAGCTTCCTCTACACTGTCCCATCAAACACTCCCCAGGGCTGGTACAACATGGGTTAGATACAGAGTAAAGCTCCCTCTACACTGTCCCATCAAACACTCCCAGGGCAGATACAGCACGGGTTAGATACAGAGTAAAGCTCCCTCTAAACTGTCCCATCAAACACTCCCAGGGCAGGGACAGCACGGGTTAGATACAGAGTAAAGCTCCCTCTACACTGTCCCATCAAACACTCCCAGGGCTGGTACAGCATGGGTTAGATACAGAGTAAAGCTCCCTCGACACTGTCCCATCAAACACTCCAAGGGCAGGTACAGCACGGGTTTGATACAGACTAAAGCTCCCTCTACACTGTCCCCATCAAACAGTCCCAGGGCAGGTACTGCACGGGTTAGATACAGAGTAGAGCTCCCTCTACACTGTCCCATCAAACACTCCCAGGGCAGGTACAGTACGGGTGAGATACAGTTAAACTCGCTCTACAATGCCCCATCAAACACTCCCAGGGCAGGTACAGCAAGGGTGGGATACAGAGTAAAGCTCCCTCTGCACTGTCCCATCAAACACTCCCAGGGTAGGTATAGCACATGTTAGATAGTGAGTAAAGCTCCCTCGGCACTGTCCCATCAAACACTCCCAGGGCAGGTACAGCACGGGTTAGTTACAGAGTAAAGCTCCCTCTACACTGTCCCATCAAACACTCCCCAGGGCAGGTACAACATGGGTTAGATACAGAGTAAAGCTCCCTCTACACTGTCCCATCAAACACTCCCAGGGCAGATACAGCACGGGTTAGATAAAGAGTAAAGCTCCCTCTAAACTGTCCCATCAAACACTCCCAGGGCAGGGACAGCACGGGTTAGATACAGAGTAAAGCTCCCTCTGCACTGTCCCATCAAACACTCCCAGGGCTGGTACAGCATGGGTTAGATACAGAGTAAAGCTCCCTCGACACTGTCCCATCAAACACTCCAAGGGCAGGTACAGCACGGGTTTGATACAGACTAAAGCTCCCTCGACACTGTCCCATCAAACACTCCCAGGGCTGGTACAGTACGGGTTAGATACAGAGTTAAACTCGCTCTACAATGCCCCATCAAACACTCCCAGGGCAGGTACAGCACGGGTTAGATACAGAGTAAAGCTCCCTCTACACTGTCCCATCAAACACTCCCAGGGCAGGTACAGCACGGGTTAGATACAGAGTAAAGCTCCCTCTACACTGTCCCATCAAACACTCCCAGGGCAGGTACAGCACGGGTTAGATACAGAGTAAAGCTCCCTTTACACTGTCCCATCAAACACTCCCAGGGCAGGTACAGCACGGGTTAGATACAGAGTAAAGCTCCCTTTACACTGTCCCATCAAACACTCCCAGGGCAGGTACAGCACGGGTTAGATACAGAGTAAAGCTCCCTTTACACTGTCCCATCAAACACTCCCAGGGCAGGTACAGCATGGGTTAGATACAGAGTAAAGCTCCCTTTACACTGTCCCATCAAACACTCCCAGGGCAGGTACAGCACGGGTTAGATACAGAGTAAAGCTCCCTCGACATTGTCCCATCAAACACTCCCAGGGCAGGTACAGCACGGGTCAGATACATAGTAAAGCTCCCTCTACACTGTCCCATCAAACACTCCCAGGGCAGGTACAGCACGGGTTCGATACAGAATAAAGCTCCCTCTACACTGTCCCATCAAACACTCGCAGGGCAGGTAAAGCACGGGTTAGATACAGAGTAAAGCTCCCTCTACACTGTCCCATCAAACACTCCCAGGGCAGGTACAGCACGGGTTAGATACAGAATAAAGCTCCCTCTACACTGTCCAATCAAACACTCCCAGGACAGGGACAACACGGGTTAGATACAGAGTAAAGCTCCCTCTACACTGTCCCATCAAACACTCCCAGGGCAGGTACAGCACGGGTTAGATACGGAGTAAAGCTCCCTCTACACTGTCCCATCAAACACTCCCAGGGCAGGTGCAGCACGGGTTAGATACAGAGTAAAACTCCCTCAACACTGTCCCATCAAACACTCCCAGGGCAGGTACAGCACGGGTTAGATACAGAGTAAAGCTCCCTCTACACTGTGTAGAATTCGCAATATATCGCGATTTGATTAATAAGGAGAAAACACAAAGTTTCGTTCAAACAGCTTTTATTTCAGCAGAATGCTGGCAGGTTTAAATTGGACACAAGCAGCCTGTAAAATGGCCGCCGCACCTCGTGACAGAACATTCTAGACTTTTCAACAGGCAGACAAGATGGCGTTCCATTAAACATTTGTGCAAGATCGATAACGATTCAGCACAGTGAAGATAATACACGAGACATTATGGGTTTGCAGTATAAACATAGATACTGGAATCGGTCTCCCAGGTACAAAGGAAAGCCATTGTACCGAGTAATCAAGGGCCCATCCAAAGGACATTAATATGTAAACTCCCAACGACTCTACGATGAGAGAGCCGTTAGCAGGTAGTTATACAGGACACTTGGAAGCCCCAAACCCCTCCAGGGAGAACACCGACCGATTTAACAATGGGAGAAATATTAACAGGTACTCAAACATTCATGAGTAGCCCCGAAACCCATTAAGAACGGAGATCACCCATACAAGACATTTGGGCGCCAAACCCTAAACAAAAGAATGGACATTATAGTTGGGCGGGAAACGGAAGATTTTTGCACTATAATTGCAGGCTCCAAACCGTCCATTCGCTCTCTTGCCTCTTGCCTCGTGCTCTTGTTCTTGCTCCTGCGTTCGCTCGCTTGCTCCTGTGTTTTATCCGGTCGATTCGTAACCTCGTGGCTGCTCCTGTGTACTCGTAGTTGGGCTTCTGCGTGCCTGTTGCCTCTTCTGAAAAGACTGTTGAACTTTCTGATCCGTTCGGATCTACCTCGTGTCGCGTAACGAAGACCTATGTTGGTAACTGGCAGCGGAACCAAAGGCCCGAGATGAGATGAGATGAGATGAGATGAGAGGAGAAGAGAAGAAGACCATATCCATCGCCACGGTCAGTAAATCCCGACCGCGCCTGTAGGTCGATCAGCCAAGTTTCCTCGCCAGGAAGTTTTCTTCTTTAAAACTTCTAACAAAACATATTGCATCGACGATAACGGGACTGTGTCTAAGGAGGTTGGAACGTGAAAACACATCGTATCAATGATATTGACAACGGTGCTCCAAGAGTACCTGTTAAACCAACCAACACAGGTCTTCATCACAGCAGACGGTCCAGCCTACTAGCCGAAGCAGCAGAAGCAAGTAAACAAGTGGGACCAGGAGATCTCCTGACCGACACGTGGGTGCTGCGGTGAAAAACATCCGATCAGCTATTCGGAATTTCTCCGAGTTATCACGAGTGGTGAGCATGAGTCTCGAGATCCTACGAAGCTAGTTTAGGATAGGTATTGATAGGGGAGGGTTTAAAGATTAAGGATATTTGTAATGTGTGCCCCTATTTACGTTGTGCCGTTCGTTCCTCGTTTCCCTAAGATCGACTATATAACTGTTTGTAAGATTGTACTGTCATTAATCTGTGCTTATGACATGTATTTCATAATTTTAAGTATCATGCAATAAAGATTTTCCATTTCGTACCATTCAAACCAAGTCTACATGAGTTTTATCTCCATTACTGCTCTCGCATCTAAGTCCAGTGTCTAGAACCGTAAGGGAGAGTGATTCGAACCACTCACAGGTGTGTCTAGTGTTCCCAGACTGGCTGGAGACCAGAACAGGCAACCAGGCCTAGACCCGCACTGACATACAGGCTGCACAGAGCCGCGTGAATCTCACAGGCTACGAGACACGCAGGGTCAGGGAATCCCTTACAGAAAATGGCGACCGCGGCAGGACACTGGCAGCGAGAGGGTAGTGTGTTAGATTTTGGAATGACTGTACGAAATGTTATGCAGGAAAAGATAGCGGATTATGTGTTTGGAAAGGTTAATCTAACTAAGAAGTGGATAAGTGAATTGTTAGCGGATAAGAGCCCACTAGAGGCAGCTGAAAGGTGGACAGATAGTAAGGAACATAAAAAGACAGTTGAGAAAGCAGTCTGGCTTATGTGCTACAAAAGGCAGGTTCAGATTTCAAACCAGACCATTACAGCGCTAACAGCTCGAATCAGCCATTTAGAGGGAGAAATGGAGGAGAAGGTTTCTGGAGGGGAGGTGCTCATTAAGAATTTAAATGAGTTACACCAGGAAAGCCAGGAAGTCTCCAGTCACCTTAAAACAAGGATAGAGTATCTCGAGTGCCAGGTCACTGAAGCAAAATTGAATGAGAGTAGGTTAAAGGAAAGATGCAACCGCCAAGCTGCCCAGATAAGAACTCAAGAAGAGAGCTTAATGGGGGTTAGGTCGGCGTATAAGTTGGCCCTTGAGGATAAGTTTCAGGGAGCCGACCATAGCGCCTGCCAAAGGGAGATAGAGAGCCTCAAAAAGGCCGTGAATAATGCGAACGGCATGGTGTGCCTTATCAATCCGTCGGCGCACCAGCCGCTAGTAAATGAGAGATTTAGAAATTCCCCACCAAGTAAAGCAGAAGAAGTAGTAGCCACTGCGCCCTCCGCGCCACCCAGCTATTCAGAAACCTGGGTTAGGGAGGAAGCAATGGAAGAAACGAAAAAGCCCATTGAAAAGGAAGCAGAAAAGGGATCGTTGTATCCAGTAACGGGTATTAAAAGGGGCCCAAGCAGAAACGGTGGGGAAGAACCGGGGGATCTCCTCGGACAGCTGGTGTTGCCTCACAGTTCACATCAGCTGAGAGCTATGATAAATCACGTACGGAAGCTGACCGAGATAGACGACCCTTCCGTACATTTCAGGGAAGTTGAGCAAGCCGCAGCCATTAACGGCTGCGATGATGGGGAGACAGCAAAAATGCTGCTGTTCTCATTAGACAGCTCGGTCCTTCAGTGTCTCTCAGGCGAGAGCAAGAGGGGAAACAAAAGTTATGAGGAATTAAAAAATGAGGTCCTAGAAGTGTTGGGGGCGAACGACGGAGGTCCGTTTGCTAGAGTGGGACAGACAGTGCAGATGGAGGGAGAACCCCCGAAGGTTTTTGCCGACAGGCTGTGGCCAGTATATGAGCGCAGCTGTCTAGGTGCGCCCGAGCGCGAAGATGTGGAAGGCGCCGCTCTAATTCATTGGCTTAGGTGCATAATAGCCAACAGTTTACCAGCCGTTAGAGAGCAGGCAAAAGCCTGGTTCGATCCCAATGACCTCAACCTTACGGAAGAGTCGGTCTTGAATCGACTCACGTTAGGTTATCGTAATATAAGGGGTATGACGACACGTCCCTTTAAGGGAAGAGTACATGAGGTACGACCCGCAGCCCCGGCTCAAAGAGAGTGGCATCAGGAGGGTAATCGCGCCCCACAGGCAAGTAATGCCTGTTACGGGTGTGGGAAGACAGGGCACTGGCGCAAGCACTGCAGGAACCCTTGGAAGGATTCCAAGGATAAAAATCCCGCGGTCCGAGCCCAGGCGCCTGTCCCGGCTAAGGAAGCCAAGGCACCCACCCCTCCCGACGACCTCGAAGCAGTGTTAGGAGCCATGCGCAAGCTGGTTTTGAATGCGCGTGGACAGGTGGCGGTCGCAACCGGCCCCGTAGGTGCCGCAGGACCGTCTAATAGTGCCCCATGACTAGAACCAGCACAGCCCGTCTACCTGTGTCCGCTCAGCTATGATGCGTGGAGGCGACCTGTGGTGGAGATGGAGGTAGAGAAACAGAAGGGCAGTTATTTGTTGGACACGGGAGCTTCTTGCACCATAATCCATACAGATAACCCTTTTGACTCGCCGCTATCTACCAAGGTCCCATTCACGCTGGCAGGGTTCACAGGAAAAGAACAGGCTGGCACGTTTTCCCTTCCGCTATCCATTCGTTTAGGAACACTTCGCCTTAAGTGGAAGTGTATACTGATGGCATGGCAAAAGGGGGGTGGAAGAGGTATTCTCGGGTCCGATCTCCTAGCGGGACACGGGATCCTCGTGGACCTCAGAAATCACTGTCTCTGGGGGGCTAAAGGTGAAAAAGGCGAGGTAATGGTGATTCCGGGGGAGGAAGAAACAGGGGTCCTGTGTACCGTACAGCCATCCGGAGGCTACGACCTCAGGCTTATGGTCGCAGATGTCCCAACGGACATGCAAACGTACGTGTCAGATAATATGCACGCGTTTGCAACCCACAAGCACGATTGTGGGAGAGTGGTCGGGTTTGAGGTCAGCGTAGATGGGGACCCCATGACCCGACCCCAAAAGCAGTATAACTTCCCCAAAGAAGCAGAACCCGATATGGAGACAGCAATGTCTTCCTTGGTGCAGCAGGGCGTGTTGAGGCCGATAGCCACACACGTGAACTCCCCATTATGGCCGGTTAGGAAGCCGGATAATTCGTGGAGAGCCACGGTGGACTACAGAGTCCTTAACAGTAACATTCCCGCCTGCGCGCCCACAGTAGCAGCAGTTGCTGACCTAATAGGGAGCATCCCAGCGTCCGCGACCACGTTCACGGTGCTGGATATCTCGAACGGTTTTTGGTCCATCCCGCTGCGGCGAGAGGACCAGTACAAGTTTGCCTTTACGTTCAAAGGGCAACAGTACACGTGGAACTGTTTGCCACAGGGTTTCCACAATAGCCCCAGTATTTTTCATCAGTGTATGGCAGGAAGTTTAAAGGAGTTTAGTCAGCCCAATCAGATAGTACAGTATGTGGATGATTTGCTCCTATTTACGGACTCAAGGGAGGAGCACGGACCACTACTGGACGAGTTATTGGAGCTGGTAGCGAGAAAGGGTTTTAAAGTAAACCCAAAGAAAGCACGTATCGGTCAGCAGGAAGTAAAGTTCCTGGGACTGACCCTACGCGCTGGGGAAAGAGCCATAGACAAAGCAAGGAGGGAGTCGGTGCAAGAATTACCGATTCCCAACAACGTAAGGGGTGTGAGGTCCTTCTTGGGACTGACCGGTTACTGCAGGGATTTTATCGAAGATTATGCGGCCACAGCGGCGCCGCTCCTCCGACTCCTCCATAAGGGGGTGGAGTGGCTTTGGGACGAGGGCTGCCAAGCAGCCTTCGAGAAGTTAAAAAGGGATCTGCAGACCGCGCCAGCCTTAGGGGCCATAGATGGGGGGAAGGAGTTTTTCCTGGAGGTAGCTGCCAGCGGGGACAGCTTAAGCGCCGTGCTGCTCCAAGAGCGTCACGGCAAGCTGAGGCCGGTTGTCTATTCATCCAGGGTATTAACGGATGTGGAGAGAAGTTTTTCCAATTGCGAAAGGCACCTTTTAGCCACGCATTGGGCTGTGAAAAGATCAGCGATCTTCACAGGGCTCTCCCCCATCACTCTCCTCACACATCACACACCAACTAAGATGCTTCTGGATGGGAGGATTAAAGACGGGACCGTAAGCAGCGCACGCATTGCGCGTTGGACCCTTCTTCTCTCCCAGTTGGATCTTAGAGTAAAAGGTCTTTGCGAGCCCAGGCTTGCGGCCAATTTGGTATACCCCGGTACAGCCCACCGGTGTTCGGTGGAAGGGGTGTGGGACGTCAACATAGGTTTACGGGCCGGGATACATCCCACTGGGCGCGAGATTTATGTTGATGGATCTAGCACAGTATCTGCTGGCGAGCGACTCACAGGGTGTGGAGTTTATGACCCTGCGGCAGACCTTGCCCTGGCGATCAAGCTCCCTAGCACCATGAGTGCGCAGCAGGCTGAGCTGTCTGCCGTGGTGTACGTGGTGACCCACCCAGACATTTTCCCAACCCCATACACGATTTGCTCGGACAGTATGTTCACCTGCAATTCGTGTACGGAATACCTGGCCATTTGGTCCCGCCGCGGATACACCTCCGCGGACGGGCGACCTTTAACGGTGAAGCCCTTGCTGGAAAAGATCTTAGCAGCAGCAGTAGGGGAGGAAGGGGAGATTTTCATCCATAAGGTGAAAGCTCACTCCTCCACAGAGCCCCGTGGGGAGGGCAACCGGCAGGCGGATGCGCTAGCCAGGGAGGGTGCCCGCGACGGCACTTTCTGGAACCCCTATAGGACCGGACCCATAGCAGCGGTCCGAGGCGGGGACGGGAATACCGGGAACACCAGGGTAGCATTGCCCCTAGACCTTAAGACCATCCAAGCCCAGGATCCCGCCCTAAAAGCAGTCCTAAAAACGATTGCTGAGGGGAGGCAGGTAGAAGGTCCGTACAGTACGGCAACCCTCTCAGTTAAGGAAGGCATGCTGTTCCGCGGGGAGCAGTGGGTTGTGCCGCAGCAGCACAGGAGGGAATTCCTCCAGTTGGCTCACGAGGGACCAGGGGCAGGGCACCCCGGGCCCGAGGTTACCTGGCAACGGGTAGAGCAAGCGGGATGGTGGCCAGGGCTCAGGGAACAAGTCCGCGAGTTCTGTGCAAACTGTCTTGTGTGCGCTGCAAACAACCCAGACCCCCAGAAAAGGAAGGTGCCCATGGGACACGTAAGAAGGGTAGAGGGACCATGGCAGTCGATACAGATCGACTATATAGGACCCCTGCCCACCACCCAGGGAGGTTATAAGTACTGCCTCGTCCTGGTGGATGTGTTTTCCAAGTGGGTGGAAGCCTTCCCTTGTCGAACAGCTACGGCACTGGGTACAGCAAAAATCTTGGTCCGGGAAGTGTTCTCGCGGTGGGGACTCCCCCGTTTCGTGGAGTCAGACCAAGGGAGTCATTTCACCGGCCAGGTGATGCAGAACACCCTCATGCTTTTGGGCATTGAAGGGAAGTGGCACGTAGCACACAATCCCCAGTCATCCGGGATTGTTGAACGTATGAACCGGACCCTGAAGGAGAAATTGAGGAAAGAAACTAGGAACTCGCCCCAAAAATGGGCGGAAGTTCTGCCTTTAGTCCTCATGGGGGTCCGGGCCAGTCAGTCAAAAAGTACGGGGTACTCCCCGCACGAGGTAATGACCGGCAGGCTCATGCGAACCCCCACCCATGTGCTAGCCCCGGTGCTCACTGAGGGTCAGCTTCAAGAGATAAGCAGGGACAAGTTCGCCCAGACTCTCTTGGAGCGCCTGAAGCAAGTTTATGAGCAGGCGGCTGGGAACATGGGAAGGCAGCATCAGGGCAATCGCTTATTGCTGGAACCCCGCAAAACGCGGGAGTGGGAAGTAGGAGACCAGGTTATGGTCAGAAACTACGCCAGAGTAGGGAGTCTGGAACCACTGTATATGGGACCCTACAACATTGTAGACAAGGCGAGTCCCATGGTTTACGCCGTAAAAGTGCCTCGGCGCACTAAGTGGTTCCACATAAACCAATGCAAACTGTACCAGCCGGGTGCGCAGGGGAAAACTACAGGGGTAAATCCCGCCAATGGGAAAGCACAGCCCCAGGTAGGACCACAAGGCACACAGGCAGGCGTAGCAGCTTGCATCAGGGGAAGGGACATCCCGGACGATCATGCAGCGTTTTTCTGGAGTTGGGGGTTAGATGACGAAGAACCCAGGGTACCCTGGTCAGATGAGGATAGTGCAGATGAGCATAGTGATGATGACGGGTGGTTCCTGAGGAACGGTCTGGGGGGAATGGGGCCGATAGGTAGAGATCCACACAGGGTGGACACACAAGCTGCAGGTCCCGAGGACAGGAGGGAGGAGCTAGAGGAGGCAGGGCCAGCCGCTATAGGAGCACAGAGAGTACCAATGTGGCTCCCAGAGATGTGGCCGCCCGCCTTGAACGTCCAGTCCTCAGGGGAGGCAGAGATCACGAGTGAAGGGCCGCCTGCTGGGCCGAGCAGGGCGGAGCCACGAACTGCCAGCCCCGAGGTTAGGGAGGCGGAGTCAGCGGAGGCGGAGCCGGCGACTGTGATGGAACCCCAGGTCATCCCGTTGGAGGTCTCGGAACCCGGTCCGTCCGTCACGGAACCCCCGCCCATAGCAACTCCCCGTAGGTCAAGTAGAGAACCCCAGCCCAGGAGGATGTGGTCATGTCCCCAGACTGCCCCAAGGCGTAGACTTCAGGTTAAGATAACCCGGGTACAGACAGGCCACATCGCAGCAGTAACAGGCTGCGGCAGATCAGAGGAAAGGGTCAGCGCAGCAACAGGCTGCGGCAGATCAGAGGGAAGGGTCAGTGCCCTCCCACCGTCGGGAAGAGCTCGCAGCAGCCTTCTCAGAATTTAAAGGGGCCGCCCTGAGAACGGGCGGCACTGTAAAGTTATTAGTTTTAAGTTTAAGTTTGTAGTGTCAAGGTTAAGTTTTAAGTTTTAATAAGGCTAAGTTTGTAGTGTTTTTAACAGAAAACGATAAAATGATGGGAGTTTTAAGGCTAGGTTTAGAGGAAGTCTATGCAGCAAACGTTGAAGTTTACGTGAGGCGAGGTCAGGGGACCCGCTCACCCTTCACAAAAGCCAGAGACTTTTGCGAGGCTGGCTACCTCATTCTATCTGATCACAGGAACCAAGGAAGGATGGAACGAATTCTAGTATTGCTCGTGGCAATCGGATGTGGATTGGCCTATCGAGGCCACACCAAGGATGTCGTGGTGTTTGGATGTTCCGGGGACACGGCCCCCATCGCGGTGGATGGGACCGGAAGACGGAAGGCAGAGGGGACCAGCACCTATTTCCACAAGGGAAGGTGGCCAGGATGGCTGGGAACGAACTCAACGGAGTATTCCAGCACATCGGGGTTCGCCTACAAAGAGACTTCTTTAATGTGCCCCAAAGTAAGGATCATCGCACCCAGGATCAGCGTCACCGTCGGCAAACGGATTTGTTTGACCTGTAGTGGGAATGTCCCATTGAGCCGATGGTGGTGGCTGCGAAAGCTGAGCAAAACTATGAGAAACTCTTCGGTCGAGTGGGAACGACTGGGTAATAATACCCATCGGACAATTACGGGGACAGACGGACAAGTGAAAGTCTGTTGGGACAAATGGTGGGAACCGGATGAGGGAATTTATGTATGTATGTGGGGGTCAAAGTACGTTTGCCCCAAAGGCATCTCCATATTTTTTATTAATCAATGGCAGGATAACGGACAGGGGATGAGGTGGGATGCGAGCACCAGGGGGTGCGGAGCCCCATTCTCCCCGATCCCAGTAAATGCCACTGAGCTCATTACGCGCCCACGCAAAGCCCCGCCCACGATTCCGGTGGTTCTAGCTGAGGAAGAAGGGTGCCCTAAAACTAGTAAGGGACCCGGAAACGGTTTGGTACTGGTCCCCACAGACCAGATACTATTTCAGGGGGTACATTACGCGGTGGCCTCGGTGATTTTAAATCTCACTGAGGTACGGTTACCAGAGTGGTGCCCCAAAAAGACGGAACAGTTGTATCAGGTCCTGTTGACCAAGATGTTCAGACAATTTTACGAGTTTGATTTTGCAGAAATTGATAAGACAAGTTTGTACACCGCACCGCAGGAAGTTTTGGATCAAGTAGGGAGGCAAAGAAGGGGTTTGGTGAACGATGCGTTCACTGCTTTTAACACAGGGACATCTGTGGTCAACGCTCTAGACAGTGTGGAGCTGCAGACCCAGATTAATGGTTTAAAAACACAGTTAAAAGACATTCTAACAGATGAGAATAAAGTGGTAGGGTCAGGTCTACACGAGGACCAAGCCATGACTCTCCATTTAAAGGAAATTATAGCAGAGCTGGAGAAACATGCGCGTACGGTAAATGCCCTGATCAGGGAAGATCGGAATGCATCCGATCAAGCTGCGCAGAACGAGGTGTGCGTGCTTTACGGGGCGTGGTTACTGGGCGAGGGCCGCAGTAATTTGGAGGATTTAAAACAAGGTTTGGTTCCGTCCTGGATAAGTAACAAACACCTACGGGCGCTCCACCCTTTTCAGAACGCATTAAGTCCGTGCCAGCTCAGGCTAGCTTCAGAAGCTTACCCAGTCCCCGTGGACTGCGGACGTTCAAACCATACTATTATGGGAATAGTATTACGCATGCCGGTTTTGGGCAACACAGCAAAGCCCGCCCCGGTATATCGGGTAGAGAACATTGGTGTCATTCAGGGGGGAGCCCACATTCGTTATGCAGCGGTTCCACCTTACGTCATCCGCTGGGAGCAAACGATGACAGGTACAGATCTCTCTGGTTGTCGTGGCAGGGGAGCACACATAATACTGTGCCCCCAGCACTTGAATGCCTTTTTAACACCACAGTGCGGGTTCAGAACGGCTGGCGCCAAGTCCATGAATTGCACCATGAAGGCAATGGCACAAGATCATGTGCCTCCGCAGGTAGCATACATCGGGGGTGGAACATATTGTGTTACCACTGCAGCGCAACACTACCAGCATGGAAACCGTAGCCGGTGTCCGGTGAGTGACAGCAGTTTCTGTTTTAAACCCAGGGCTGAAGTTCAAGTAGTACAACAGCGAATTATCCCAATCCCTGAACCATCCACTGTTCATCTCACAGTAAAAGAGAATTTCACCGACTTGCAGCGATTTGTCGCGCATTTTGGATACCTCATTCCCCCTCTCCCTGAGCATTTAACCAAACTTCTGAAAGCCGTCGCGGTATCACAGAAACATTTTTATACATTAGAACAGAAAACTGTCGAGATAGGTACAGACATTTTGGACATAGTGGTTCCACCGTGGTGGAATCTGTTCACCAATATTGAAGTGCCTTCATGGATCAGAATAGCCTCCCACATTTTAGTCGTCTGTCAAGTGTTTATTGTAGTGTACCTATTGGTCATACATTGTAAAAGAGACAAGCGCCTCACCAAGCATGAAAACACGGGAGAGTGGCGAGAACGTTACGTGCGCGTGCACGATGAGAGCACCGTGTAATCGGAAAATGGCGCCACTCCCGCTCGCCGCGTGCGCCGCGGAAGTTTGTACTCATTGTAAATACGTTGGAAACTCGACATGTTTAAGAGTTGGGATTTGTTTATTTTGGTGATGGTGTTGATTGTTTGGTTTTGGGTTTTGTTTTTTTTCCTTTCCCTGAATAAAAGACAAATATACAGGTGATGCGTGAGGTATCGGCCTGGTTACGCCGGGAAGGAAAACAAGTGGTGTAAGTTTAAGGGCAAATGATGCCTACGGTGATATAAAATGTGATTTTCTTGGGAAATAAGGACGACACAGAGACCCTAGTTAAGTTAAAATTTATGGGATTAATTTACTGGATTCGGAGTGAAATCGAGATAAGATTGCTCACCACTGTGATTTTTGATACGATAAGCGGAGTTATTCGCATCAACAGGAGGGACTGTAGAATTCGCAATATATCGCGATTTGATTAATAAGGAGAAAACACAAAGTTTCGTTCAAACAGCTTTTATTTCAGCAGAATGCTGGCAGGTTTAAATTGGACACAAGCAGCCTGTAAAATGGCCGCCGCACCTCGTGACAGAACATTCTAGACTTTTCAACAGGCAGACAAGATGGCGTTCCATTAAACATTTGTGCAAGATCGATAACGATTCAGCACAGTGAAGATAATACACGAGACATTATGGGTTTGCAGTATAAACATAGATACTGGAATCGGTCTCCCAGGTACAAAGGAAAGCCATTGTACCGAGTAATCAAGGGCCCATCCAAAGGACATTAATATGTAAACTCCCAACGACTCTACGATGAGAGAGCCGTTAGCAGGTAGTTATACAGGACACTTGGAAGCCCCAAACCCCTCCAGGGAGAACACCGACCGATTTAACAATGGGAGAAATATTAACAGGTACTCAAACTTTCATGAGTAGCCCCGAAACCCATTAAGAACGGAGATCACCCATACAAGACATTTGGGCGCCAAACCCTAAACAAAAGAATGGACATTATAGTTGGGCGGGAAACGGAAGATTTTTGCACTATAATTGCAGGCTCCAAACCGTCCATTCGCTCTCTTGCCTCTTGCCTCGTGCTCTTGTTCTTGCTCCTGCGTTCGCTCGCTTGCTCCTGTGTTTTATCCGGTCGATTCGTAACCTCGTGGCTGCTCCTGTGTACTCGTAGTTGGGCTTCTGCGTGCCTGTTGCCTCTTCTGAAAAGACTGTTGAACTTTCTGATCCGTTCGGATCTACCTCGTGTCGCGTAACGAAGACCTATGTTGGTAACTGGCAGCGGAACCAAAGGCCCGAGATGAGATGAGATGAGATGAGATGAGAGGAGAAGAGAAGAAGACCATATCCATCGCCACGGTGTAAGGGATTCCTGACCCTGCGTGTCTCGTAGCCTGTGAGATCCACGCGGCTCTGTGCAGCCTGTATGTCAGTGCGGGTCTAGGCCTGGTTGCCTGTTCTGGTCTCCAGCCAGTCTGGGAACACTAGACACACCTGTGAGTGGTTCGAATCACTCTCCCTTACGGTTCTAGACACTGGACTTAGATGCGAGAGCAGTAATGGAGATAAAACTCATGTAGACTTGGTTTGAATGGTACGAAATGGAAAATCTTTATTGCATGATACTTAAAATTATGAAATACATGTCATACGCACAGATTAATGACAGTACAATCTTACAAACGGTTATAGTCAATCTTAGGGAAACGAGGAACGAACGGCACAACGTAAATAGGGCACACATTACAAAT
This sequence comes from Squalus acanthias, assembly GCA_030390025.1. Lineage (NCBI taxonomy): Eukaryota > Metazoa > Chordata > Chondrichthyes > Squaliformes > Squalidae > Squalus > Squalus acanthias. Next base: position 16,737 of record JASTWF010002342.1, read on the forward strand.
ATCCTTAATCTTTAAACCCTCCCCTATCAATATCTATCCTAAACTAGCTTCGTAGGATCTCGAGACTCATGCTCACCACTCGTAATAACTCGGAGAAATTCCGAATAGCTGATCGGATGTTTTTTTCACCGCAGCACCCACGTGTCGGTCAGGAGATCTCCTGGTCCCACTTGTTTACTTGCTTCTGCTGCTCCGGCTAGTAGGCTGGACCGTCCGCTGTGGTGAAGACCTCTGTTGGTGGGCTTCAAAGTTTAATCTTGGAGCACCGTTGTCAATATCATTGATACGATGTGTTTGCACAGTCCAGTTATCATTGATGCAATATGTTTTGTTAGAAGTTTAAAGAAGAAAACTTCCTGGCGAGAAAACTTGGCTGATCGACCTACAGGCGCGGTCGGGATTTACTGACCGTGGCGATGGATATGGTCTTCTTCTCTTCTCCTCTCATCTCATCTCATCTCATCTCGGGCCTTTGGTTCCGCTGCCAGTTACCAACATAGGTCTTCGTTACGCGACACGAGGTAGATCCGAACGGATCAGAAAGTTCAACAGTCTTTTCAGAAGAGGCAACAGGCACGCAGAAGCCCAACTACGAGTACACAGGAGCAGCCACGAGGTTACGAATCGACCGGATAAAACACAGGAGCAGCCACGATGATAAAAGCAGCAAGCGAGCAAGAGCAAGAGAGAGAATGGACGGTTTGGGGCCTGCAATTATAGTGCAAAAATCTTCCGTTTCCCGCCCAACTATAATGTCCATTCTTTTGTTTAGGGTTTGGCGCCCAAATGTCTTGTATGGGTGATCTCCGTCCTTAATGGGTTTCGGGGCTACTCATGAATGTTTGAGTACCTGTTAATATTTCTCCCATTGTTAAATCGGTCGGTGTTCTCCCTGGAGGGGTTTGGGGCTTCCAAGTGTCCTGTATAACTACCTGCTAACGGCTCTCTCATCGTAGAGTCGTTGGGAGTTTACATATTAATGTCCTTTGGATGGGCCCTTAAGTACTCGGTACAATGGCTTTCCTTTGTACCTGGGAGACCGATTCCAGTATCTATGTTTATACTGCAAACCCATAATGTCTCGTGTATTATCTTCACTGTGCTGAATCGTTATCGATCTTGCAAAAATGTTTAATGGAACGCCATCTTGTCTGCCTGTTGAAAAGTCTAGAATGTTCTGTCACGAGGTGCGGCGGCCATTTTACAGGCTGCTTGTGTCCAATTTAAACCTGCCAGCATTCTGCTGAAATAAAAGCTGTTTGAACGAAACTTTGTGTTTTCTCCTTATTAATCAAATCGCGATATATTGCGAATTCTACAGTCCCTCCTGTTGATGCGAATAACTCCGCTTATCGTATCAAAAAATCACAGTGGTGAGCAATCTTATCTCGATTTCACTCCGAATCCAGTAAATTAATCCCATAAATTTTAACTTAACTAGGGTCTCTGTGTCGTCCTTATTTCCCAAGAAAATCACATTTTATATCACCGTAGGCATCATTTGCCCTTAAACTTACACCACTTGTTTTCCTTCCCGGCGTAACCAGGCCGATACCTCACGCATCACCTGTATATTTGTCTTTTATTCAGGGAAAGGAAAAACAAAACCCAAAACCAAACAATCAACACCATCACCAAAATAAACAAATCCCAACTCTTAAACATGTCGAGTTTCCAACGTATTTACAATGAGTACAAACTTCCGCGGCGCACGCGGCGAGCGGGAGTGACGCCATTTTCCTATTACACGGTGCTCTCATCGTGCACGCGCACGTAACGTTCTCGCCACTCTCCCGTGTTTTCATGCTTGGTGAGGCGCTTGTCTCTTTTACAATGTATGAACAATAGGTACACTACAATAAACACTTGACAGACGACTAAAATGTGGGAGGCTATTCGGATCCATGAAGGCACTTCAATATTGGTGAACAGATTCCACCACGGTGGAACCACTATGTCCAAAATGTCTGTTCCTATCTCGACAGTTTTCTGCTCTAACGTATAAAAATGTTTCTGTGATACCGCGACGGCTTTCAGAAGTTTGGTTAAATGCTCAGGGAGAGGGGGAATGAGGTATCCAAAATGTGCGACAAATCGCTGCAAGTCGGTGAAATTCTCTTTTACTGTGAGATGAACAGTGGATGGTTCAGGGATTGGGATAATTCGCTGTTGTGCTACTTGAACTTCAGCCCTGGGTTTAAAACAGAAACTGCTGTCACTCACCGGACACCGGCTACGGTTTCCATGCTGGTAGTGTTGCGCTGCAGTGGTAACACAATATGTTCCACCCCCGATGTATGCTACCTGCGGAGGCACATGATCTTGTGCCATTGCCTCCATGGTGCAATTCATGGACTTGGCGCCAGCCGTTCTGAACCCGCACTGTGGTGTTAAAAAGGCATTCAAGTGCTGGGGGCACAGTATTATGTGTGCTCCCCTGCCACGACAACCAGAGAGATCTGTACCTGTCATCGTTTGCTCCCAGCGGATGACGTAAGGTGGAACCGCTGCATAACGAATGTGGGCTCCCCCCTGAATGACACCAATGTTCTCTACCCGATATACCGGGGCGGGCTTTGCTGTGTTGCCCAAAACCGGCATGCGTAATACTATTCCCATAATAGTATGGTTTGAACGTCCGCAGTCCACGGGGACTGGGTAAGCTTCTGAAGCTAGCCTGAGCTGGCACGGACTCAATGCGTTCTGAAAAGGGTGGAGCGCCCGCAGGTGTTTGTTACTTATCCAGGACGGAACCAAACCTTGTTTTAAATCCTCCAAATTACTGCGGCCCTCGCCCAGTAACCACGCCCCGTAAAGCACGCACACCTCGTTCTGCGCAGCTTGATCGGATGCATTCCGATCTTCCCTGATCAGGGCATTTACCGTACGCGCATGTTTCTCCAGCTCTGCTATAATTTCCTTTAAATGGAGAGTCATGGCTTGGTCCTCGTGCAGACCTGACCCTACCACTTTATTCTCATCTGTTAGAATGTCTTTTAACTGTGTTTTTAAACCATTAATCTGGGTCTGCAGCTCCACACTGTCTAGAGCGTTGACCACAGATGTCCCTGTGTTAAAAGCAGTGAACGCATCGTTCACCAAACCCCTTCTTTGCCTCCCTACTTGATCCAAAACTTCCTGCGGTGCGGTGTACAAACTTGCCTTATCAATTTCTGCAAAATCAAACTCGTAAAATTGTCTGAACATCTTGGTCAACAGGACCTGATACAACTGTTCCGTCTTTTTGGGGCACCACTCTGGTAACCGTACCTCAGTGAGATTTAAAATCACCGAGGCCACCGCGTAATGTACCCCCTGAAATAGTATCTGGTCTGTGGGGACCAGTACCAAACCGTTCCCGGGTCCCTTACTAGTTTTAGGGCACCCTTCTTCCTCAGCTAGAACCACCGGAATCGTGGGCGGGGCTTTGCGTGGGCGCGTAATGAGTTCAGTGGCATTTACTGGGATCGGGGAGAATGGGGCTCCGCACCCCCTGGTGCTCGCATCCCACCTCATCCCCTGTCCGTTATCCTGCCACTGATTAATAAAAAATATGGAGATGCCTTTGGGGCAAACGTACTTTGACCCCCACATACATACATAAATCCCCTCATCCGGTTCCCACCATTTGTCCCAACAGACTTTCACTTGTCCGTCTGTCCCCGTAATTGTCCGATGGGTATTATTACCCAGTCGTTCCCACTCGACCGAAGAGTTTCTCATAGTTTTGCTCAGCTTTCGCAGCCACCACCATCGGCTCAATGGGACATCCCCACTACAGGTCAAACAAATCCGTTTGCCGACGGTGACGCTGATCCTGGGTGCGATGATCCGTACTTTGGGGCACATTAAAGAAGTCTCTTTGTAGGCGAACCCCGATGTGCTGGAATACTCCGTTGAGTTCGTTCCCAGCCATCCTGGCCACCTTCCCTTGTGGAAATAGGTGCTGGTCCCCTCTGCCTTCCGTCTTCCGGTCCCATCCACCGCGATGGGGGCCGTGTCCCCGGAACATCCAAACACCACGACATCCTTGGTGTGGCCTCGATAGGCCAATCCACATCCGATTGCCACGAGCAATACTAGAAGTCGTTCCATCCTTCCTTGGTTCCTGTGATCAGATAGAATGAGGTAGCCAGCCTCGCAAAAAGTCTCTGGCTTTTGTGAAGGGTGAGCGGGTCCCCTGACCTCGCCTCACGTAAACTTCAACGTTTGCTGAATAGACTTCCTCTAAACCTAGCCTTAAAACTCCCATCATTTTATCGTTTTCTGTTAAAACACTACAAACTTAACCTTGAACTAATAAACTTAAAACTTAACCTTGAACTATAAACTTAAAACCTTAAACTAATAACTTTACAGTGCCGCCCGTTCTCAGGGCGGCCCCTTTAAATTCTGAGAAGGCTGCTGCGAGCTCTTCCCGACGGTGGGAGGGCACTGACCCTTCCCTCTGATCTGCCGCAGCCTGTTACTGCTGCGATGTGGCCTGTCTCTACCCGGGTTATCTTAACCTGAATTTTACGCCTTGGGGCAGTCTGGGGACATGACCACATCCTCCTGGGCTGGGGTTCTCTACTAGACCTACGGGGAGTTGCTATGGGCGGGGGTTCCGTGACGGACGGACCGGGTTCCGAGACCTCCAACGGGATGACCTGGGGTTCCATCACAGTCGCCGGCTCCGCCTCCGCTGACTCCGCCTCCCTAACCTCGGGGCTGGCAGTTCGTGGCTCCGCCCTGCTCGGCCCAGCAGGCGGCCCTTCACTCGTGATCTCTGCCTCCCCTGAGGACTGGACGTTCAAAGCGGGCGGCCACATCTCTGGGAGCCACATTGGTACTCTCTGTGCTCCTATAGCGGCTGGCCCTGCCTCCTCTAGCTCTCCCTCCTGTTGTCGGGACCTGCAGCTCGTGTGTCCACCCCGTGTGGATCTCTACCTATCGGCCCCATTCCCCCCAGACCGTTCCTCAGGAACCACCCGTCATCATCACTATGCTCATCTGCACTATCCTCATCTGACCAGGGTACCCTGGGTTCTTCGTCATCTAACCCCCAACTCCAGAAAAACGCTGCATGATCGTCCGGGATGTCCCTTCCCCTGATGCAAGCTGCTATGCCTGCCTGTGTGCCTTGTGGTCCTACCTGGGGCTGTGCTTTCCCATTCGCAGGTCTGGCCCCTCCCTTAAGACAGGCCACCGCCCCTGCTTGTTTCTGTGAAATCTCACCTGCTGGAGGCTGCAGATTTCTATCCTGTTTTAAATTCTCATACTCCCTGCTCCTGGCTACCCTGTAGGCTGCTTTTATCTCTCTAAGCTGCCCTTCTAGCCTGAGCACGTCTAACTTTCCCATTGCTCGGGCATTCTCCTCCCGCAGGGCCTGCTCTCTAAGCTGCCCTTCCAGCCCATCTATTTTCCCTATTAAGCGGGCGTTCTCCTCCCGCAAGGCCTGCTCTTTTAACCTGGCCTCCTCACCGCAGACCCCCTCCTGTGCGTGAAAAGGACACAGGTAGGCAGGCTGCGTGGGCTCTAGTCATTGGGTACTATTAGACGGTCCTGCGGCACCTACGGGGCCGGTTGCGACCGCCACCTGTCCACGCGCATTCAAGACCAGCTTGCGCATGGCTCCTAACACTGCTTCGAGGTCGTCGGGAGGGGTGGGAGCACTAGCTTCCCTAGCCGGGACAGGCGCCTGGGCTCGGACCGCGGGATTTTTATCCTTGGAATCCTTCCAAGGGTTCCTGCAATGCTTGCGCCAGTGCCCTGTCTTCCCACACCCGTAACAAGCATTACTGGCTTGTGGGACGCGATTACCCTCCTGATGCCACTCTCTTTGAGCCGGGGCTGCGGGTCGTACCTCATGTACTCTTCCCTTAAAGGGACGTGTCGTCATACCCCTTATATTACGATAACCTAACGTGAGTCGATTCAAGACCGACTCTTCCGTAAGGTTGAGGTCATTGGGATCGAACCAGGCTTTTGCCTGCTCTCTAACGGCTGGTAAACTGTTGGCTATTATGCACCTAAGCCAATGAATTAAAGCGGCGCCTTCCACATCTTCGCGCTCGGGCGCACCTAGACAGCTGCGCTCATATACTGGCCACAGCCTGTCGGCAAAAACCTTCGGGGGTTCTCCCTCCATCTGCACTGTCTGTCCCACTCTAGCAAACGGACCTCCGTCGTTCGCCCCCACTACTTCTAGGACCTCATTTTTCAATTCCTCATAACTTTTGTTTCCCCTCTTGCTCTCGCCTGAGAGACACTGAAGGACCGAGCTGTCTAATGAGAACAGCAGCATTTTTGCTGTCTCCCCATCATCGCAGCCGTTAATGGCTGCGGCTTGCTCAACTTCCCTGAAATGTACGGAAGGGTCGTCTATCTCGGTCAGCTTCCGTACGTGGTTTATCATAGCTCTCAGCTGATGTGAACTGTGAGGCAACACCAGCTGTCCGAGGAGATCCCCCGGTTCTTCCCCACCGTTTCTGCTCGGGCCCCTTTTAATACCCGTTACTGGATACAACGATCCCTTTTCTACCTCCTTTTCAATGGGCTCTTTTGTTTCTTCCGTTGCTTCCTCCCTAACCCAGGTTTCTGAATAGCTGGGTGGCGCGGAGGGCGCAGTGGCTACTACTTCTTCTGCTTTACTTGGTGGGGAATTTCTAAATCTCTCATTTACTAGCGGCTGGCGCGCCGACGGATTGATAAGGCACACCATGCCGTTCGCATTATTCACGGCCTTTTTGAGGCTCTCTATCTCTTTTTGGCAGGCGCTATGGTCGGCTCCCTGAAACTTATCCTCAAGGGCCAACTTATACGCCGACCTAACCCCCATTAAGCTCTCCTCTTGAGTTCTTATCTGGGCAGCTTGGCGGTTACATCTTTCCTTCATCCTACTCTCATTCAATTTTGCTTCAGTGACCTGGCACTCGAGATACTCTATCCTTGTTTTAAGGTAACTAGAGACTTCCTGGCTTTCCTGGTGTAACTCATTTAAATTCTTAATGAGCACCTCCCCTCCAGAAACCTTCTCCTCCATTTCTCCCTCTAAATGGCTGACACGAGCTGTTAGCGCTGTAATGGTCTGGTTTGAAATCTGAACCTGCCTTTTGTAGCACATAAGCCAGACTGCTTTCTCAACTGCCTTTTTATGTTCCTTACTATCAGTCCACCTTTCAGCTGCCTCTAGTGGGCTCTTATCCGCTAACAATTCACTTATCCACTTTTTAGTTAGATTAACCTTTCCAAACACATAATCCGCTATCTTTTCCTGCATAACATTTCGTACAGTCATTCCAAAATCTAACACACTACCCTCTCGCTGCCAGTGTCCTGCCGCGGTCGCCATTTTCTGTAAGGGATTCCTGACCCTGCGTGTCTCGTAGCCTGTGAGTCTGTGCAGCCTGTATGTCAGTGCGGGTCTAGGCCTGGTTGCCTGTTCTGGTCTCCAGCCAGTCTGGGAACACTAGACACACCTGTGAGTGGTTCGAATCACTCTCCCTTACGGTTCTAGACACTGGACTTAGATGCGAGAGCAGTAATGGAGATAAAACTCATGTAGACTTGGTTTGAATGGTACGAAATGGAAAATCTTTATTGCATGATACTTAAAATTATGAAATACATGTCATACGCACAGATTAATGACAGTACAATCTTACAAACGGTTATAGTCAATCTTAGGGAAACGAGGAACGAACGGCACAACGTAAATAGGGCACACATTACAAATATCCTTAATCTTTAAACCCTCCCCTATCAATATCTATCCTAAACTAGCTTCGTAGGATCTCGAGACTCATGCTCACCACTCGTAATAACTCGGAGAAATTCCGAATAGCTGATCGGATGTTTTTTTCACCGCAGCACCCACGTGTCGGTCAGGAGATCTCCTGGTCCCACTTGTTTACTTGCTTCTGCTGCTCCGGCTAGTAGGCTGGACCGTCCGCTGTGGTGAAGACCTCTGTTGGTGGGCTTCAAAGTTTAATCTTGGAGCACCGTTGTCAATATCATTGATACGATGTGTTTGCACAGTCCAGTTATCATTGATGCAATATGTTTTGTTAGAAGTTTAAAGAAGAAAACTTCCTGGCGAGAAATCTTGGCTGATCGACCTATAGGCGCGGTCGGGATTTACTGACCGTGGCGATGGATATGGTCTTCTTCTCTTCTCCTCTCATCTCATCTCATCTCATCTCGGGCCTTTGGTTCCGCTGCCAGTTACCAACATAGGTCTTCGTTACGCGACACGAGGTAGATCCGAACGGATCAGAAAGTTCAACAGTCTTTTCAGAAGAGGCAACAGGCACGCAGAAGCCCAACTACGAGTACACAGGAGCAGCCACGAGGTTACGAATCGACCGGATAAAACACAGGAGCAGCCACGATGATAAAAGCAGCAAGCGAGCAAGAGCAAGAGAGCGAATGGACGGTTTGGGGCCTGCAATTATAGTGCAAAAATCTTCCGTTTCCCGCCCAACTATAATGTCCATTCTTTTGTTTAGGGTTTGGCGCCCAAATGTCTTGTATGGGTGATCTCCGTCCTTAATGGGTTTCGGGGCTACTCATGAATGTTTGAGTACCTGTTAATATTTCTCCCATTGTTAAATCGGTCGGTGTTCTCCCTGGAGGGGTTTGGGGCTTCCAAGTGTCCTGTATAACTACCTGCTAACGGCTCTCTCATCGTAGAGTCGTTGGGAGTTTACATATTAATGTCCTTTGGATGGGCCCTTAAGTACTCGGTACAATGGCTTTCCTTTGTACCTGGGAGACCGATTCCAGTATCTATGTTTATACTGCAAACCCATAATGTCTCGTGTATTATCTTCACTGTGCTGAATCGTTATCGATCTTGCAAAAATGTTTAATGGAACGCCATCTTGTCTGCCTGTTGAAAAGTCTAGAATGTTCTGTCACGAGGTGCGGCGGCCATTTTACAGGCTGCTTGTGTCCAATTTAAACCTGCCAGCATTCTGCTGAAATAAAAGCTGTTTGAACGAAACTTTGTGCTTTCTCCTTATTAATCAAATCGCGATATATTGCGAATTCTACAACGGTCAGTAAATCCCGACCGCGCCTGTAGGTCGATCAGCCAAGTTTCCTCGCCAGGAAGTTTTCTTCTTTAAAACTTCTAACAAAACATATTGCATCGACGATAACGGGACTGTGTCTAAGGAGGTTGGAACGTGAAAACACATCGTATCAATGATATTGACAACGGTGCTCCAAGAGTACCTGTTAAACCCACCAACACAGGTCTTCATCACAGCAGACGGTCCAGCCTACTAGCCGAAGCAGCAGAAGCAAGTAAACAAGTGGGACCAGGAGATCTCCTGACCGACACATGGGTGCTGCGGTGAAAAACATCCGATCAGCTATTCGGAATTTCTCCGAGTTATCACGAGTGGTGAGCATGAGTCTCGAGATCCTACGAAGCTAGTTTAGGATAGATATTGATAGGGGAGGGTTTAAAGATTAAGGATATTTGTAATGTGTGCCCCTATTTACGTTGTGCCGTTCGTTCCTCGTTTCCCTAAGATCGACTATATAACTGTTTGTAAGATTGTACTGTCATTAATCTGTGCTTATGACATGTATTTCATAATTTTAAGTATCATGCAATAAAGATTTTCCATTTCGTACCATTCAAACCAAGTCTACATGAGTTTTATCTCCATTACTGCTCTCGCATCTAAGTCCAGTGTCTAGAACCGTAAGGGAGAGTGATTCGAACCACTCACAGGTGTGTCTAGTGTTCCCAGACTGGCTGGAGACCAGAACAGGCAACCAGGCCTAGACCCGCACTGACATACAGGCTGCACAGAGCCGCGTGAATCTCACAGGCTACGAGACACGCAGGGTCAGGGAATCCCTTACAACTGTCCCATCAAGCACTCCCAGGGCAGGTACAACACGGGTTAGATACAGAGTAACGCTCCCTCTACAGTGTCCCATCAAACACTCCCAGGTCAGGTACAGCATGGGTTAGATATAGAGTAAATCTCCCTCTACGCTGTCCCATCAAATACTCCCAGTGCAGGTACAACACAGGTTAGATACAGAGTAAAGCTCCCTCTACACTGTCCCATCAAACACTCCCAGGGCAGGTACAGCACGGGTTAGATACAGAGTAAAGCTCCCTCTGCACTGTCCCATCAAACACTCCCAGGGCAGGTACAGCATGGGTTAGATACAGAGTAAAGCTCCCTCTACACTGTCCCCATCAAACAGTCCCAGGGCAGGTACAGCACGGGTTCGTTACAGAGTAAAGCTCCCTCTACACTGTCCCATCAAACACTCCCAGGGCAGGTACAGCACGGGTTAGATACAGAGTAAAGCTCCCTCTAAACTGTCCCATCAAACACTCCCAGGGCAGGGACAGCACGTGTTAGATAGTGAGTAAAGCTCCCTCTGCACTGTCCCATCAAACACTCCCAGGGCATGTACAGCACGGGTTAGATACAGAGTAAAGCTCCCTCTACACCGTCCCATCAAACATTCCCAGGGCAGGTACAGCACGGGTGAGATACAGTGTAAATCTCCCTCTACACTGTCCCATCAAACACTCCCAGGGCAGGTACAGCAAGGGTGGGAAACAGAGTAAAGCTCCCTCTACACTGTCCCATCAAACACTCCCAGGGTAGGTATACCACGTGTTAGATAGTGAGTAAAGCTCCCTCTGCACTGTCCCATCAAACACTCCCAGGGCAGGTACAGCACGGGTTAGTTACAGAGTAAAGCTCCCTCTGCACTGCCCCATCAAACACTCCCAGGGCAGGTTACAGCACGGGTTAGATACAGAGTAAAGCTTCCTCTACACTGTCCCATCAAACACTCCCCAGGGCTGGTACAGCATGGGTTAGATACAGAGTAAAGCTCCCTCGACACTGTCCCATCAAACACTCCAAGGGCAGGTACAGCACGGGTTTGATACAGACTAAAGCTCCCTCTACACTGTCCCCATCAAACAGTCCCAGGGCAGGTACTGCACGGGTTAGATACAGAGTAGAGCTCCCTCTACACTGTCCCATCAAACACTCCCAGGGCAGGTACAGTACGGGTGAGATACAGTTAAACTCGCTCTACAATGCCCCATCAAACACTCCCAGGGCAGGTACAGCAAGGGTGGGATACAGAGTAAAGCTCCCTCTGCACTGTCCCATCAAACACTCCCAGGGTAGGTATAGCACATGTTAGATAGTGAGTAAAGCTCCCTCGGCACTGTCCCATCAAACACTCCCAGGGCAGGTACAGCACGGGTTAGTTACAGAGTAAAGCTCCCTCTACACTGTCCCATCAAACACTCCCAGGGCAGGTACAGCACTGGTTAGATACAGAGTAAAGCTCCCTCTATACTGTCCCATCAAACACTCCCCAGGGCAGGTACAACATGGGTTAGATACAGAGTAAAGCTCCCTCTACACTGTCCCATCAAACACTCCCAGGGCAGATACAGCACGGGTTAGATAAAGAGTAAAGCTCCCTCTAAACTGTCCCATCAAACACTCCCAGGGCAGGGACAGCACGGGTTAGATACAGAGTAAAGCTCCCTCTGCACTGTCCCATCAAACACTCCCAGGGCTGGTACAGCATGGGTTAGATACAGAGTAAAGCTCCCTCGACACTGTCCCATCAAACACTCCAAGGGCAGGTACAGCACGGGTTTGATACAGACTAAAGCTCCCTCTACACTGTCCCATCAAACACTCCCAGGGCAGGTACAGTACGGGTGAGATACAGAGTTAAACTCGCTCTACAATGCCCCATCAAACACTCCCAGGGCAGGTACAGCAAGGGTGCAATACAGAGTAAAGCTCCCTCTGCACTGTCCCATCAAACACTCCCAGGGTAGGTATAGCACATGTTAGATAGTGAGTAAAGCTCCCTCTGCACTGTCCCATCAAACACTCCCAGGGCAGGTACAGCACGGGTTAGTTACAGAGTAAAGCTCCCTCTGCACTGTCCCATCAAACACTCCCAGGGCAGGTACAGCACGGGTTAGATACAGAGTAAAGCTCCCTCTACACTGTCCCATCAAACACTCCCAGGGCAGGTACAGCACGGGTTAGATACAGAGTAAAGCTCCATCTACACTGTCCCATCAAACACTCCCAGGGCAGGTACAGCACGGGTTAGATACAGAGTAAAGCTCCCTCTACACTGTCCCATCAAACACTCCCAGGGCAGGTACAGCATGGGTTAGATACAGAGTAAAGCTCCCTCTACACTGTCCCATCAAACACTCCCAGGACAGGTACAGCACGGGTTAGTTACAGAGTAAAACTCCCTCTACACTGTCCCATCAAACACTCCCCAGGGCAGGTGCAACATGGGTTAGATACAGAGTAAAGCTCCCTCTGCACTGTCCCATCAAACACTCCCAGGGCAGGTACAGCACGGGTTAGATACAGAGTAAAGCTCCCTCTACACTGTCCCATCAAACACTCCCAGGGCAGGTACAGCACGGGTTCGATACAGAGTAAAGCTCCCTCGACATTGTCCCATCAAACACTCCCAGGGCAGGTACAGCACGGGTTAGATACAGAGTAAAGCTCCCTCTACACTGTCCCATCAAGCACTCCCAGGGCAGGTACAACAAGGGTTAGATACAGAGTAAAGCTCCCTCTACACTGTCCCATCAAACACTCCCAGGGCAGGTACAGCACGGGTTAGATACAGAGTAAAGCTCCCTCTACACTGTCCCATCAAACACTCCCAGGGCAGTGACAGCACGTGTTAGTTAGTGAGTAAAGCTCCCTCTGCACTGTCCCATCAAACACTCCCAGGGCAGGTACAGCACGGGTTAGATACAGAGTAAAGCTCCCTCTACACTGTCCCATCAAACACTCCCAGGGCAGGTACAGCACGGGTGAGATACAGTGTAAAGCTCCCTCTGCACTGTCCCATCAAACACTCCCAGGGCAGGTACAGCAAGGGTGGGAAACAGAGTAAAGCTCCCTCTACACTGTCCCATCAAACACTCCCAGGGTAGGTATACCACGTGTTAGATAGTGAGTAAAGCTCCCTCTGCACTGTCCCATCAAACACTCCCAGGGCAGGTACAGCACGGGTTTGTAGAATTCGCAATATATCGCGATTTGATTAATAAGGAGAAAACACAGAGTTTCGTTCAAACAGCTTTTATTCCAGCAGAATGCTGCCAGGTTTCTCAAAGTAGACACAAGCAGCCTGTAAAATGGCCGCCGCACCTCGTGACAGAACATTCTAGACTTTTCGACAGGCAGACAAGATGGCGTTCCAATAAACATTTGTGCAAGATCGATTAAGATTCAGCACAGTGAAGATAATACACGAGACATCATGGGTTTGCAGTATACACATAAATACTGAAATCGGTCTCCCAGGTACGAATGAAAGCTATTGTACCGAGTAATCAAGGGCCCGTCCAAAAGACATTAATATGTAAAATCCCAACGACTCTACGATGAGAGAGCCGTTAGCAGGTAGTTATACAGGACACTTGGAAGCCCCAAACCCCTCCAGGGAGAACACCGACCGATTTAACAATGGGAGAAATATTAACAGGTACTCAGACAGTTACGAGTAGCCCCGAAACCCATTAAGAACGGAGATCACCCATACAAGACATTTGAGCGCCAGACCCTAACAAAAGAGAGGACATTAAGGTTGGGCGGGAAACGGAAGATTTTGTACTATAATTACAAGCTCCAACCGTCCATCTTTGCTCTTATTCTCTTATCCGATCGACTCGTAACCTCGTGGCTGCTCCTGTGTTTTGACTCGTAGTCGGGTTCCTGCTTGCCTGGTGCCTCTTTGAAAAAC
>JASTWF010002343.1:10000-27500 GCA_030390025.1 Squalus acanthias
AACAGGTACCACTATAACCAGCATAAACCGTGACCTTTAAACACAAAGCAAGATCCTGCGTTTTTGAGTGAGAGATGTTAATCTTGGTGCTTGTACGTGAATTTCAGATGCAAGAACCGATCGAGGGAATTAAACTCTGCACTCTGATCAGTAAACTGGACCCAGGGTCCCTCTGGCCAAGTGGCCTCAATGATAACCGGGACTGTGCAGCTAGTTACAATACTGGAGTCGAAAATTCAAGAACTTGCTTTTGTAGATCACCTTTCACAGCCAGTGACGCTGTGAGATTTTTGTTTGACAAGGGTATTAAGGGTTATCATGATCTAATTGGAGGGCGGAACTGGCTCGAGGGGCTGAGTGGCCTCCTCCTGTTCCCAAGAGGCAACAGGTGGGAAACGACAGGCCCAGTGGGTGGCGCTGGCGAGCATGCCCACCCCCCGGCTCAATGTCACTACTGGCTGGTTCTGGCCATCACTGCACCCGATACAGGGACTGGTGATCAACGGGCCGCTCGGCCCGTCCAATCCCTGTTCAGCGAGCCGCTCGGCCCGTCCAATCCCTGTTCAACGGGCCGCTCGGCCCGTCCAATCCCTGTTCAACGGGCCGCTCGGCCCGTCCAATCCCTGTTCAACGGACCGCTCGGCCCGTCCAATCCCTGTTCAGCGAGCCGCTCGGCCCGTCCAATCCCTGTTCAACGGGCCACTCGGCCCGTCCAATCCCTGTTCAACGGGCCACTCGGCCCGTCCAATCCCTGTTCAACGGGCCACTCGGCCCGTCCAATCCCTGTTCAACGGGCCACTCGGCCCGTCCAATCCCTGTTCAACGGGCCACTCGGCCCGTCCAATCCCTGTTCAACGGGCCACTCGGCAAATCCAATCCCTGTTCAACGGGCCACACGGCCCGTCCAATCCCTGTTCAACAGACCGCTCGGCCCGTCCAATCCCTGTCCAACGGGCCCCTCGGCCCGTCCAATCCCTGTTCAACGGGCCGCTCGGCCCGTCCAATCCCTGTTCAACGGGCCGCTCGGCCCGTCCAATCCCTGTTCAACAGACCGCTCGGCCCGTCCAATCCGTGCTGGGGTTTCTCCTCCACATGAGCCATATCCTGATCGTACGTGCCGCCCAGTTCCCAAACTTTATCCCCTTTTCTTCACCCACTTCTCTAACCTGTTCTCAAGTGTTGACCTGATCTCTGAATCAATCACTAACACAGCCTTGTAACCCTCTGTGTAAAACCATTTCACCTGCTCTCTGCCCTGAATCACTGGTGTTTACTCTTGTATCTCTGTCCCCTCGCTCTGGATCCCTGAATCACTGGAAACAGTCTGGTTCGATCCACACTGTCCCCTCGCTCTGGATCCCTGAATCACTGGAAACAGTCTGGTTCGATCGACACTGTCCCCTCGCTCTGGATCCCTGAATCACTGGAAACAGTCTGGTTCTGTCGACACTGTCCCCTCGCTCTCGATCCCTGAATCACTGGAAACAGTCTGGTTCTGTCGACACTGTCCCCTCGCTCTGGATCCCTGAATCACTGGAAACAGTCTGGTTCGATCGACACTGTCCCCTCGCTCTCGATCCCTGAATCACTGGAAACAGTCTGGTTCGATCCACACTGTCCCTTCGCTCTCGATCCCTGAATCACTGGAAACAGTCTGGTTCGATCCACACTGTCCCCTCGCTCTGGATCCCTGAATCACTGGAAACAGTCTGGTTCGATCCACACTGTCCCCTCGCTCTGGATCCCTGAATCACTGGAAACAGTCTGGTTCGATCCACACTGTCCCCTCGCTCTGGATCCCTGAATCACTGGAAACAGTCTGGTTCGATCCACACTGTCCCATCGCTCTGGATCCCTGAATCACTGGAAACAGTCTGGTTCGATCCACACTGTCCCCTCGCTCTGGATCCCTGAATCACTGGAAACAGTCTGGTTCGATCCACACTGTCCCCTCGCTCTGGATCCCTGAATCACTGGAAACAGTCTGGTTCGATCCACACTGTCCCCTCGCTCTGGATCCCTGAATCACTGGAAACAGTCTGGTTCTGTCCAGACTGTCCCCTCGCTCTCGATCCCTGGAAACAGTCTGGTTCTGTCGACACTGTCCCCTCGCTCTCGATCCCTGAATCACTGGAAACAGTCTGGTTCTGTCCACACTGTCCCCTCGCTCTAGATCCCTGAATCACTGCAAACAGTCTGGTTCGATCCACACTGTCCCCTCGCTCTGGATCCCTGAATCACTGGAAACAGTCTGGTTCTGTCGACACTGTCCCCTCGCTCTGGATCCCTGAATCACTGGAAACAGTCTGGTTCGATCCACACTGTCCCCTCGCTCTCGATCCCTGAATCACTGGAAACAGTCTGGTTCTGTCGACACTGTCCCCTCGCTCTGGATCCCTGAATCACTGGAAACAGTCTGGTTCGATCCACACTGTCCCCTCGCTCTCGATCCCTGAATCACTGGAAACAGTCTGGTTCGATCCACACTGTCCCCTCGCTCTCGATCCCTGAATCACTGGAAACAGTCTGGTTCGATCCACACTGTCCCCTCGCTCTGGATCCCTGAATCACTGGAAACAGTCTGGTTCTGTCCACACTGTCCCCTCGCTCTGGATCCCTGAATCACTGGAAACAGTCTGGTTCGGTCCACACTGTCCCCTCGCACTCGATCCCTGAATCACTGGAAACAGTCTGGTTCTGTCCACACTGTCCCCTCGCTCTCGATCCCTGAATCACTGGAAACAGTCTGGTTCGATCCACACTGTCCCCTCGCTCTGGATCCCTGAATCACTGGAAACAGTCTGGTTCGATCCACACTGTCCCCTCGCTCTCGATCCCTGAATCACTGGAAACAGTCTGGTACGATCCACACTGTCCCCTCGCTCTGGATCCCTGAATCACTGGAAACAGTCTGGTTCTGTCGACACTGTCCCCTCGCTCTGGATCTCTGAATCACTGGAAACAGTCTGGTTCTGTCCACACTGTCCCCTCGCTCTGGATCCCTGAATCACTGGAAACAGTCTGGTTCGATCCACACTGTCCCCTCGCTCTCGATCCCTGAATCACTGGAAACAGTCTGGTTCGATCCACACTGTCCCCTCGCTCTCGATCCCTGAATCACTGGAAACAGTCTGGTTCTGTCCACACTGTCCCCTCGCTCTCGATCCCTGAATCACTGGAAACAGTCTGGTTCGATCCACACTGTCCCCTCGCTCTGGATCCCTGAATCACTGGAAACAGTCTGGTTCGATCCACACTGTCCCCTCGCTCTCGATCCCTGAATCACTGGAAACAGTCTGGTTCGATCGACACTGTCCCCTCGCTCTCGATCCCTGAATCACTGGAAACAGTCTGGTTCGATCCACACTGTCCCCTCGCTCTCGATTTCTGAATCACTGGAAACAGTCTGGTTCGATCGACACTGTCCCCTCGCTCTGGATCCCTGAATCACTGGAAACAGTCTGGTTCGATCCACACTGTCCCATCGCTCTCGATCCCTGAATCACTGGAAACAGTCTGGTTCGATCCACACTGTCCCCTCGCTCTCGATCCCTGAATCACTGGAAACAGTCTGGTTCTGTCCACACTGTCCCCTCGCTCTCGATCCCTGAATCACTGGAAACAGTCTGGTTCGATCCACACTGTCCCCTCGCTCTCGATCCTGAATCACTGGAAACAGTCTGGTTCGATCCACACTGTCCCCTCGCTCTGGATCCCTGAATCACTGGAAACAGTCTGGTTCTGTCGACACTGTCCCCTCGCTCTGGATCCCTGAATCACTGGAAACAGTCTGGTTCTGTCGACACTGTCCCCTCGCTCTGGATCCCTGAATCACTGGAAACAGTCTGGTTCGATCCACACTGTCCCCTCGCTCTCGATCCCTGAATCACTGGAAACAGTCTGGTTCGATCCACACTGTCCCCTCGCTCTCGATCCCTGAATCACTGGAAACAGTCTGGTTCGATCCACACTGTCCCCTCGCTCTGGATCCCTGAATCACTGGAAACAGTCTGGTTCTGTCCACACTGTCCCCTCGCTCTGGATCCCTGAATCACTGGAAACAGTCTGGTTCGGTCCACACTGTCCCCTCGCTCTCGATCCCTGAATCACTGGAAACAGTCTGGTTCTGTCCACACTGTCCCCTCGCTCTCGATCCCTGAATCACTGGAAACAGTCTGGTTCGATCCACACTGTCCCCTCGCTCTGGATCCCTGAATCACTGGAAACAGTCTGGTTCGATCCACACTGTCCCCTCGCTCTCGATCCCTGAATCACTGGAAACAGTCTGGTACGATCCACACTGTCCCCTCGCTCTGGATCCCTGAATCACTGGAAACAGTCTGGTTCTGTCGACACTGTCCCCTCGCTCTGGATCTCTGAATCACTGGAAACAGTCTGGTTCTGTCCACACTGTCCCCTCGCTCTGGATCCCTGAATCACTGGAAACAGTCTGGTTCGATCCACACTGTCCCCTCGCTCTCGATCCCTGAATCACTGGAAACAGTCTGGTTCGATCCACACTGTCCCCTCGCTCTCGATCCCTGAATCACTGGAAACAGTCTGGTTCTGTCCACACTGTCCCCTCGCTCTCGATCCCTGAATCACTGGAAACAGTCTGGTTCGATCCACACTGTCCCCTCGCTCTGGATCCCTGAATCACTGGAAACAGTCTGGTTCGATCCACACTGTCCCCTCGCTCTCGATCCCTGAATCACTGGAAACAGTCTGGTTCGATCGACACTGTCCCCTCGCTCTCGATCCCTGAATCACTGGAAACAGTCTGGTTCGATCCACACTGTCCCCTCGCTCTCGATTTCTGAATCACTGGAAACAGTCTGGTTCGATCGACACTGTCCCCTCGCTCTGGATCCCTGAATCACTGGAAACAGTCTGGTTCGATCCACACTGTCCCATCGCTCTCGATCCCTGAATCACTGGAAACAGTCTGGTTCGATCCACACTGTCCCCTCGCTCTCGATCCCTGAATCACTGGAAACAGTCTGGTTCTGTCCACACTGTCCCCTCGCTCTCGATCCCTGAATCACTGGAAACAGTCTGGTTCGATCCACACTGTCCCCTCGCTCTCGATCCTGAATCACTGGAAACAGTCTGGTTCGATCCACACTGTCCCCTCGCTCTGGATCCCTGAATCACTGGAAACAGTCTGGTTCTGTCGACACTGTCCCCTCGCTCTGGATCCCTGAATCACTGGAAACAGTCTGGTTCTGTCGACACTGTCCCCTCGCTCTGGATCCCTGAATCACTGGAAACAGTCTGGTTCGATCCACACTGTCCCCTCGCTCTGGATCCCTGAATCACTGGAAACAGTCTGGTTCGATCCACACTGTCCCCTCGCTCTCGATCCCTGAATCACTGGAAACAGTCTGGTTCGATCCACACTGTCCCCTCGCTCTGGATCCCTGAATCACTGGAAACAGTCTGGTTCGATCCACACTGTCCCCTCGCTCTGGATCCCTGAATCACTGGAAACAGTCTGGTTCGATCCGACACTGTCCCCTCGCTCTCGATCCCTGAATCACTGGAAACAGTCTGGTTCGATCCACACTGTCCCCTCGCTCTCGATCCCTGAATCACTGGAAACAGTCTGGTTCGATCGACACTGTCCCCTCGCTCTCGATCCCTGAATCACTGGAAACAGTCTGGTTCGATCCACACTGTCCCCTCGCTCTGGATCCCTGAATCACTGGAAACAGTCTGGTTCTGTCGACACTGTCCCCTCGCTCTGGATCCTGAATCACTGGAAACAGTCTGGTTCTGTCGACACTGTCCCCTCGCTCTGGATCCCTGAATCACTGGAAACAGTCTGGTTCGATCCACACTGTCCCCTCGCTCTGGATCCCTGAATCACTGGAAACAGTCTGGTTCGATCCACACTGTCCCCTCGCTCTGGATCCCTGAATCACTGGAAACAGTCTGGTTCTGTCCACACTGTCCCCTCGCTCTGGATCCCTGAATCACTGGAAACACTCTGGTTCAATCCACACTGTCCCCTCGCTCTCGATCCCTGAATCACTGGAAACAGTCTGGTTCTGTCCACACTGTCCCCTCGCTCTGGATCCCTGAATCACTGGAAACAGTCTGGTTCGATCCACACTGTCCCTCGCTCTGGATCCCTGAATCACTGAAACAGTCTGGTTCTGTCCACACTGTCCCCTCGCTCTCGATCCCTGAATCACTGGAAACAGTCTGGTTCGATCCACACTGTCCCCTCGCTCTCGATCCTGAATCACTGGAACAGTCTGGTTCTGTCGACACTGTCCCCTCGCTCTGGATCCCTGAATCACTGGAAACACTCTGGTTCAATCCACAGTGTCCCCTCGCTCTCGATCCCTGAATCACTGGAAACAGTCTGGTTCTGTCCACACTGTCCCCTCGCTCTCGATCCCTGAATCACTGGAAACAGTCTGGTTCGATCCACACTGTCCCCTCGCTCTCGATCCCTGAATCACTGGAAACAGTCTGGTTCGATCCACACTGTCCCCTCGCTCTCGATCCCTGAATCACTGGAAACAGTCTGGTTCGATCCACACTGTCCCCTCGCTCTCGATCCCTGAATCACTGGAAACAGTCTGGTTCTGTCGACACTGTCCCCTCGCTCTGGATCCCTGAATCACTGGAAACAGTCTGGTTCGATCCACACTGTCCCCTCGCTCTCGATCCCTGAATCATTGGAAACAGTCTGGTTCTGTCCACACTGTCCCATCGCTCTGGATCCCTGAATCACTGGAAACAGTCTGGTTCTGTCGACACTGTCCCCTCGCTCTGGATCCCTGAATCACTGGAAACAGTCTGGTTCGATCCACACTGTCCCCTCGCTCTCGATCCCTGAATCACTGGAAACAGTCTGGTTCGATCCACACTGTCCCCTCGCTCTCGATCCCTGAATCACTGGAAACAGTCTGGTTCGATCCACACTGTCCCCTCGCTCTGGATCCCTGAATCACTGGAAACAGTCTGGTTCTGTCGACACTGTCCCCTCGCTCTGGATCCCTGAATCACTGGAAACAGTCTGGTTCTGTCGACACTGTCCCCTCGCTCTGGATCCCTGAATCACTGGAAACAGTCTGGTTCGATCCACACTGTCCCCTCGCTCTCGATCCCTGAATCACTGGAAACAGTCTGGTTCGATCCACACTGTCCCCTCGCTCTCGATCCCTGAATCACTGGAAACAGTCTGGTTCGATCCACACTGTCCCCTCGCTCTCGATCCCTGAATCACTGGAAACAGTCTGGTTCGATCCACACTGTCCCCTCGCTCTGGATCCCTGAATCACTGGAAACAGTCTGGTTCGATCCACACTGTCCCCTCGCTCTGGATCACTGAATCACTGGAAACAGTCTGGTTCTGTCGACACTGTCCCCTCGCTCTGGATCCCTGAATCACTGGAAACAGTCTGGTTCTGTCCACACTGTCCCCTCGCTCTCGATCCCTGAATCACTGGAAACAGTCTGGTTCGATCCACACTGTCCCCTCGCTCTCGATCCCTGAATCACTGGAAACAGTCTGGTTCGATCCACACTGTCCCCTCGCTCTCGATCCCTGAATCACTGGAAACAGTCTGGTTCGATCCACACTGTCCCCTCGCTCTCGATCCTGAATCACTGGAAACAGTCTGGTTCGATCCACACTGTCCCCTCGCTCTCGATCCCTGAATCACTGGAAACAGTCTGGTTCGATCCACACTGTCCCCTCGCTCTGGATCCCTGAATCACTGGAAACAGTCTGGTTCGATCGACACTGTCCCCTCGCTCTCGATCCCTGAATCACTGGAAACAGTCTGGTTCGATCCACACTGTCCCCTCGCTCTCGATCCCTGAATCACTGGAAACAGTCTGGTTCGATCGACACTGTCCCCTCGCTCTGGATCCCTGAATCACTGGAAACAGTCTGGTTCGATCCACACTGTCCCCTCGCTCTGGATCCCTGAATCACTGGAAACAGTCTGGTTCTGTCGACACTGTCCCCTCGCTCTGGATCCCTGAATCACTGGAAACAGTCTGGTTCTGTCGACACTGTCCCTCGCTCTGGATCCCTGAATCACTGGAAACAGTCTGGTTCGATCCACACTGTCCCCTCGCTCTGGATCCCTGAATCACTGGAAACAGTCTGGTTCGATCCACACTGTCCCCTCGCTCTGGATCCCTGAATCACTGGAAACAGTCTGGTTCGATCCACACTGTCCCCTCGCTCTGGATCCCTGAATCACTGGAAACACTCTGGTTCAATCCACACTGTCCCCTCGCTCTCGATCCCTGAATCACTGGAAACAGTCTGGTTCTGTCCACACTGTCCCTCGCTCTCGATCCCTGAATCACTGGAACAGTCTGGTTCGATCCACACTGTCCCCTCGCTCTGGATCCCTGAATCACTGGAAACAGTCTGGTTCGATCCACACTGTCCCCTCGCTCTCGATCCCTGAATCACTGGAAACAGTCTGGTTCTGTCGACACTGTCCCCTCGCTCTGGATCCCTGAATCACTGGAAACAGTCTGGTTCGATCCACACTGTCCCCTCGCTCTCGATCCCTGAATCATTGGAAACAGTCTGGTTCTGTCCACACTGTCCCATCGCTCTGGATCCCTGAATCACTGGAAACAGTCTGGTTCTGTCGACACTGTCCCCTCGCTCTGGATCCCTGAATCACTGGAAACAGTCTGGTTCGATCCACACTGTCCCCTCGCTCTCGATCCCTGAATCACTGGAAACAGTCTGGTTCGATCCACACTGTCCCCTCGCTCTCGATCCCTGAATCACTGGAAACAGTCTGGTTCGATCCACACTGTCCCCTCGCTCTGGATCCCTGAATCACTGGAAACAGTCTGGTTCTGTCGACACTGTCCCCTCGCTCTGGATCCCTGAATCACTGGAAACAGTCTGGTTCTGTCGACACTGTCCCCTCGCTCTGGATCCCTGAATCACTGGAAACAGTCTGGTTCGATCCACACTGTCCCCTCGCTCTCGATCCCTGAATCACTGGAAACAGTCTGGTTCTATCCACACTGTCCCCTCGCTCTCAATCCCTGAATCACTGGAAACAGTCTGGTTCGATCCACACTGTCCCCTCGCTCTGGATCCCTGAATCACTGGAAACAGTCTGGTTCGATCCACACTGTCCCCTCGCTCTCGATCCCTGAATCACTGGAAACAGTCTGGTTCGATCCACACTGTCCCCTCGCTCTGGATCACTGAATCACTGGAAACAGTCTGGTTCTGTCGACACTGTCCCCTCGCTCTGGATCCCTGAATCACTGGAAACAGTCTGGTTCTGTCCACACTGTCCCCTCGCTCTCGATCCCTGAATCACTGGAAACAGTCTGGTTCGATCCACACTGTCCCCTCGCTCTCAATCCCTGAATCACTGGAAACAGTCTGGTTCGATCCACACTGTCCCCTCGCTCTCGATCCCTGAATCACTGGAAACAGTCTGGTTCTGTCCACACTGTCCCCTCGCTCTCGATCCCTGAATCACTGGAAACAGTCTGGTTCGATCCACACTGTCCCCTCGCTCTGGATCCCTGAATCACTGGAAACAGTCTGGTTCGATCCACACTGTCCCCTCGCTCTCGATCCCTGAATCACTGGAAACAGTCTGGTTCGATCGACACTGTCCCCTCGCTCTGGATCCCTGAATCACTGGAAACAGTCTGGTTCGATCCACACTGTCCCCTCGCTCTCGATCCCTGAATCACTGGAAACAGTCTGGTTCGATCCACACTGTCCCCTCGCTCTGGATCCCTGAATCACTGGAAACAGTCTGGTTCTGTCGACACTGTCCCCTCGCTCTGGATCCCTGAATCACTGGAAACAGTCTGGTTCTGTCGACACTGTCCCCTCGCTCTGGATCCCTGAATCACTGGAAACAGTCTGGTTCGATCCACACTGTCCCCTCGCTCTCGATCCCTGAATCACTGGAAACAGTCTGGTTCGATCCACACTGTCCCCTCGCTCTCGATCCCTGAATCACTGGAAACAGTCTGGTTCGATCCACACTGCCCCCTCGCTCTGGATCCCTGAATCACTGGAAACAGTCTGGTTCTGTCCACACTGTCCCCTCGCTCTGGATCCCTGAATCACTGGAAACAGTCTGGTTCTGTCCACACTGTCCCCTCGCTCTCGATCCCTGAATCACTGGAAACAGTCTGGTTCGATCCACACTGTCCCCTCGCTCTGGATCCCTGAATCACTGGAAACAGTCTGGTTCGATCCACACTGTCCCCTCGCTCTCGATCCCTGAATCACTGGAAACAGTCTGGTTCGATCCACACTGTCCCCTCGCTCTGGATCCCTGAATCACTGGAAACAGTCTGGTTCTGTCGACACTGTCCCCTCGCTCTCGATCCCTGAATCACTGGAAACAGTCTGGTTCGATCCACACTGTCCCCTCGCTCTCGATCCCTGAATCACTGGAAACAGTCTGGTTCGATCGACACTGTCCCCTCGCTCTCGATCCCTGAATCACTGGAAACAGTCTGGTTCGATCCACACTGTCCCCTCGCTCTCGATCCCTGAATCACTGGAAACAGTCTGGTTCGATCCTGTCCCAGCCCGTCAGACATTTTAAACGCCTCAAATTCGTCAAGTTCATGTATTCATGAGGAGGCGAGCGAGAGACTTCAGGGAGACATCGACAGGCTGGTGAAATGGGCGGACACGTGGCAGATGAAATTTAACGCAGAAAAGTGAGAAGTGATACATTTTGGTAGAAAGAACGAGGAGAGACAATATAAACTATAGGGTACAATCCTAAAGGGGGTGCATGAACAGAGAGACCTGGGGGTATATGTGCACAAATCGTTGAAGGTGGCAGGGCAGGTTGAGAAACAGTTAAAAAGTCTTACGGGATCCTGGGCTTCATGAATAGAGGCATAGAGTACAAAAGCAAGGAAGTTATGATGAACCTTTATAAAATGCTGGTTCGGCCTCAACTGGAGTATTGTGTCCAATTCTGGGCACCGCACTTTGATAAAGGATGTGAAGGCCTTAGAGAGGGTGCAGAAAAGATTTATGAGAATGATTCCAGGGATGAGGAACTTCAGTTACGTGGATAGACTGGAAAATCAGAAATTTACAGCACAGGAGGCCATTCAGCCCATCTTGTCTATGCCGGCCAACAGAGCTATCCAGCCTAATCCCACTTTCCAGCTCTTGGTCTGTAGCCCTGTAGGTTACGGCACTTCAAGTGCATATCCAATTACTTTTTAAATGTGATGAGGGTTTCTGCCTCGACCACCCTTTCAGGCAGTGAGTTCCAGACACCCACCACCCTCTGGGTGAAGCTGGGGTTGTCCTGCTCAGAGCAGAGAAGAGTAAGAGGAGATTTGATAGAGGTGTTCAAAATCATGAGGGGTCTGGACAGAGTAGAGAGAGAGAAACTGTTCCCATTGGCGGAAGGTTCGAGAACCAGAGGACACCGATTTAAGGTGATTGGCAGAAGAACCAAAGGCGACATGAGGAAAAACATTTTTACGCAGCGAGTGGTTAGGATTTGGAATGCGCTGCCTGAAAGGGTGGTGGAGGCAGATTCAATCGCGGCTTTCAAAAGGGAATTGGATAAGTACCTGAAGGAAAGAAATTTGCAGGGCTACGGGGAAAGACGGGGGGAGTGGGACTAGCTGAAGTCGCTCTTGCAAAGAGCCGGCACGGGCTCGACGGGCCGAATGGCCTCCTTCCGTGCTGTAACCATTCGATGATTCTATAATTCTAAGCTACAAATGTGTTAAATATAATTTGAATTCTCCCTGGGATTGGGAGCTGGACAGAATCTCGCAGAACACATTCCCAACTCTTCTGTTATTTAAGGCCAGATCTAGGTTGGATGTCAGGAGGTCGTTCTTTTCCCAGAGAATAGTGGGCCTGTGGAACAGGCTGCCATCTCGTGCGGTGGACGCCGATTCACCGAGTTCCTCACCGCCCGGTGCAGCCTTGAAGAGCCGAAACCTCACAGAAGCAGCCGGGGGCGAGCCCCGGGAAGCTGCTCCTCCATAATCCAGACTGCACAGGTCCGGAACCTCATTGCGCCCCACACACACACGCACAAAAACTCACAATATATAGAGTTGAAAACATTTTAATGTTCTGTTATAATATAACTTTAGCTTTAAAAGTTGCCGAGTCCCTTGCTGAAGCCTTCTTTTCCCCCCACTACGCCCCGTTACCATAGTTACAACAAAACAGAAGGCTGGATTTTAAAACCTGTGGCGAGATTTAATTCGCCAGGTTTAACATTTAGACCCGAACAATGACAAGCACTAGGACCCGGGAGAAGCCCTCTGGAAATACTCCCCCGGGACGCAAGGGGGAAAGGTGGGATCGCGATCCGGGCCGAGCTCGGGGGGTGGGGGGAGGTAAGGGGGCACAGGAGGGGCCGAGCTCGGAGGGTGGGGGGGAACAGAGGGACGTCAGGTGGACGGGGTCCAGAACTTGACATGCAGCCGGTTTTCGGGGCCGCAGGCTCCAGGCCAACACATTCCCACCACCACTGAACGGAGCAAACAACCGGGGCTAAAACTACAGAGAAAAAGAGGGAATCAAAAATAAACCCCAAAACCAAAGGGGAAAATGTAAATTAAACTCAGTCCCACCACAGCCGACAATTCCCCCCACCCCCCAAAAAATATAAACTTCCTTTTTAAAAAAAAAAGAATATCTGTACAACCTGGAGAAAGACCAAACCAGTTACACACCAGGACCAGAACTGGACCCAGGACAGCGGGAAGGCCCAGAGCCAGAGATTCTTCTCCCCAGAGAGTCGCCAAGTCTATTCCTGGGGGCAGAGGAGAGAGGGGCCGGGGGTGGGGGAAGGGGCTGGGGGGGGGTGAGGGAAGGTGCCAAGGGTAGGGGGGGGGGGGGGCCCGGGGGTGAGGGAAGGAGCCGGAGGCCGTGACCCGGGGGGGGCGGCCGGGGGGGAGGGAAGGAGCCGGGGGCCGTGACCGTTCACTGTATTGCCAATTATTGTCTGCTCACCAGCCCCTTCCACATAACCCCCTCCCCCGAGGAAAGGGACGGAGCAGCTCTGACCATCCAGGGCGGACTGAGCAGATCTCCAACCCCTCACTCTCACGCGCTCACCCGCATGTGCTCACTCACTCACCCTTGCACACCCTCACCCTCTCACACACTCGCTCTCACCCTTGCACACCCTCACCCTCTCACACACTCGCTCTCGCATGCTCGCCCTCTCTCACTCTTCCGTTCGCTAGTTATGAATTTTCTTTAAAAAAAATTCCCCCACTCTCCCCTAAAGAAGGAGCTGCCCCCGGCTGGGCACAGAATCCAGGGACTCTGCCCGTCTGGGAGCTCGTCATCCCCAGCGGCGGGGGGAAGTGGGGGCTCGGGGGGAGACTCGTATTCCAGCCCGACATTCCCTCACACGAGTCTCTGCACAGCTGCAGGAACCCTGGCTTGTTTCACCCTCCGCTGTCCTAGTCCACATCACCAAGGCGAGGTTGCTGCCGACGATTTTCTGGCACCTCATCAAGCACAGACCAAACCCCAGACCCGCTCTCCCTGCTCTGGGGCCGAGTGCCTCACCAGGCCAGAGAATTCACCAGCTGTGCTGGCGAGTGAGGAAGGGCTCAGAGCAGGGCCGGGGGGGGGGGGGGGGGGGGGGGGGGGAGAGAAAGAGCAGGGGTCAGTGAGAGAGAGAGAGAGAGAGAGAGATAAAGCTGTCCTCAGCCCGAGCCTAGACACAGACTCGCAGCCACCACGATCCGGCCCCTGGTCCAGTGTCCAGGGAGTACGGAACATGGGGGGGGGGGGGGAAATGAAGATGTGGGACCGGGAGCGTGGGGCTGGGGGCTACAGTAGAACAGTAAAGGGGGGGGGGGGGGGGGAAAAGAGAGAAAATGTAGATGGGGAAACAACCAATAATAAGTTATTAATAACACCGACAACCCCTCACTTGCAGCCCGCGGGCCCCGAAACCCGTCATTCGCAGAATTCCGTCGAGATGGAGAGGGTATGGGGCTGCGCGGTTGAGGGAGCAGGTTTCACAAGGACAGGCAAACAGCGACACGCTGGAATGTCCAGGACAGGCCAGGAGGCGACCGGCAAAGAAAACAAATATATAAATATGTCACTCGAGAATTCTCTTCTGCACATGTACAAGTGTCCTTAAAACATGGAAACCAGGGATTAGTGCGTCTCGCAAACCGCTCCGCTTTCACACCCAGCTCCTCTGAAGCCTCGGGTTAGAACGCGCTGTCTGGTTCCTCCAAATCCTACAAAATGAATCAGAAAAATAAAATAAATCAAGACAGACAGACTGAACGGTGATCTGAAGATTCAATCGTAGCACGTGGTGCTATTTACTACAAACACCTCTGTCCCTCACCGTTAACCCAACTCCCAGCGCCACACTGTCGAAGGGGCTGTACTGAGGGAGCGCCGCACTGTGGGAGGGGCGGTACTGAGGGAGCGCCGCACTGTGGGAGGGGCGGTACTGAGGGAGCGCCGCACTGTCAGAGGGGCAGCACTGAGGGAGCGCCGCACTGTCGGAGGGGCGGTACCGAGGGAGCGGCGCACTGTCGGAGGGGCAGTACTGAGGGAGCGCCGCACTGTCAGAGGGGCAGTACTGAGGGAGCGCCGCACTGTCGGAGGGGCGGTACTGAGGGAGCGCCGCACTGTGGGAGGGGCGGTACTGAGGGAGCGCCGCACTGTGGGAGGGGCGGTACCGAGGGAGCGCCGCACTGTCAGAGGGGCAGTACTGAGGGAGCGCCGCACTGTCGGAGGGGCGGGTACCGAGGGAGCGCCGCACTGTCAGAGGGGCAGTACTGAGGGAGCGCCGCACTGTCGGAGGGGCAGTACTGAGGGAGCGCCGCACTGTCGGAGAGGCAGTACTGAGGGAGCGCCGCACTGTCGGAGGTGCGGTACTGAGGGAGCGCCACACTGTCAGAGGGGCAGTACTGAGGGAGCGCCGCACTGTCAGAGGGGCAGTACTGAAGGAGCGCCGCACTGACGGAGGGGCGGTACTGAGGGAGCGCCGCACTGTCAGAGGGGCAGTACTGAAGGAGCGCCGCACTGACGGAGGGGCGGTACTGAGGGAGCGCCGCACTGTGGGAGGGGCAGTACTGAGGGAACGCCGCACTGTCGGAGGGGCGGTACTGAGGGAGCGCCGCACTGTCGGAGGGGCGGTACTGAGGGAGCGGCGCACTGTTGGAGGGGCGGTACTGAGAGAGCACCGCACTGTCGGAGGGGCTGTCTTTCAGATGAGATTTTAATCCGAGGCCCCATCTGCCCTCTCAGGTGGACGTAAAAGATCCCAAAGCCACTATTGGAAGAAGAGCAGCGGGGCAGGGGGGGGTTCTCCTCGGTGTCCCGGCCAATATTTATCCCTCAACCAATACCACCAAAAAAATTAACTTAAACAATTGCTCAATTGTCCAATTTGTGGGATCTTGCTATTCGCAAATTGCTGCCGTGTTTCCTACATGACCACAGTGACCACACTTCAAAAGTATTTCATTGTTTGTAAATTGCTTTGGGACGTCCTGAGGTTGTGAAAGGTGCTTTAGAAATGCAAGTCTTTCTTTTATATAAACTTTAAGAAGTTTTTTAGTAAACATTCACCTCATCCGTAGTCTGAGGGACCAGTCGGTTGTAAACTGATTCAATCACGCTCCGTCTGAAAGAATATAAATATAAACAAATTGCTCAGTTACTTCAGCAAGGTTCATGTCTCAATGGTTTCAGAATTAGATTCAATGCACAGGGAATGTAATGTCAGGCGTGGTTCAGTGGGTAGCATTCTCACCTCCAAGTCAGACTTGAGCATAAAATCCAGGCCAACACTCACAGTGCAATACTAAAACAGCGCCGCACTGTCAGAGGGGCTGTACCGAGGGAGCGCCGCACTGTCGGAGGGGTGGTACTGAGGGTGCGCCGCACTGTCGGAGGGGCGGTACTGAGGGTGCGCCGCACTGTCGGAGGGGCGGTACTGAGGGAGCGCCGCACTGTCGGAGGGGCGGTACTGAGGGTGCGCCGCACTGTCGGAGGGGCGGTACTGAGGGAGCGCCGCACTGTCGGAGGGGCGGTGCTGAGGGAGCGCCGCACTGTCGGAGGGGCGGTACTGAGGGAGCGCCGCACTGTCGAGGGGCAGTACCGAGGAAGTGCTGCACTGTCGGAGGGGCGGTACTGAGGGAGCGCCGCACTGTCGGAGGGGCGGTACTGAGGGAGCGCCGCACTGTCGGAGGGGCGGTACTGAGGGAGCGCCGCACTGTCGGAGGGGCGGTACTGAGGGAGCGCCGCACAGTTGGAGGGGCGGTACTGAGGGAGCGCTCAGTCCGGGTGAGGGCGAGTGACTCGGAATATGTGTGGGGGAGGGAGAGGGGCTGCAGGCGGCACTGTCAGCGCTTCCTTACTTGCTGGTGAGCCCTCCACCGGGCGGCAGATTGGGAATGTTCTCAATGAGCAGCGAGTGCATCACATCCAGCATCCCGGGAGGAACCTCCGGACCCGCCTTCGCCACCAGGTCTGCAAGAGAACGAGAGACTTGGAACTTGCCGGAAAACAAATAGAAAATCTGTTTCATTAAAGAGGAAAATGAAGGAAGTCGGGCCGAGGTACCAGGCCCTGCGGTATCCGGCCTCCGGGACCAGGCCCCATGGGATCCGTACTCCGGGTCCAGGCCCCGCGGGATCCGGAATCTGGGACCAGGCCCCGCTGGATCCGGCCTCCGGGACCAGGCCCTGCTGGATCCGGCCTCCGGGACCAGGCCCCGCTGGATCCGGCCTGCGGAACCAGGCCCCGTGGGATCCGGCCTCTGGGACCAGGCCCCGTGGGATCCGGCCTCCGGGACCAGGCCCCGCTGGATCCGGCCTCCGGGACCAGGCCCCGCTGGATCCGGCCTCCGGGACCAGGCCCCGCTGGATCCGGCCTCCGGGACCAGGCCCCGCTGGATCCGGCCTCCGGGACCAGGCCCCGCTGGATCCGGCCTCCGGGACCAGGCCCCGCTGGATCCGGCCTCCGGGACCAGGCCCCGCTGGATCCGGCCTCCGGGACCAGGCCCCGCTGGATCCGGCCTCCGGGACCAGGCCCCGCGGGATCCACAGGGGGCGAGCTCCCGTACCTCCGGCTGGTGGTCAGGAGCGGGTCTCCCCGGGTATTTACGGCGGGGGTTCCCGGGTATTTATCCCTCTCTCTGGCCCAGGGTGCAGAGGCTAGTCAGAGAGCCGTATCCTGGGAGGTCGGAGCGAGGGTCTGGGGGCCACACGGCGGGCTGCCGGAGCTCAGTCTACGGCCTGACTCTCTGGGTCCATGGGATTAAATGAATCGCAGTGCAACGCTGTCCCGAATCCCACTCACGGGGGTCGGAGGTCGATTAGGCCGGTTGCCTTGGGGCAGAGTTCATGGCAATTGACCCAGACTCCACCCAACTCCCTGGTCAACAGCTGGGAGACAAGTTAACCCCAAACCCTTGTGTATGGGAGGTTCAGACAGTCTGCCTCCAGTGGGCCCAGCTCACTCTGGTGCCGTTTTCCT
>JASTWF010002344.1:0-30519 GCA_030390025.1 Squalus acanthias
GGAATCACTGATAGAGAGACTTGGAATCACTGAAACACAGACTGGGAATCACTGAGAGAGAGATTGGGAATCAATGAGAGAGAGACTGGGAATCAATGAGAGAGAGACTGGGAATCAATCAGAAAAAGATTCCAGGAATCACTGAAAGAGAGACTTGGGAATCACTGAGAGAGAGATTGGGAATCACCGAGACACATACTGGGAATCACTGAGAGAGAGATTGGGAAACAATGAGAGAGAGACTGGGAATCACTGAGAAAGAGATTCTGGGAATCACTGAGGACGAGAGACTCGAAATCACAGAGAGAGAGAGAGACTGGGAATCACTGAGAGAATTTGGGAATCACTGAGACACCAACTGGGAATCACTGAGAGAGAGACTTAGAATCACAGAGAAAGAGAGACTTGGAATCACTGAGACACAGCCTGGGAATGACTGAGAGAGAGACTGGGAATCACTGAGAGAAAGACTGGGAATCACAGAGAGACTGGGAATCACTGAGGGAGAGACTGGGAGTCACTCAGACACAGAATGGGAATCACGGAGAGAGAGAGAATGGGAATCACAGAGAAATTGGGAATCACTGAGGAAGAGAGATTGGGAATCACAGAGCGAGAGAGAGACTGGGAATCACTGATACAAAGATTGGGAATCACTGTGAGAGAGACTGGGAATCACTGAGACATAGACTGGGAATCACAGAGACACAGACTGGGAATCACAGAGAGAGACTGGGAAACAATGAGAGAGTGACTGGGAATCACTGAGAAAGGGATTCTGGGAATTACTGAAAGAGAGACTGGGAATCACAGAGAGACTGGGAATCACTGAGAGAGAGACTGGGAATCACTGAGAGAGAGAGACTGCAAGCACTGAGAGAGAGATTGGGAATCACTGAGAGAGACTGGGAATCACTGAGAAAGAGATTGGGAGTCATTGAGAGAGAGTAGGTCTGGGAATCACTGAGAGAGACTGGGAATCACTGAGAGAGAGAGACTGGGAATCACTGAGAGACTGGGAATCATTGAGAGAGACTGGGAATCACTGAGAGAGAGAGACTGGGAATCACTGAGAGAGAGATTGGGAGTCATTGAGAGAGAGTAGGTCTGGGAATCACTGAGAGAGACTGGGAATCATTGAGAGAGAGACTGGGAATCACTGAGAGAGAGAGACTGGGAATCACTGAGAGAGACTGGGAATCACTGAGAGAGAGAGACTGGGAATCACTGAGAGAGACTGTGAATCATTGAGAGAGAGACTGGGAATCACAGAGAGAGAGACTGGGAATCACTGAGAGAGAGAGGTCGGAATCACTGAGACACAGACTGTGAATCACGGAGAGGGAGATTGGGAATCAGAGAGTGAGAAACTGGCAATCATGAGAGAGATTGGGAATCACTGAGGAAGAGAGATTGGGAATCACAGAGAAAGAGGGAATGGGAATCACTGAGACACAAAATGGAAATCACAGAGAGAGAGACTGGGAATCACTGTGACAAAGACTGGAATGACTGAGAGAGACTGGGAATCACAGAGAGAGCATTGAAATCACTGAGAAAGAGACTGGGAATCACTGAGAGACTGGGAATCACTGAGGGAGAGACTGGGAGTCACTCAGACACAGAATGGGAATCACGGAGAGAGAAAGAATGGGAATCACAGAGAAATTGGGAATCACTGAGGAAGAGAAATTGGGAATCACTGAGAGAGAGAGAGAGAGACTTGGCATCACAGAGCGAGAGAGAGACTGGGAATCACTGATACAAAGATTGGGAATCACTGTGAGAGAGACTGGGAATCACTGAGACACAGACTGGGAATCACAGCGAGAGACTGGGAAACAATGAGAGAGTGACTGGGAATCACTGAGAAAGGGATTCTGGGAATTACTGAAGAGAGACTGGGAATCACAGAGAGACTGGGAATCACAGAGAGAGAGACTGGGAATCACTGAGAGAGAGATGAGACTGGGAATCACGGAGACACAGACTGGGAATCACTGAGAGAGAGACTTGGAATCAATGAGAGAGAGACTGGGAACCCCTGAAAAAGAGATTCTGGAAATCACTGAAAGAGAGACTGGGAATCACTGAGAGAGATTGGGAATCACAGAGAGAGATACACTGGGAATCACTGAGAGAGAGACTGGGAATCACTGAGACACAGACTGGGAATCACTGAGAGAGACTGGGAAACAATGAGAGAGTGACTGGGAATCACTGAGAAAGGGATTCTGGGAATTACTGAGAGAGAGAGACTGGGAATCACAGAGAGAGACTGGGAATCATTGAGAGAGAGACTGGGAATCACAGAGAGAGAGACTGGGAATCACTGAGAAAGGGATTCTTGGAATTACTGAAAGAGACTAGGAATGACTGAGAGAGAGAGACTGGAATCACTGAGAGAAATTGGGAATCACTGAAGAAGAGAGACTGGGCATCATTGAGAGAGGGAGAGACTGGGAATCACTGACGCACAGATCGGGAATCACTGAGAGAGGGATTGGGAATCAGTGAGACACAGAATGGAATCACTGAGAGAAATTGGAAAACACTGAGGAAGAGAGACTGGGAATCACTGAGAAAGGGATTCTTGGAATTACTGAAAGAGACTAGGAATGACAGAGAGAGAGACTGGAATCACTGAGAGAAATTGGGAATCACTGAAGAAGAGAGACTGGGCATCATTGAGAGAGGGAGAGACTGGGAATCACTGGTGCACAGATCGGGAATCACTGAGAGAGGGATTGGGAATCACTGAGAGAGAGAGACTGGGAATCACTGATAGAGAGACTTGGAATCACTGAAACACAGACTGGGAATCACTGAGAGAGAGATTGGGAATCAATGAGAGAGAGACTGGGAATCAATGAGAGAGAGACTGGGAATCAATCAGAAAAAGATTCCAGGAATCACTGAAAGAGAGACTTGGGAATCACTGAGAGAGAGATTGGGAATCACCGAGACACATACTGGGAATCACTGAGAGAGAGATTGGGAAACAATGAGAGAGAGACTGGGAATCACTGAGAAAGAGATTCTGGGAATCACTGAGGACGAGAGACTCGAAATCACAGAGAGAGAGAGAGACTGGGAATCACTGAGAGAATTTGGGAATCACTGAGACACCAACTGGGAATCACTGAGAGAGAGACTTAGAATCACAGAGAAAGAGAGACTTGGAATCACTGAGACACAGCCTGGGAATGACTGAGAGAGAGACTGGGAATCACTGAGAGAAAGACTGGGAATCACAGAGAGACTGGGAATCACTGAGGGAGAGACTGGGAGTCACTCAGACACAGAATGGGAATCACGGAGAGAGAGAGAATGGGAATCACAGAGAAATTGGGAATCACTGAGGAAGAGAGATTGGGAATCACAGAGCGAGAGAGAGACTGGGAATCACTGATACAAAGATTGGGAATCACTGTGAGAGAGACTGGGAATCACTGAGACATAGACTGGGAATCACAGAGACACAGACTGGGAATCACAGAGAGAGACTGGGAAACAATGAGAGAGTGACTGGGAATCACTGAGAAAGGGATTCTGGGAATTACTGAAAGAGAGACTGGGAATCACAGAGAGACTGGGAATCACTGAGAGAGAGACTGGGAATCACTGAGAGAGAGAGACTGCAATCACTGAGAGAGAGATTGGGAATCACTGAGAGAGACTGGGAATCACTGAGAAAGAGTTTGGGAGTCATTGAGAGAGAGCAGGTCTGGGAATCACTGAGAGAGACTGGGAATCACTGAGAGAGAGAGACTGGGAATCACTGAGAGAGACTGGGAATCATTGAGAGAGAGACTGGGAATCACTGAGAGAGAGAGACTGGGAATCACTGAGAGAGAGATTGGGAGTCATTGAGAGAGAGTAGGTCTGGGAATCACTGAGAGAGACTGGGAATCATTGAGAGAGAGACTGGGAATCACTGAGAGAGAGAGACTGGGAATCACTGAGAGAGACTGGGAATCACTGAGAGAGAGAGACTGGGAATCACTGAGAGAGACTGTGAATCATTGAGAGAGAGACTGGGAATCACAGAGAGAGAGACTGGGAATCACTGAGAGAGAGAGGTCGGAATCACTGAGACACAGACTGTGAATCACGGAGAGGGAGATTGGGAATCAGAGAGTGAGAAACTGGCAATCATGAGAGAGATTGGGAATCACTGAGGAAGAGAGATTGGGAATCACAGAGAAAGAGGGAATGGGAATCACTGAGACACAAAATGGAAATCACAGAGAGAGAGACTGGGAATCACTGTGACAAAGACTGGAATGACTGAGAGAGACTGGGAATCACAGAGAGAGCATTGAAATCACTGAGAAAGAGACTGGGAATCACTGAGAGACTGGGAATCACTGAGGGAGAGACTGGGAGTCACTCAGACACAGAATGGGAATCACGGAGAGAGAAAGAATGGGAATCACAGAGAAATTGGGAATCACTGAGGAAGAGAGATTGGGAATCACTGAGAGAGAGAGAGAGAGACTTGGCATCACAGAGCGAGAGAGAGACTGGGAATCACTGATACAAAGATTGGGAATCACTGTGAGAGAGACTGGGAATCACTGAGACACAGAACGGGAATCACAGCGAGAGACTGGGAAACAATGAGAGAGTGACTGGGAATCACTGAGAAAGGGATTCTGGGAATTACTGAAGAGAGACTGGGAATCACAGAGAGACTGGGAATCACAGAGAGAGAGACTGGGAATCACTGAGAGAGAGAGAGAGACTGGGAATCACGGAGACACAGACTGGGAATCACTGAGAGAGAGACTTGGAATCAATGAGAGAGAGACTGGGAACCCCTGAAAAAGAGATTCTGGGAATCACTGAAAGAGAGACTGGGAATCACTGAGAGAGATTGGGAATCACAGAGAGAGATACACTGGGAATCACTGAGAGAGAGACTGGGAATCACTGAGACACAGACTGGGAATCACAGAGAGAGACTGGGAAACAATGAGAGAGTGACTGGGAATGACTGAGAAAGGGATTCTGGGAATTACTGAAAGAGAGACTGGGAATCACAGAGAGACTGGGAATCACTGAGAGGGTGACTGGGAATCACTGAGAGAGAGAGACTGGGAATCACTGAGAGAGACTGGGAATCATTGAGAGAGAGACTGGGAATCACAGAGAGAGAGACTGGGAATCACTGAGAAAGGGATTCTTGGAATTACTGAAAGAGACTAGGAATGACTGAGAGAGAGAGACTGGAATCACTGAGAGAAATTGGGAATCACTGAAGAAGAGAGACTGGGCATCATTGAGAGAGGGAGAGACTGGGAATCACTGACGCACAGATCGGGAATCACTGAGAGAGGGATTGGGAATCAGTGAGACACAGAATGGAATCACTGAGAGAAATTGGAAAACACTGAGGAAGAGAGACTGGGAATCACTGAGAAAGGGATTCCTGGAATTACTGAAAGAGACTAGGAATGACAGAGAGAGAGACTGGAATCACTGAGAGAAATTGGGAATCACTGAAGAAGAGAGACTGGGCATCATTGAGAGAGGGAGAGACTGTGAATCACTGGTGCACAGATCGGGAATCACTGAGAGAGGGATTGGGAATCACTGAGAGAGAGAGACTGGGAATCACTGAGACACAGAATGGAAATCACAGAGAGAGAGACTGGGAATCACTGATACAAAGACTGGGAATCACTGAGAGAGAGATTGGGAATCACTGAGAGAGAGAGACTGGAATCACTGAGACACAGACTGGGAATCAAAGAGAGAGAGAGACTGGGAATCACTGTGACAAAGACTGGAATGACTGAGAGAGAGAGACTGGGAATCACAGAGAGAGACTGGGAATCACTGAGAAAGGGATTCTTGGAATTACTGAAAGAGACTAGGAATCACTGAGACACAGAATGGGAATCACTGAGAGAAATTGGAAAACACTGAGGAAGAGAGACTGGGAATCACTGAGAAAGGGATTCTTGGAATTACTGAAAGAGACTAGGAATGACTGAGAGAGAGAGACTGGAATCACTGAGAGAAATTGGGAATCACTGAGGAAGAGAGACTGGGAATCACTGAGAAAGGGATTCTTGGAATTACTGAAAGAGACTAGGAATGACTGAGAGAGAGAGACTGGGAATCACAGAGAGAGACTGGGAATCACTGAGAAAGGGATTCTTGGAATTACTGAAAGAGACTAGGAATCACTGAGACACAGAATGGGAATCACTGAGAGAAATTGGAAAACACTGAGGAAGAGAGACTGGGAATCACTGAGAAAGGGATTCTTGGAATTACTGAAAGAGACTAGGAATGACTGAGAGAGAGAGACTGGAATCACTGAGAGAAATTGGGAATCACTGAAGAAGAGAGACTGGGCATCATTGAGAGATGCGGAGATGCCGGTGTTGGACTGGGGTGGACAAAATTGAGAGGTCGCACAACACCAGGTCATAGTCCAACAGTTTTATTTCAAATAAAACTGTTGGACTATAACCTGGTGTTGTGCGACCTCTCAATCATTGAGAGAGGCAGAGACTGGGAATCACTGAGACACAGATCGGGAATCACAGAGAGAGAGACTGGGAATCACTGATACAAAGACTGGGAATCACTGAGAGAGAGACTGGGAATCACTGAGACACAGAATGGAAATCACAGAGAGAGAGACTGGGAATCACTGATACAAAGACTGGGAATCACTGAGAGAGAGACTGGGAACCACTGAGAGAGAGACTGGGAATCACTGATACAAAGATTGGGAATCACTGTGAGAGAAACTGGGAATCACTGAGAGAGAGACTGGGAATCAATGAGAGAGAGACTGGGAATCAATCAGAAAAAGATTCCGGGAATCACTGAAAGAGAGACTTGGGAATCACTGAGAGAGAGATTGGGAATCACAGAGACACAGACTGGGAATCACTGAGAGAGAGATTGGGAAACAATGAGAGAGAGACTGGGAATCACTGAGAAAGAGATTCTGGGAATCACTGAAAGAGAGACTGGGAATCACTGAGGACGAGAGACTCGAAATCACACAGAGAGAGAGACTGGGAATCACTGAGAGAATTTGGGAATCACTGAGACACCAACTGGGAATCACTGAGAGAGAGACTTAGAATCACAGAGAAAGAGAGACTTGGAATCACTGAGACAGACTGGGAATCAGAGAGAGAGAGACTGGGAATCACAGAGAGACTTGGAATCACTGAGGGAGAGAGATTGGGAATCACTGAGAGAGGGAGAGACTGGGAATCACTGATACAAAGATTGGGAATCACTGTGAGAGAGACTGGGAATCACTGAGACATAGACTGGGAATCACAGAGACACAGACTGGGAATCACAGAGAGAGACTGGGAAACAATGAGAGAGTGACTGGGAATCACTGAGAAAGGGATTCTGGGAATTACTGAAAGAGAGACTGGGAATCACAGAGAGACTGGGAATCACTGAGAGAGAGACTGGGAATCACTGAGAGAGAGAGAGACTGGGAATCACTGAGAGAGAGAGACTGGGAATCACTGAGAGAGACTGGGAATCATTGAGAGAGAGACTGGGAATCACAGAGAGAGACTGGGAATCATTGAGAGAGAGACTGGGAATCACAGAGAGAGAGAGACTGGGAATCACTGAGAGAGACTGGGAATCATTGAGAGAGAGACTGGGAATCACAGAGAGAGACTGGGAATCATTGAGAGAGAGACTGGGAATCACAGAGAGAGAGACTGGGAATCACTGAGAAAGGGATTCTTGGAATTACTGAAAGAGACTAGGAATGACTGAGAGAGAGAGACTGGAATCACTGAGAGAAATTGGGAATCACTGAAGAAGAGAGAC
The DNA here is from genome assembly GCA_030390025.1 of Squalus acanthias. Lineage (NCBI taxonomy): Eukaryota > Metazoa > Chordata > Chondrichthyes > Squaliformes > Squalidae > Squalus > Squalus acanthias. The sequence goes on from JASTWF010002344.1 coordinate 7,834, forward strand.
TGGGCATCATTGAGAGAGGGAGAGACTGGGAATCACTGACGCACAGATCGGGAATCACTGAGAGAGGGATTGGGAATCAGTGAGACACAGAATGGAATCACTGAGAGAAATTGGAAAACACTGAGGAAGAGAGACTGGGAATCACTGAGAAAGGGATTCTTGGAATTACTGAAAGAGACTAGGAATGACAGAGAGAGAGACTGGAATCACTGAGAGAAATTGGGAATCACTGAAGAAGAGAGACTGGGCATCATTGAGAGAGGGAGAGACTGGGAATCACTGGTGCACAGATCGGGAATCACTGAGAGAGGGATTGGGAATCACTGAGAGAGAGAGACTGGGAATCACTGAGACACAGAATGGAAATCACAGAGAGAGAGACTGGGAATCACTGATACAAAGACTGGGAATCACTGAGAGAGAGATTGGGAATCACTGAGAGAGAGAGACTGGAATCACTGAGACACAGACTGGGAATCAAAGAGAGAGAGAGACTGGGAATCACTGTGACAAAGACTGGAATGACTGAGAGAGAGAGACTGGGAATCACAGAGAGACTGGGAATCACAGAGAGAGACTGGGAATCACTGAGAAAGGGATTCTTGGAATTACTGAAAGAGACTAGGAATCACTGAGACACAGAATGGGAATCACTGAGAGAAATTGGAAAACACTGAGGAAGAGAGACTGGGAATCACTGAGAAAGGGATTCTTGGAATTACTGAAATAGACTAGGAATGACTGAGAGAGAGAGACTGGAATCACTGAGAGAAATTGGGAATCACTGAGGAAGAGAGACTGGGAATCACTGAGAAAGGGATTCTTGGAATTACTGAAAGAGACTAGGAATGACTGAGAGAGAGAGACTGGAATCACTGAGAGAAATTGGGAATCACTGAAGAAGAGAGACTGGGCATCATTGAGAGAGGCAGAGACTGGGAATCACTGAGACACAGATCGGGAATCACAGAGAGAGAGAATGGGAATCACTGATACAAAGACTGGGAATCAATGAGAGAGAGACTGGGAATCACTGAGACACAGAATGGAAATCACAGAGAGAGAGACTGGGAATCACTGATACAAAGACTGGGAATCACTGAGAGAGAGACTGGGAATCACTGAGAGAGAGACTGGGAATCACTGATACAAAGATTGGGAATCACTGTGAGAGAAACTGGGAATCACTGAGAGAGAGACTGGGAATCAATGAGAGAGAGACTGGGAATCAATCAGAAAAAGATTCCGGGAATCACTGAAAGAGAGACTTGGGAATCACTGAGAGAGAGATTGGGAATCACAGAGACACAGACTGGGAATCACTGAGAGAGAGATTGGGAAACAATGAGAGAGAGACTGGGAATCACTGAGAAAGAGATTCTGGGAATCACTGAAAGAGAGACTGGGAATCACTGAGGACGAGAGACTCGAAATCACAGAGAGAGAGAGACTGGGAATCACTGAGAGAATTTGGGAATCACTGAGACACCAACTGGGAATCACTGAGAGAGAGACTTAGAATCACAGAGAAAGAGAGACTTGGAATCACTGAGACAGACTGGGAATCAGAGAGAGAGAGACTGGGAATCACAGAGAGAGGGAGAGACTGGGAATCACTGATACAAAGATTGGGAATCACTGTGAGAGAGACTGGGAATCACTGAGACATAGACTGGGAATCACAGAGACACAGACTGGGAATCACAGAGAGAGACTGGGAAACAATGAGAGAGTGACTGGGAATCACTGAGAAAGGGATTCTGGGAATTACTGAAAGAGAGACTGGGAATCACAGAGAGACTGGGAATCACTGAGAGAGAGACTGGGAATCACTGAGAGAGAGAGAGACTGGGAATCACTGAGAGAGAGAGACTGGGAATCACTGAGAGAGACTGGGAATCACTGAGAGAGACTGGGAATCACAGAGAGAGACTGGGAATCATTGAGAGAGAGACTGGGAATCACAGAGAGAGAGAGACTGGGAATCACTGAGAGAGACTGGGAATCATTGAGAGAGACTGGGAATCATTGAGAGAGAGACTGGGAATCACAGAGAGAGACTGGGAATCATTGAGAGAGAGACTGGGAATCACAGAGAGAGAGACTGGGAATCACTGAGAAAGGGATTCTTGGAATTACTGAAAGAGACTAGGAATGACTGAGAGAGAGAGACTGGAATCACTGAGAGAAATTGGGAATCACTGAAGAAGAGAGACTGGGCATCATTGAGAGAGGGAGAGACTGGGAATCACTGACGCACAGATCGGGAATCACTGAGAGAGGGATTGGGAATCAGTGAGACACAGAATGGAATCACTGAGAGAAATTGGAAAACACTGAGGAAGAGAGACTGGGAATCACTGAGAAAGGGATTCTTGGAATTACTGAAAGAGACTAGGAATGACAGAGAGAGAGACTGGAATCACTGAGAGAAATTGGGAATCACTGAAGAAGAGAGACTAGGCATCATTGAGAGAGGGAGAGACTGGGAATCACTGATGCACAGATCGGGAATCACTGAGAGAGGGATTGGGAATCACTGAGAGAGAGAGACTGGGAATCACTGAGACACAGAATGGAAATCACAGAGAGAGAGACACTGGGAATCACTGATACAAAGACTGGGAATCTCTGAGAGAGAGAGACTGGGAATCACTGAGACACAGACTGGGAATCACTGAGAGAGAGAGACTGGGAATCACTGTGACAAAGACTGGAATGACTGAGAGAGAGAGACTGGGAATCACAGAGAGACTGGGAATCACAGAGAGAGACTGGGAATCATTGAGAGAGAGACTGGGAATCACTGAGAGAGAGACTGGGAATCACTGAGAGAGAGACTGGGAATCACTGAGAGAGACTGGGAATCATTGAGAGAGAGACTGGGAATCACTGAGAGAGAGACTGGGAATCACTGAGAGAGAGACTGGGAATCACTGAGAGAGAGATTGGGAAACACTGAGAGAGACTGGGAATCATTGAGAGAGACTGGGAATCATTGAGAGAGACTGGGAATCACTGAGAGAGACTGGGAATCATTGAGAGAGAGACTGGGAATCACAGAGAGCGAGACTGGGAATCACTGAGAGAGAGACTGGGAATCACTGAGAGAGAAACTGGGAATCACTGAGAGAGAGACTGGGAATCACAGAGAGAGAGAGACTGGGAATCACTGAGAGAGAGACTGGGAATCACTGAGAGAGAGACTGGGAATCACTGAGAGAGAGACTGGGAATCACTGAGAAAGAGATTCTTGGAATTACTGAAAGAGACTGGGAATGACAGAGAGAGAGACTGGAATCACTGAGAGAAATTGGGAATCACTGACGCACAGATCGGGAATCACTGAGAGAGGGATTGGGAATCACTGAGAGAGAGAGACTGGGAATCACTGAGAAAGGGATTCTTGGAATTACTGAAAGAGACTGGGAATGACAGAGAGAGAGACTGGAATCACTGAGAGAAATTGGGAATCACTGAAGAAGAGAGACTGGGCATCATTGAGAGAGGGAGAGACTGGGAATCACTGACGCACAGATCGGGAATCACTGAGAGAGGGATTGGGAATCACTGAGACACAGAATGGAAATCACAGAGAGAGAGACTGGGAATCGCTGATACAAAGACTGGGAATCACTGGGAGAGAGATTGGGAATCACTGAGAGAGAGACTGGGAATCACTGAGACACAGACTGGGAATCACTAAGCGAGAGACTGGGAATCACTGAGAGTGAGAGACTGGGAATCATAGAGAGAGATTGGGAATCACAGAGAGAGAGATTCTGGGAATCACGGAAAGAGAGACTGGGAATCACTGAGCCAGAGAGAGACTGGGAATCACTGAGACACAGACTGGGAATCACTGAGAGAAATTGGGAATCACTAAGGAAGAGAGACTGGGAATCACTGAGAGAGAGACTGGGAATCACTGAGAAAGAGAGACATGGGAATCACTGAGAGAATTTGGGAATCACTGAGAGAGATTGGGAATCACAGAAAAAGTGATTCTGGGAATCACTGAGAGAGAGACTGGGAATCACTGAGAGAGAGACTGGGAATCACTGAGAAAGGGATTCCTGGAATTACTGAAAGAGACTAGGAATGACTTAGAGAGAGAGACTGGAATCACTGAGAGAAATTGGGAATCACTGAGGAAGAGAGACTGGGAATCACTGAGAAAGGGATTCTTGGAATTACGGAAAGAGACTAGGAATGACTGAGAGAGAGACTGGAATCACTGAGAGAAAATGGGAATCACTGAAGAAGAGAGACTGGGCATCATTGAGAGAGGCAGAGACTGGGAATCACTGAGACACAGATCGGGAATCACTGAGAGAGGGATTGGGAATCACTGAGAGAGAGAGACTGGGAATCACTGAGAGAAATTGGGAATCACTGAAGAAGAGAGACTGGGCATCATTGAGAGAGGGAGCAACTGGGAATCACTGAGAGAGAGACTGGGAATCACAGAGAGAGAGAGACTGGGAATCACTGAGAGAGAGACTGGGAATCACTGAGAGAGAGATTGGGAATCACTGATACAAAGATTGGGAATCACTGTGAGAGAAACTGGGAATCACTGAGAGAGAGACTGGGAATCAATGAGAGAGAGACTGGGAATCAATCAGAAAAAGATTCCGGGAATCACTGAAAGAGAGACTTGGGAATCACTGAGAGAGAGATTGGGAATCACAGAGACACAGACTGGGAATCACTGAGAGAGAGATTGGGAAACAATGAGAGAGAGACTGGGAATCACTGAGAAAGAGATTCTGGGAATCACTGAAAGAGAGACTGGGAATCACTGAGGACGAGAGACTCGAAATCACAGAGAGAGAGAGACTGGGAATCACTGAGAGAATTTGCAAATCACTGAGACACCAACTGGGAATCACTGAGAGAGAGACTTAGAATCACAGAGAAAGAGAGACTTGGAATCACTGAGACCAGACTGGGAATCAGAGAGAGAGAGACTGGGAATCACAGAGAGACTGGGAATCACTGAGGGAGAGACTGGGAGTCACTCAGACACAGAATGGGAATCACGGAGAGAGAGAGAATGGGAATCACAGAGAAATTGGGAATCACTGAGGAAGAGAGATTGGGAATCACTGAGAGAGAGAGAGAGACTGGGAATCACTGATACAAAGTTTGGGAATCACTGTGAGAGAGACTGGGAATCACTGAGACATAGACTGGGAATCACAGAGACACAGACTGGGAATCACAGAGAGAGACTGGGAAACACTGAGAGAGTGACTGGGAATCACTGAGAAAGGGATTCTGGGAATTACTGAAGAGAGACTGGGAATCACAGAGAGACTGGGAATCACTGAGAGAGAGACTGGGAATCACTGAGAGAGAGACTGCAATCACTGAGAGAGAGATTGGGAATCACTGAGAGAGACTGGGAATCACTGAGAAGAGATTGGGAGTCATTGAGAGAGAGTAGGTCTGGGAATCACTGAGAGAGACTGGGAATCACTGAGAGAGAGAGACATGGGAATCACTGAGACAGACTGGGAATCACTAGAGAGAGAGACTGGGAATCACTGAGAGAGAGACTGGGAATCACTGAGAGAGAGACTGGGAATCACTGAGAGAGAGACTGGGAATCACTGAGAGAGAGAGGTCAGGGAATCACTGAGAGAGAGATTGGGAATCACTGAGAGAGAGACTGGGAATCACTGAGAGAGAGACTGGGAATCACTGAGAGAGAGACTGGGAATCACTGAGAGAGAGACTGGGAATCAATGAGAGAGAGACTGGGAATCAATCAGAAAAAGATTCTGGGAATCACTGAAAGAGAGACTTGGGAATCACTGAGAGAGAGATTGGGAAACAATGAGAGAGAGACTGGGAATCACTGAGAAAGAGATTCTGGGAATCACTGAAAGAGAGATTGGGTATCACTGAGGATGAGAGACTCGAAATCACAGAGAGAGAGAGACTGGGAATCACTGAGAGAATTTGGGAATCACTGAGACACCAACTGGGAATCACTGAGAGAGAGAGACTGGAATCACTGAGAGAATTTGGGAATCACTGAGACACCAACTGGGAATCACTGAGAGAGAGACTTAGAATCACAGAGAAAGAGAGACTTGGAATCACTGAGACACAGACTGGGAATGACTGAGAGAGAGAGACTGGGAATCACTGTGACAAAGATTGGAATGACTGAGAGAAAGACTGGGAATCACTGAGAGAGAGAGACTGGGAATCACAGAGAGACTGGGAATCACTGAGGGAGAGACTGGGAGTCACTCAGACACAGAATGGGAATCACGGAGAGAGAGAGAATGGGAATCACAGAGAAATTGGGAATCACTGAGGAAGAGAGATTGGGAATCACAGAGCGAGAGAGAGACTGGGAATCACTGATACAAAGATTGGGAATCACTGTGAGAGAGACTGGGAATCACTGAGACATAGACTGGGAATCACAGAGACACAGACTGGGAATCACAGAGAGAGACTGGGAATCATTGAGAGAGAGACTGGGAATCACAGAGAGAGAGACTGGGAATCACTGAGAAAGGGATTCTTGGAATTACTGAAAGAGACTAGGAATGACTGAGCGAGAGAGACTGGAATCACTGAGAGAAATTGGGAATCACTGAAGAAGAGAGACTGGGCATCATTGAGAGAGGGAGAGACTGGGAATCACTGATGCACAGATCGGGAATCACTGAGAGAGGGATTGGGAATCACTGAGAGAGAGACTGGGAATCACTGAGACACAGAATGGAAATCACAGAGAGAGAGACTGGGAATCACTGATACAAAGACTGGGAATCACTGAGAGAGAGATTGGGAATCACTGAGAGAGAGACTGGGAATCACTGAGAGAGAGACTGGGAATCACTGTGAGAGAGACTGGGAATCACTGAGAGAGAGACTGGGAATCAATGAGAGAGAGACTGGGAATCAATCAGAAAAAGATTCTGGGAATCACTGAAAGAGAGACTTGGGAATCATTGAGAGAGAGATTGCGAATCAATGAGAGAGAGACTGGGAATCACTGAGAAAGAGATTCTGGGAATCACTGAAAGAGAGACTGGGAATCACTGAGAGAAATTGGGAATCACTGAAGAAGAGAGACTGGGCATCATTGAGAGAGGGAGAGACTGGGAATCACTGACGCGCAGATCGGGAATCACTGAGAGAGGGATTGGGAATCACTGAGACACAGAATGGAATCACTGAGAGAAATTGGAAAACACTGAGGAAGAGAGACTGGGAATCACTGAGAAAGGGATTCTTGGAATTACTGAAAGAGACTAGGAATGACAGAGAGAGAGACTGGAATCACTGAGAGAAATTGGGAATCACTGAAGAAGAGAGACCAGGCATCAGTGAGAGAGGGAGAGACTGGGAATCACTGATGCACAGATCGGGAATCACTGAGAGAGGGATTGGGAATCACTGAGAGAGAGAGACTGGGAATCACTGAGACACAGAATGGAAATCACAGAGAGAGAGACTGGGAATCATTGATACAAAGACTGGGAATCACTGAGAGAGAGATTGGGAATCACTGAGAGAGAGACTGGGAATCACTGAGAGAGAGATTGGGAATCACTGAGAGAGAGACTGGGAATCACTGAGAGAGAGACTGGGAATCAATGATACAAAGATTGGGAATCACTGAGAGAGAGACTGGGAATCACTGAGAGAGAGACTGGGAATCACTGATAGAGAGACTGGGAATCACTGAGGACGAGAGACTCGAAATCACAGTGAGAGAGAGACTGGGAATCACTGAGAGAATTTGGGAATCACTGAGACACCAACTGGGAATCACAGAGAGAGAGAGACTGGAATCACTGAGAGAATTTGGGAATCACTGAGACACCAACTGGGAATCACTGAGAGAGAGACTTAGAATCACAGAGAAAGAGAGACTTGGAATCACTGAGACACAGACTGGGAATGACTGAGAGAGAGAGACTGGGAATCACTGTGACAAAGACTGGAATGACTGAGAGAGACACTGGGAATCACAGAGAGAGCATTGAAATCACTGAGAAAGAGACTGGGAATCACTGAGAGAAAGACTGGGAATCACTGAGAGAGAGAGAGACTGGGAATCACAGAGAGACTGGGAATCACTGGGAGAGACTGGGAGTCACTCAGACACAGAATGGGAATCACGGAGAGAGAGAGAATGGGAATCACAGAGAAATTGGGAATCACTGAGGAAGAGAGATTGGGAATCACAGAGCGAGAGAGAGACTGGGAATCACTGATACAAAGATTGGGAATCACTGTGAGAGAGACTGGGAATCACTGAGACATAGACTGGGAATCACAGAGACACAGACTGGGAATCACAGAGAAAGACTGGGAAACAATGAGAGAGTGACTGGGAATCACTGAGAAAGGGATTCTGGGAATTACTGAAAGAGAGACTGGGAATCACAGAGAGACTGGGAATCACTGAGAGAGAGACTGGGAATCACTGAGAGAGAGAAACTGCAATCACTGAGATGGTGACTGGGAATCACTGAGAGAGAGACTGGGAATCGCTGAGAGAGAGACTGGGAATCAATGATACAAAGATTGGGAATCACTGAGAGAGAGAGAGACTGGGAATCACTGAGAGAGAGATTGGGAGTCATTGAGAGAGAGTAGGTCTGGGAATCACTGAGAGAGAGAGGTCGGAATCACTGAGACACAGACTGTGAATCACGGAGAGGGAGATTGGGAATCAGAGAGAGAGAGACTGGGAATCATGAGAGAGATTGGGAATCACTGAGGAAGAGAGATTGGGAATCAGAGAGAAAGAGAGAATGGGAATCACTCAGACACAAAATGGAAATCACAGAGAGAGAGACTCGGAATCACTGTGACAAAGACTGGAATGACTGAGAGAGACTGGGAATCACAGAGAGAGCATTGAAATCACTGAGAAAGAGACTGGGAATCACTGAGAGACTGGGAATCACTGAGGGACAGACTGGGAGTCACTCAGACACAGAATGGGAATCACGGAGAGAGAAAGAATGGGAATCACAGAGAAATTGGGAATCACTGAGGAAGAGAGATTGGGAATCACTGAGAGAGAGAGAGAGAGAGACTTGGCATCACAGAGCGAGAGAGAGACTGGGAATCACTGATACAAAGATTGGGAATCATGTGAGAGAGACTGGGAATCACTGAGACATAGACTGGGAATCACAGAGACACAGAGTGGGAATCACAGAGAGAGACTGGGAAACAATGAGAGAGTGACTGGGAATCACTGAGAAAGGGATTCTGGGAATTACTGAAGAGAGAGAGACTGGGAATGACAGAGAGACTGGGAATCACAGAGAGAGACACTGCAATCACTGAGAGGGTGACTGGGAATCACTGAGAGAGAGACTGGGAATCAGAGAGAGAGAGAGAGAGACTGGGAATCACGGAGACACAGACTGGGAATCACTGAGAGAGAGACTTGGAATCACAGAGAGAGAGAGAGAGACTGGGAATCACGGAGACACAGACTGGGAATCACTGAGAGAGAGACTGGGAATCACCGAGAGAGAGAGACTTGGAATCACAGAGAGAGAGACTGGGAATACCTGAGAGAGATTGGGAATCACAGAGAGAGATACACTGGGAATCACTGAGAGAGAGACTGGGAATCACTAAGAAAGAGAGACTGGGATTCACTGAGAGAGAGACTGGGAATCACTGAGAAAGGGATTCTTGGAATTACTGAAAGAGACTAGGAATGACTGAGAGAGAGAGACTGGAATCACTGAGAGAAATTGGGAATCACTGAAGAAGAGAGACTGGGCATCATTGAGAGAGGGAGAGACTGGGAATCACTGACGCACAGATCGGGAATCACTGAGAGAGGGATTGGGAATCACTGAGAGAGAGAGACTGGGAATCACTGAGAAACAGAATGGAATCACTGAGAGAAATTGGAAAACACTGAGGAAGAGAGACTGGGAATCACTGAGAAAGGGATTCTTGGAATTACTGAAAGAGTCTAGGAATGACAGAGAGCGAGACTGGAATCACTGAGAGAAATTGGGAATCACTGAAGAAGAGAGACTGGGCATCATTGAGAGAGGGAGAGACTGGGAATCACTGAGACACAGATCGGGAATCACTGAGAGAGGGATTGGGAATCACTGATACACAGACTGGGAATCACTGAAGAAGAGAGACTGGGCATCATTGAGAGAGGGAGAGACTGGGAATCACTGATGCACAGATCGGGAATCACTGAGAGAGGGATTGGGAATCACTGAGACACAGAATGGAAATCACAGAGAGAGAGATTGGGAATCACTGATACAAAGACTGGGAATCACTGAGAGAGAGATTGGGAATCACTGAGAGAGAGAATGGAAATCACAGAGAGAGAGACTGGGAATCACTGATACAAAGACTGGGAATCACTGAGAGAGAGATTGGGAATCACTGAGAGAGAGACTGGGAATCACTGAGAGAGAGACTGGGAATCACTGATACAAAGATTGGGAATCACTGTGAGAGAGACTGGGAATCACTGATAGAGAGACTTGGAATCACTGAGACACAGACTGGGAATCACTGAGAGAGAGACTGGGAATCAATGAGAGAGAGACTGGGAATCAATGAGAAAGAGATTCTGGGAATCACTGAAAGAGAGACTGGGAATCACTGAGAGAGAGATTGGGAATCACAGAGACACAGACTGGGAATCACTGAGAGAGAGATTGGGAGACAATGAGAGAGAGACTGGGAATCACTGAGAAAGAGATTCTGGGAATCACTGAAAGAGAGACTGGGAATCACTGAGGACGAGAGCCTCGAAATCACAGAGAGAGAGAGACTGGGATCACTGAGAGAATTTGGGAATCACTGAGACACCAACTGGGAATCACTGAGAGAGAGACTTAGAATCACAGAGAAAGAGAGACTTGGGGGTAAAAATTCAGTTGGTTGCGCCTCCCGTTAGCGCCTTAAGAGGGCGCTAATGGGGCGCAAAGCCGCTAACGCCCGGGCGCAGCGATGTTTGCGCCGCTCGGGAACTTAACTAGAGATTGTGCGGCGGCGCTAAAACTTACCGCTGCGACCACCTGCGCGCGCAGATTGTGACGTCATTCCATGGTGCAACGCCCTTGTGGCGCCCCGGAGCGGAAATTGAGTGGCGCCCCCTGCCTTACCGCCTGGCGCATCCAACGACCGGAAGACTGGAACGCTATCAATCGCTGTGGGGCTGGGGGGGCCGCTATTTAAAGGGGGCCTCTTCCTGTCTTTTTCTGTGGTCGACATTATTGCACCACTCGTTCTGAGAGAGAGAGAGAGATTCGGAGAGAGAGAAAGAGAGACTTCTGCATTGACTCAACGCTTTGTGAGGTAGTTTTGCCTACTGATCCTAACTTCGCTGGTACTTTAGTTGCTGTCCTTCATTACTTTGCTTGCAAAGAGAATATGGGGGCTGCACTGATTGGGGGCGTCGTCCTGCTCCAGCTGAATCGGAGGATACAGAGACGCAGAGAGAGAGTGGCAATGATGGCCAGACGGAGGAGGGCCAACAGGCGTATGTACAGGAGAGCTTACCCTCCCAGGGTATATCGTGAACAGCTCTCCTACATCCATATGTCTGAGGAGCTGTGTTTGCGAAGGCTGCGATTCAGCAAGGAGGTGGTCACTGAGCTCTGCCACCTGCTGCAGCCAGATCTGCAGCCTCAACTGAGGTCCAGGACGTCTCTGTCGGTGGCAGTGAAGGTCACAGTGGCTCTCAACTTTTACGCTACTGGCTCATTTCAAGCTGCTGCTGGGGACCTCGCCAATATCTCCCAGTTCGCGGTGCATTGCTGCATCCGGCAGGTCACAAATGCCCTCTTTAAAAGGAGACGAGAGTTCATCTCTTTCCCCATGACCCCAGACAAGCAGCGTTACCGCGCTCTGGGCTTTGCGAGGGTAGCGGGCTTCCCCATGGTGCAGGGCGCCATTGACTGCACGCATGTGGCTTTGCGTGCTCCGCATGAGAATGCCGAGGAATTCCGGAACAGAAAGGGGTTCCATTCCTTGAATGTTCAGTTGGTCTGTGACCACAGACAGCTGATACTCGCTGTCAATGCCCACTATCCTGGCAGCTGCCACGATGCTTTTATCCTGCGCCAGACTACTGTGGCAGAACTTTTCGAGGCACCGCATCAGCCAGTTGGTTGGCTTCTCGGGGACAAGGGGTATGCATTGAGCACCTGGCTGATGACACCGCTCCGTACGCCCAACACCCCTGCTGAGCTGCGGTACAATGAGAGCCATCAAGCTACCAGGAACATAATTGAGCGCACAATCGGCGTGCTGAAGCAACGGTTCCGCTGTCTCGACCATTCTGGAGGAGCCCTGCAGTACTCGCCTGAGCGAGTATCCAACTTCGTAGTCGTGTGCTGCATGTTGCATAACATGGCAATCCTCAGGACCCAGCCAATGCCACCAGGCCTTGGAGCACCACCAGAGGAGGAGGAGGAAGAGGAGGAAGAGGACGAGGAGGATGATCATCAGCAGCACCAAGGTGGGAGGGCGGCCCACAATGGTCATACTGCAAGGGCCGTCCGTCAACGGCTAATAGCAAGCCGCTTCTAGGGCCCCTGCCATTGCTAACAACATTAATGAACCCAGCACGCAACCCCTAAGCCGGCCAAGGCACCAATAATTCCAACCACCAACCATGTATATTTTGAATACAGAAACTTATTTATTTTACAAACTCTGTGTGTGTCAATTCCTCATGACAAACTCATAGAAATAAACACAAAAAAACAGTCAATAACATAACTGGTTCTCACAACCTGGAGATAATGTCCAAAACACTAAACAAAAGTTGGACCATGAACCTCGACCTTTAATAAAAAAATGACCAGCATTTTGTCTCACCTCCTACTTTTTGCCCTTCGAGGGTGATCTCCTTCCCTTGCGCACTTCCCCCCTTCTAACCCTACTGCTCCTCCGTAATGGGACCTCAGTGGCTGCAGCAAGGCTGGTGGAAGGCTGCTGCTCGTCAGACCCTGACACTGCAGATGCCCCTGAAGGACGGCCTCGACCAGTTCTGGGCCTGGAGGGCCCGGCTGCAGACTGCACCAACTCTGCATGGGCGGCAGCAGTCTGTCCTACAGGCGGTGGCAAGTGCAGTGGAGAAGTGACAGTGTTGGCAGCTGGAATGCTGTCATCGTGAGAGAGGACAGCAACTCCCTGCTCGCCCGACACACTGGCACTCCCACGGGGCAGCACTTCAGCATCCGGAGCAATCTGCTGGAGAACAGATTGCTGGCCTGCTGCGGCGCGGTGACAGCCCCGGGGACATGTGCACGAACCATCGAGGTTGGCAGCAGTCTGTGCTCGCGTGGCCTCAATCTGAGTCTGCATGAGAGCAGTCAGAGATGGGATCACGGCAGCCAGTGACTGAATTGCAGCACTAAGCGTTAGTGTGGCATCCGCCTGTGCTACAGCGAAGTGCTCCACACTCCTTGCCAGTGACTCAATGCATTCGGGCACCCTTCCCACTGCACCCATGAGCTCAGTGTGCATGCCCACCGCCTGGGTGTTCATTTCTGCGATCAGCCGCTCCTCCTCTGCGTCCATTGCAGTAGGAGTGTCTGGCATACTCTCCCTCTGGGGAGAAGGCCCTCGTTCTTCCCTAACCCCCCACCATGGCGTTGCTGCAGCCCGCTGGGTCCTGGAGCTTCACCCTCATCAGACCCTTCCCCCCTGCTCCCCTCCAGGGAAGGCGTGTTCCCAGTGTGGGCATGGGCTTCCTCGGGAGAGGGTGGCACTGATGCTCCGGCTTCCTCTTCCTCCTCGCCTGCAGCATCACTCCCAGTGGCAGCTTCAGGGCCCGTCTCCTCAGCTGGTGAATCACCATCTGAAAGCAGGGAGGTACAAGAGTGGCTTTAGCGTGAGGACAGGGTGGCAGTAAGGGAGGAATAAGTGCAGCGAGTTAGCAAGTTGGATTGAAAGTGTCAAAGGCTGGTGTTGTGAGGGACAAGTGGAAGGACAGAGAACAGAAAGGTGATGACCTTACCATTGCTGTCCAGAACGGGGTCGGCGTCTCCAGTGGCGACGGGACCGATCACCCGGCTTGCCACAATCCTGTGGACGCGCTCCTCAAGATCGCTGAGGGGTTGCAGCTGAGGCCGCCCTCCACCTGTCCGTTGCTGCTGTCTCCTATTATGCGCCAGCTTGGCCTGTAAGAAAAAGGACAGCATCTGAGTAAATATACAGCCATGGTCTTGCCTGATGTGCCTCCCATAGGTGAATAGCCCTTACTGTATGCAGCCATGGTCTTGCCTGATGTGCCTCCCATAGGTGAATAGCCCTTACTGTATGCAAAGTGTGGAATGTGTGTGTGTGTTTCATGAAAGGGCCATAGGTGTTGGATGAGTGTTGTGCATTGGGGTTTTAAGACCCTCTGGCCATAGAGTGAGGTTGAGATGGAGGGATGGAGAGGTATTGAGAAAAAGCCACTCACCCTGACGACCCGAGTGAGGTCGTTGAACTTTTTGCGGCATTGAGTATGGGTCCTGGGCACCATGCTCCTGGAGGAGACGCTCTGAGCCACCTCCCTCCACACTCTTCTGAACTCGCGTGGCAAAGGCCTCCTGCCACTCTCAGGGAAGAGCATACATCTTCTGCGCTCCACCGCGCCAACCAGAGCATCCAAGGCCCGCTCGGTGAAGCGATGAGCGCGTTCTCTCACCCTCTCCATCCTTGGCAGCAAAATGGATTCACAGGTCTCTCCAGGCCGAGATTCAAGGCTGCAATGAGCAGGGTGTGGCTGGGGAGCAAGTTGGCCCCCCCCCGCTTTAAGAAGTGGCCGGCGCCAGTGTGTCTGTGTTCCCTCGCTAACTGGCAGCAGCTGCGCTGCGCTCTGCGCGCTGAGTTAGCGCCTCACTGCTCGGCCTTTGCGCCTTAAGACAGGTGTGCAGCGCCTGATTTAGCGCTCCACTCACCTCCCGGGGCGGTAAAAGTGAAGTTTCCAGTCAGTGCTGATAATTAGCGCCAGGCGCTAATATTTGCGTCCAGACAATATTTGCGCCCCAAATGGGGCGCGACCTAATTTTTCCCCCTTGGAATCACTGAGACACAGACTGGGAATGACTGAGAGAGAGAGACTGGGAATCACTGTGACAAAGACTGGAATGACTGAGAGAGAGACTGGGAATCAGAGAGAGAGCATTGAAATCACTGAGAAAGAGACTGGGAATCACTGAGAGAAAGACTGGGAATCACTGAGAGAGAGACTGGGAATCACAGAGAGACTGGGAATCACTGAGGGAGAGACTGGGAGTCACTCAGACACAGAATGGGAATCACGGAGAGAGAGAGAATGGGAATCACAGAGAAATTTGGAATCACTGAGGAAGAGAGATTGGGAATCACTGAGAGAGGGAGAGACTGGAAATCACTGATACAAAGATTGGGAATCACTGTGAGAGAGACTGGGAATCACTGAGACATAGACTGGGAATCACAGAGACACAGACTGGGAATCACAGAGAGAGACTGGGAAACAATGAGAGAGTGACTGGGAATCACTGAGAAAGGGATTCTGGGAATCACTGAGAGAGAGACTGGGAATCACTGAGAGAGAGATTGGGAGTCATTGAGAGAGAGTAGTTCTGGGAATCACTGAGAGAGAGAGACTGGGAATCACTGAGAGAGACTGGGAATCATTGAGAGAGAGACTGGGAATCACAGAGAGAGGGACTGGGAATCACTGAGAAAGGGATTCTTGGAATTACTGAAAGAGACTAGGAATGACTGAGAGAGAGAGACTGGAATCACTGAGAGAAATTGGGAATCACTGAACAAGAGAGACTGGGCATCATTGAGAGAGGGAGAGACTGGGAATCACTGACGCACAGATCGGGAATCACTGAGAGAGGGATTGGGAATCAGTGAGACACAGAATGGAATCACTGAGAGAAATTGGGAAACACTGAGGAAGAGAGACTGGGAATCACTGAGAAAGGGATTCTTGGAATTACTGAAAGAGTCTAGGAATGACAGAGAGAGAGACTGGAATCACTGAGAGAAATTGGGAATCACTGAAGAAGAGAGACTGGGCATCATTGAGAGAGGGAGAGACTGGGAATCACTGATGCACAGATCGGGAATCACTGAGAGAGGGATTGGGAATCACTGAGAGAGAGAGACTGGGAATCACTGAGACACAGAATGGAAATCACAGAGAGAGAGACTGGGAATCACTGATACAAAGACTGGGAATCACTGAGAGAGAGAGAGACTGGGAATCACTGAGAGAGAGACTGGGAATCACTGAGAGAGAGAGAGAGACTGGGAGTCACTGAGAGAGAGACTGGGAATCACTGAGAGACTGGGAATCACTGAGAGAGAGACTGGGAATCACTGATACAAAGATTGGGAATCACTGTGAGAGAGACTGGGAATCACTGAGAGAGAGACTGGGAATCACTGAGAGACTGGGAATCACTGTGAGAGAAACTGGGAATCACTGATAGAGAGACTTGGAATCAATGAGAGAGAGACTGGGAATCAATCAGAAAAAGATTCTGGGAATCACTGAAAGAGAGACTTGGGAATCACTGAGAGAGAAATTGGGAAACAATGAGAGAGAGACTGGGAATCACTGAGAAAGAGATTCTGGGAATCACTGAAAGAGAGATTGGGAATCACTGAGAGAGAGAGAGACTGGGAATCACTGTGACAAAGACTGGAATGACTGAGAGAGAGAGACTGGGAATCACAGAGAGACTGGGAATCACTGAGGGAGAGACTGGGAGTCACTCAGACACAGAATGGGAATCACGGAGAGAGAGAGAATGGGAATCACAGAGAAATTGGGAATCACTGAGGAAGAGAGATTGGGAATCACAGAGCGAGAGAGAGACTGGGAATCACTGATACAAAGATTGGGAATCACTGTGAGAGAGACTGGGAATCACTGAGACATAGACTGGGAATCACGGAGATACAGACTGGGAATCACAGAGAGAGACTGGGAAACAATGAGAGAGTGACTGGGAATCACTGAGAAAGGGATTCTGGGAATTACTGAAAGAGAGACTGGGAATCACAGAGAGACTGGGAATCACTGAGAGAGAGATTGGGAATCACAGAGAGAGAGAGAGACTGGGAATCACTGAGAGAGACTGGGAATCACTGAGAGAGAGAGACTGGGAATCACTGAGAGAGACTGGGAATCACTGAGAGAGACTGGGAATCATTGAGAGAGAGACTGGGAATCACTGAGAGAGAGAGACTGGGAATCACTGAGAGAGACTGGGAATCATTGAGAGAGAGACTGGGAATCACAGAGAGAGAGACTGGGAATCACTGAGAGAGAGAGACTGGGAATCACTGAGAGAGACTGGGAATCATTGAGAGAGAGACTGGGAATCACAGAGAGAGAGAGACTGGGAATCACTGAGAGAGAGAGGTCGGAATCACTGAGACACAGACTGTGAATCACGGAGAGGGAGATTGGGAATCAGAGAGAGAGAAACTGGCAATCATGAGAGAGATTGGGAATCACTGAGGAAGAGAGATTGGGAATCACAGAGAAAGAGAGAATGGGAATCACTGAGAAATTGGGAATCACTGAGGAAGAGAGATTGGGAATCACAGAGCGAGAGAGAGACTGGGAATCACTGATACAAAAATTGGGAATCACTGTGAGAGAGACTGGGAATCACTGAGACATAGACTGGGAATCACAGAGAGAGACTGGGAAACAATGAGAGAGTGACTGGGAATCACTGAGAAATGGATTCTGGGAATTACTGAAAGAGAGACTGGGAATCACAGAGAGACTGGGAATCACTGAGAGGATTGGGAATCACAGAGAGAGAGAGACTGGGAATCACTGAGAGAGACTGGGAATCACTGAGAGAGAGAGACTGGGAATCACTGAGAGAGACTGGGAATCATTGAAGAGAGACTGGGAATCACTGAGAGAGAGACTGGGAATCTCTGAGAGAGACTGGGAATCATTGAGAGAGAGACTGGGAATCACAGAGAGAGAGACTGGGAATCACTGAGAGAGAGAGACTGGGAAACACTGAGAGAGACTGGGAATCATTGAGAGAGAGAGACTGGGAATCACAGAGAGAGAGACTGGGAATCACTGAGAGAGAGAGACTGGGAATCACTGAGAGAGACTGGGAATCATTGAGAGAGAGACTGGGAATCACAGAGAGAGACTGGGAATCACTGAGAGAGAGAGGTCGGAATCACTGAGACACAGACTGTGAATCACGGAGAGGGAGATTGGGAATCAGAGAGAGAGAAACTGGCAATCATGAGAGAAATTGGGAATCAATGAGGAAGAGAGATTGGGAATCACAGAGAAAGAGAGAATGGGAATCACTGAGAGAGATTGGGAATCAGAGAGTGAGAAACTGGCAATCATGAGAGAGATTGGGAATCACTGAGGAAGAGAGATTGGGAATCACAGAGAAAGAGAGAATGCGAATCACTGAGACACAAAGTGGAAATCACAGAGAGAGAGACTGGGAATCACTGTGACAAAGACTGGAATGACTGAGAGAGACTGGGAATCACAGAGAGAGAGACTGGGAATCACAGAGAGAGAGCATTGAAATCACTGAGAAAGAGACTGGGAATCACTGAGAGACTGGGAATCACTGAGAGAGAGAGGTCAGAATCACTGAGACACAGACTGTGAATCACGGAGAGGGAGATTGGGAATCAGAGAGAGAGAAACTGGCAATCATGAGAGAAATTGGGAATCAATGAGGAAGAGAGATTGGGAATCACAGAGAGAGAGACTGGGAATCACTGAGGGAGAGAGACTGGGAATCACTGAGACACAAAATGGAAATCACAGAGAGAGACTGGGAATCACTGTGACAAAGACTGGAATGACTGAGAGAGACTGGGAATCACAGAGAGAGAAACTGGCAATCATGAGAGCGATTGGGAATCAATGAGGAAGAGAGATTGGGAATCACAGAGAGAGAGACTGGGAATCACTGAGGGAGAGAGACTGGGAATCACTGAGACACAAAATGGAAATCACAGAGAGAGACTGGGAATCACTGTGACAAAGACTGGAATGACTGAGAGAGACTGGGAATCACAGAGAGAGCATTGAAATCACTGCGAAAGAGACTGGGAATCACTGAGAGACTGGGAATCACTGAGGGAGAGACTGGGAATCACTGTGAAAGAGATTCTGGGAATCACTGAAAGAGAGATTGGGAATCACTGAGGACGAGAGACTCGAAATCACAGAGAGAGAGAGACTGGGAATCACTGAGAGAATTTGGGAATCACTGAGACACCAACTGGGAATCACTGAGAGAGAGAGACTGGAATCACTGAGAGAATTTGGGAATCACTGAGACACCAACTGGGAATCACTGAGAGAGAGACTTAGAATCACAGAGAAAGAGAGACTTGGAATCACTGAGACACAGACTGGGAATGACTGAGAGAGAGAGACTGGGAATCACTGTGACAAAGACTGGAATGACTGAGAGAAAGACTGGGAATCACTGAGAGAGAGAGACTGGGAATCACAGAGGGACTGGGAATCACTGAGGGAGAGACTGGGAGTCACTCAGACACAGAATGGGAATCACGGAGAGAGAGAGAACGGGAATCACAGAGAAATTGGGAATCACTGAGGAAGAGAGATTGGGAATCACAGAGCGAGAGAGAGACTGGGAATCACTGATACAAAGATTGGGAATCACTGTGAGAGAGATTGGGAATCACTGAGACATAGACTGGGAATCACAGAGACACAGACTGGGAATCACAGAGAGAGACTGGGAAACAATGAGAGTGTGACTGGGAATCACTGAGAAAGGGATTCTGGGAATTACTGAAAGAGAGACTGGGAATCACAGAGAGACTGGGAATCACTGAGAGAGAGAGACTGCAATCACTGAGAGGGTGACTGGGAATCACTGAGAGAGAGAGAGATTGGGAATCACTGAGAGAGAGATTGGGAGTCATTGAGAGAGAGTAGGTCTGGGAATCACTGAGAGAGAGAGGTCGGAATCACTGAGACACAGACTGTGAATCACGGAGAGGGAGATTGGGAATCAGAGAGAGAGAAACTGGCAATCATAAGAGAGATTGGGAATCACTGAGGAAGAGAGATTGGGAATCACACAGAGAGAGAGACTGGGAATCACTGAGACACAAAATGGAAATCACAGAGAGAGAGACTGGGAATCACTGTGACAAAGACTGGAATGACTGAGAGAGACTGGGAATCACAGAGAGAGCATTGAAATCACTGAGAAAGAGACTGGGAATCACTGAGAGACTGGGAATCACTGAGGGAGAGACTGGGAGTCACTCAGACACAGAATGGGAATCACGGAGAGAGAAAGAATGGGAATCACAGAGAAATTGGGAATCACTGAGGAAGAGAGATTGGGAATCACTGAGAGAGAGAGAGAGAGAGAGACTTGGCATCACAGAGCGAGAGAGAGACTGGGAATCACTGATACAAAAATTGGGAATCACTGTGAGAGAGACTGGGAATCACTGAGACATAGACTGGGAATCACAGAGACACAGAGTGGGAATCACAGAGAGAGCCTGGGAAACAATGAGAGAGTGACTGGGAATCACTGAGAAAGGGATTCTGGGAATTACTGAAGAGAGACTGGGAATCACAGAGAGACTGGGGGGGGAAAATTAGGTCGCGCCCCAATTGGGGCGCAAATATCGTCTGGACGCAAATATTAGCGCCTGGCGCTAATTATCGGCACTGACTGGAAACTTCACTTTTACCGCCCCGGGAGGTGAGTGGAGCGCTAAATCAGGCGCTGCACACCTGTCTTAAGGTACAAAGGCCGAGCAGTGAGGCGCTAACTCAGCGCGCGAGCGCAGCGCAGCTGCTGCCAGTTAGCGAGGGAACACAGACACACTGGCGCCGGCCACTTCTTAAAGCGGGGGGGGGGCAACTTGCTCCCCAGCCACACCCTGCTCATTGCAGCCTTGAATCTCGGCCTGGAGAGACCTGTGAATCCATTTTGCTGCCAAGGATGGAGAGGGTGAGAGAACGCGCTCATCGCTTCACCGAGCGGGCCTTGGATGCTCTGGTTGGCGCGGTGGAGCGCAGAAGATGTATGCTCTTCCCTGAGAGTGGCAGGAGGCCTTTGCCACGCGAGTTCAGAAGAGTGTGGAGGGAGGTGGCTCAGAGCGTCTCCTCCAGGAGCATGGTGCCCAGGACCCATACTCAATGCCGCATAAAGTTCAACGACCTCACTCGGGTCGTCAGGGTGAGTGGCTTTTTCTCAATACCTCTCCATCCCTCCATCTCAACCTCACTCTATGGCCAGAGGGTCTTAAAACCCCAATGCACAACACTCATCCAACACCTATGGCCCTTTCATGAAACACACACACACATTCCACACTTTGCATACAGTAAGGGCTATTCACCTATGGGAGGCACATCAGGCAAGACCATGGCTGCATACAGTAAGGGCTATTCACCTATGGGAGGCACATCAGGCAAGACCATGGCTGCATACAGTAAGGGCTATTCACCTATGGGAGGCACATCAGGCAAGACCATGGCTGTATATTTACTCAGATGCTGTCCTTTTTCTTACAGGCCAAGCTGGCGCATAATCGGAGACAGCAGCAACGGACAGGTGGAGGGCGGCCTCAGCTGCAACCCCTCAGCGATCTTGAGGAGCGCGTCCACAGGATTGTGGCAAGCCGGGTGATCGGTCCCGTCGCCACTGGAGACGCCGACCCCGTTCTGGACAGCAATGGTAAGGTCATCACCTTTTTGTCCTCTGTCCTTCCACTTGTCCCTCACAACACCAGCCTTTGACACTTTCAATCCAACTTGCTAACTCGCTGCACTTATTCCTCCCTTACTGCCACCCTGTCCTCACGCTAAAGCCACTCTTGTACCTCCCTGCTTTCAGATGGTGATTCACCAGCTGAGGAGACGGGCCCTGAAGCTGCCACTGGGAGTGATGCTGCAGCCGAGGAGGAAGAGGAAGCCGGAGCATCAGTGCCACCCTCTCCCGAGGAAGCCCATGCCCACACTGGGAACACGCCTTCCCTGGAGGGGAGCAGGGGGGAAGGGTCTGATGAGGGTGAAGCTCCAGGACCCAGCGGGCTGCAGCAACGCCATGGGGGGGGTAGGGAAGAACGGGGGCCTTCTCCCCAGAGGGAGAGTATGCCAGACACTCCTACTGCAATGGACGCAGAGGAAGAGCGGCTGATCGCAGAAATGAACACCCAGGCGGTGGGCATGCACACTGAGCTCATGGGTGCAGTGGGAAGGGTGCCCGAATGCACTGAGTCACTGGCAAGGAGTGTGGAGCACTTCGCTGTAGCACAGGCGGATGCCACACTAACGTTTAGTGCTGCAATTCAGTCACTGGCTGCCGTGATCCCATCTCTGACTGCTCTCATGCAGACTCAGATTGAGGCCACGCGAGCACAGACTGCTGCCAACCTCGATGGTTCGTGCACATGTCCCCGGGGCTGTCACCGCGCCGCAGCAGGCCAGCAATCTGTTCTCCAGCAGATTGCTCCGGATGCTGAAGTGCTGCCCCGTGGGAGTGCCAGTGTGTCGGGCGAGCAGGGAGTTGCTGTCCTCTCTCACGATGACAGCATTCCAGCTGCCAACACTGTCACTTCTCCACTGCACTTGCCACCGCCTGTAGGACAGA
This sequence comes from Squalus acanthias, assembly GCA_030390025.1. Classification (NCBI taxonomy): domain Eukaryota; kingdom Metazoa; phylum Chordata; class Chondrichthyes; order Squaliformes; family Squalidae; genus Squalus; species Squalus acanthias. Next base: position 30,489 of record JASTWF010002344.1, read on the forward strand.
CTGCTGCCGCCCATGCAGAGTTGGTGCAGTC